>NW_024121210.1:40991080-41111483 GCF_016745375.1 Pimephales promelas | reverse complement strand
TCAACTGTCCAATTTTGGTGAGCTCTTGCAAATTGTAGCCTCTTTTCCTATTTGTAGTGGAGATGAGTGGTACCCGGTGGGGTCTTCTGCTGTTGTAGCCCTATCCGCCTCAAGGTTGTGCGTGTTGTGGCTTCACAAATGCTTTGCTGCATACCTCGGTTGTAACGAGTGGTTATTTCAGTCAAAGTTGCTCTTCTATCAGCTTGAATCAGTCGGCCCATTCTGGTTGCCTGCACAGCCGGCTCCACCCATGCTCCACGACCAAGGTACACCCAAGCTCCACAATGGGACAATTGCATGCCCTGGTCCCTGTTCCCCTGCATGGACCTGGCCCTTCTTCCCTCCCCCAAGACCACCTCCTCTTCACCACCCCCCTGAACTCTTGATTAGCCACACACTTCCTAGGTTTACTTGGACTACATTTCCCATCAAACACCTCCCTGGACTGATTACACCAAACATGATACACCTGCACTGATTGCACACACACCTGCACTTCCTTTACACACACATAAAAGCCACTTCTTTGCAAAGTATTGTATTGCCCCAGCTTACAATTCCAAGTGTTTGACTCTGTCTTCTGATCTGATATCGTACCTAGGACTGTACCTCGACCTCTGATCATTCTCTGCCTGTCTTGACCCGGATTGGTCTTTGCCTTTTGCTGCCTTCCCTGACCTTTTGCCCGTGACCTCGTCTTGCTCTTTGCTCCCTCCATTGATCCTGTCTGCTGTTGATCTACCTTGCCTGTTGACCATTCTCAATAAAGCTGCAATTGGATTCCTCTGCGTCTGCGCCTTCATTGCAGACGCATTCTTTTTTTTTCGACACAATTTTTCTGATTTTGATTTATGACCTAATCTCAACAAAATAATTTCAGGCATTAAGATCTTTTGCAGTGAAAAATTGTTTGTCGATGAAACCCCTCCGCCCAGCTCACCTAATCGCAGATCCTGCAGCAGCTCAAGGATTGTGCATTGATCCAGTCCCCATATTGTCCACCTGTGAACATCTTGATTTATGCACGCAGTGACCTTGCTGTTGGCCAAAGGCTAAACGTTAACAGATTCTGAAAACGGCACTTTCAGGATGGAAAAACTAACATTTTTCTTAAAAAGAATACTTGATTTAGCCATCAGTTGATATCATAGCAGGGCTAAATTTAGAACAAAAATGGCATTGTTTTTGGCTTTTGTTAAATAAGAATAGGCTATCATAGCAGTTTGCATGTTTTAATTCTAGGACTATAACATTAAAAAGGTAAATGGTAGTAAATTATGCAAGTATTTCACAAGTTAAGCCTATCAATGGTATAAGAGATGCTCTATATTTTCACATGGCACAAAAACTCATTCAGATGGGGAACTAGTTGATGGAACACATACGTAAGTACTTCTTGGCTAGTTTTTCAGCAGGAGTGAAATTGCATATTGGTGATGTTTTGGCACATTAATCTTCATTTTCAACAATATTCGATATTCACAATATTCTGTAATTTTATATTGATTGTTCTATTATTGTTCTATTAATTCCGCTATTTTCTTTATGTTGCCCAGCCTTTTAGTCAACAGTGTAATAAAATAACAAACACAAAATCTTTCGTGTGGACTCATTGGACAACTAAAAATTGTGTGACTTGTGCCACAGTAGACCTTCTATCAGTTCGAACCAGACGGGATTGCCTTTGTGCATCAATGAGCCTTAACGCCAGATAGGCCTATGGTGTTTGTCCCTCTTCGGACAACAAATCCACAAGGCTTGCCCTTTCAGATATGCACTTAATAGGCTATATTTGATTTTTTAAGATTACAATTCACATAAAATTCATCCCATGTTGACTTAATCGATAAACTAATATGATTTCCATATTTTAAAATGTGAATTTATTTTATCCATACATTTAGATATGAAGAGGACATGAAAATATCCTGCGCAGAAAGAATGACTGTTCTTATTTTGACATACGAGTTTTTTGTTTTTGTTTTACCTAAGTTCGAATTTAAACTGATATTATTATTAGTCTACTTTTTGTTGTCAAACAGTGACATTTGTCAGTAAGGAGGATGCGCGTGTTCACTGGCGCGTGACTGGAAAGATGCAGCGCGCGCTCTCAACACTGTTTCTAGACTGCGCGGTCATGTTTGGAGAGGCGCGGAGAGTACGCGCTGGCGATTCAACCTGCAGCATATACCGAACCGAAGAGGCTGGGAAAATAACACTGAAATTTCATTTGGATTTCTAATCCCATTTTAAAACAACAAAACCTAAACTTTTCTTTGCTGAAATGCTTTTTCTCTGATGATTTATGGATCATGGATCCTCTCTACATCACTTCGCAAAACTCAAGCGCAAACGGAACCAACGGTTCATTGGTCAATGACACAGACGTGTTCTTGAACCAGTTCGTTCAGCCAGTTTGGCAGATAGTTTTGTGGGCCATCGCATATTGCTGTATAGTTCTGGTGTCAGTTGTTGGAAATATCACCGTTATCTGGATCATTTTAGCGCATCAGCGCATGAGAACAGTTACCAACTATTTTCTGGTGAATCTCGCGTTCGCAGAGGCGTCTATGTCGGCTTTCAACACCGTTATTAACTTTGTGTACGCAGTGCACAACGAATGGTATTTTGGACTTGTTTACTGCAGATTTCACAACTTCTTTCCAATAGCAGCTGTGTTCGCAAGTATTTACTCAATGACGGCAATAGCCCTGGACAGGTGAGCTATTTATGTTGCCTATACTTACAAATGGTTACATGTTTTGGTTACGCTTTATTGTAATGCGTCCCTGTTACAGTGTAATTATACATTTACAGGTTAGGGTTTGTATTTATGCATAATTTATAGTTATTAATGTAGTAAATACATGCAACATGTGTAACAAGGACACTATAAACTGTTACCCATGTTTGTTTTTTGTTGTATAACCTATACTTGAAATAACCAAGCCAATATAAATACCACATGAATTTCCATAATACATACATATTGGACAGTCACCTCTGATGACAGACCACTTTATCGTAAAGCTGCTTTGAAACTATGTGTATTGTGAAAATGGCTATACACATAAATGCGAATTGAATATGACACAGAACTATTTTGTAAGGATTAACTGTCTCTAAGACATGTTCTCCTTTATCTTTGCTCCATGTCTTTTCTTTAGAGAAGGTTTTAAGCCTGAAAGGAGAAGTAAATCGTTTTTTGAAATGGCAGATGAATCAAAATTAAATTAAATGTGGCTAAACAAGAGTATGTGTAAAAAGTTTGGAAACATTACAATTTTGTAATGTTTTTTTAAAAGAAGTCTCTTATGCTCACCAAGGCTGCATTTATTTAATCAAAAATACAGTACAAACATTAATTTTGTTGAATTTGATTACAAGTTAAAATCACTGTTTTTTATTTGACTATATTGTAAACTGTCATTTATTCCTGTGATTCCCATTCCTATTACTCCAGTCTTAAGTGTTACATGATCTAATATGCTGATTTGCTCTAAAAGAAACATTTTTTATTATTAACATATTATATTTTTTTTAGGATTCTTTGATTAAAAGATCAAAAATGCAATTTATTTGCATACATATTAAAGCATTTATTAAATAGAAATAGATTTTTACAAATTTCTTCAGTCACTTTTGATAAATTTAATGCTTCCTTGATGAATAAAAAAATGAATTTCTCTTGTTTTAATCTTACCACAAAATGTTTGCATCATTGTTCCCAAAATGTTTAGCAGCAAAAACTCTAAAGGATCATGTGACACTGAAGACTGGAGACTTCCTTCATTACATTCATTAAATTCCTTAAATTTTTTAAACATTTTAAAATAGAAATAGCATTGTAACCATAACTGTACCACAGCTGTGCTGTTTTTTGGGAGGATGAAATTGAAACCTGAAAATTCAAACCTGTGTAGAAAGCAAAGATCATAGAACGAAGCTGCATCCTTTCTACAATTGCTGTGGTGAAAGACCCAACCCACTAAAATTCAGTGGTGTCACAATATATCGCAATACAAAAATGCAACAATATGTATCGTGGATAGTATAACCAAAATTTAAATTACTGTGTGAGAAAAAAATCAAGTTCACAGAGTTTTAGTGTCAGTACTTCATTAAAGGGTTAATTCACCCAAAAATGACAATTCTGTCAGTATTTACTCACCCTCATGTTGTTCCAACCCCGTAAGACCTTCGTTCTTCTTCGAAATATAAATTAAGATATTTTTTGATGAAATCTGAGAGCTGGATCACTCCTGCATACTAGTCCACAGGCTTCTTGAGGGATTGAAACTTGCCGGCCTCGAAAAGTTATTAAAGACATCGTTAAAATAGTCCAACTGACTACAGTGGCTCAATCTTAACTTTATCAAGCAGCGAGAACACTTTTTGTGCGCAAAAATAACGACTTTATTGTTTTTTTGCACACAAAAAGTGTTCTCGTCGCTTGATGAAGTTAAGATTGAGTCACTTTGATTATTTTAACGATGTCTTTAATAACCTTTCGAGGCCGGCAAATTTCAATCCCTCAAGAAGCCTATGGACTAGTATGGAGTGATCCAGCTCTCAGATTTCATCAAAAATATCTTAATTCGTGTTCTGAAGATGAACGAAGGTCTTACGCGGTTGGAACAACATGAGGGTGAGTAAATACTGACAGAATTTTCATTTTTGGGTGAACTATCCCTTTAAATTACTATATAATGTTGAATATAATGTATGAATGCAATGGGGGAATATTTGTGGGTCGTCCTGATGATGCCAAATGTCTGATGTTGCCAGTAAAAAGTGGCCTACATTATTTCAAATATATCTAGTCAGTGAACGTGTGTAAGCATATTCATCTACAATAATTTGTTATTTTAAGCTGTATTTTCAGCTTCAGAATCATGAATGTGTTTATTCCGGTGTCACTATTGTCCTAAGTCCAAGCCTATTCATTACCACCCACAATGTAATACCAAATATAGCATTTTAATCAATAGTACGTTTTTTCTTTATCTTTTATCATGTCTTGTAGTATCGCAATAATATCGTATCACGAGTTCAGTATAGTGATATGTATCGAATCGTGACTTGAGGTTATCCTTACACCCCTACTAAAAAGACAAACTCCACTAGTCATCTCTCCCACTATCCAAATCAGTAGGACCAGGCAAATAATTTAGGGTTAATTCGAGTGGCTGATTCTCCTTTGAGTTTACATAAATAGCAGGTCATTGCCTTTGTTACCCCCCTCCCTGCAGGTACATGGCTATCATCCACCCACTCCAGCAACGCCTGTCGTCCGCTGAGACTAAGTTGGTGGTGGGGGTGATCTGGGCCCTGGCGCTGCTCCTGGCTTTCCCCCAGTACTATTTTTCCAGCATCGCTCAGCTGCCAGGACGTGTCGTGTGCTACATCAACTGGCCAGAGTACAGCGTGTGGGATTTTCAAAAGACGTAAGATAAACTTGTTAAAATCCATGTCAAAAATGTCAAAATCCACACAAACGTCTGGAAACTACAGTCAAACTCACACTTCAAAACACCTGCTATTGCAATAATAATATGAAAAAGACAAAGACAATTCAAATCTCGCCCAAAAATGCAACTCACGTTCGCATCCTTAAAGGAGTAGTTCACTTTTGAAAAAAAAAACTTTTGCTGATAATTTACTCACCCCCATGTCATCCAAGATGTCCATGTCTTTCTTTCTTCAGTCGAAAAGAAATTAAGGTTTTTGATGAAAACATTCCAGGATTTTTCTCCATATAATGGACTTCAATGGGAACCAAACGGTCCAAGGTCCAAAAGACAGTTTCAGTGCAGCTTCAAAGGGCTTTAAACGATTCCAGATGATGAATAAGGGTCTTATCAAGAAAAACGATCGCTCATTTAAAAACAAAATAACAAAGTTTAAGTTTTATAAGCACAAATGCTCGCCTTGCTCCGTTCTGTGATGCACGTTCGTGACTCTCCTGTTCGAACTCGTTCATCAAAACAAACGAATCTTTTCCCAAGTCAATTCGTTCGTTGAATGAACCAAATGACTCAGAAAAAGAGTTCGAGTTCGAGTCATAAATGTGCGTCACACTCACAGACCAGAGCAAGGCGAACATTTGAGCTTATAAAACTTAAACTTTATTTATTTATTAAATGAGCGATCGTGAGCGATGATAAGACCCTTATTCACTGTCTGGAATTGTTTAAAGCCCTTTGAGCAGTTTGCAGTTTGCACTGAAACTCTCGTTTGGACCTTGGACCGTTTGGACCCCACTGAGGTGCATTATATGGAGAAAAAATCTGGAATGTTTTCATCAAAAACCTTAATTTCTTTTCGACTGAAGAAAGAATGACATGGACATCTTGGATGACATGGGGGTGAGTAAATTATCAGCAAAAGTTTTTTCAAAAGTGAACTACTCCTTTAAGCAAAGGCAACAAGCTTTCAAGACAGCACTGCTTATTTTAGCAAAACCCTAAAACATAGCAATGAGAAATCTGCCAACGCAGAATGAAAACAACATTATGAACACCATAGGGTGCACTCTCAGCAGTATTCGGTCGAACCGGTACAAAGTGTGTGGCTTGGTCTGATTTACGACATGAATATTTAAACTGTGGCCAAGTAGCAATACGCTCTGTCCTGCATCTTAATACATATTTATCAGCTACTGAACGAGTTTTGATAGATCTTCACATCCGCTCACTCTAATTGCTACCAACTCCAGACCCTGCCGGTTTCCTGCAATGGCTCTGTAGGTGTCAGGTGTCGACGGCATGCTCTTATTTCCGTAACAGCTTAATCGTTCACCCACCCGTACAGTCAATCTTCCAGCAGGCTTCTCCCTGTCACGCCAAAGCAGTGAACGCCTCTACCTCTTTTAAGTGACATAACCTGTCAGACTTCACCAATCCTACTTTGCAGGAATCAATTCTTGAGGTAGTATCTCAAGCTTTTGTCTGCCCGAACATTCTTTAAAGGTATAGATAGTCTCTGAGAGACCAATTCTGCGTATCACAAGATAGCAAGATGTACCAGATAAGGAGCACTGATCAATGGATTCTTTTTAACTGGTTGGTAGACCTTTGTGTGTGTGAGAGAGAGAGAGAGAGGATGATGGATTGCGAGAGAGGGACAGAAAGGGGAGATTCAAAGTTACTAATGTTTTCTTTATGCACTCACAGATCCATCGGAATCTGCAGGATTTTGGATCGTGCACAGCCTAATTTTTGTTTATGTGCAATCACCCGTCTTGTTGTTACGATTTCCTACCACATTACAAGCATTTTTGAAATTAACCAAGTGGAAAATATTTAATTACCTCTCACCACTGAGATAGTTATGGAAACTTGAAACCCCTCAACTTATTTGGCTCTTTCTAAGTAGCATGTCTGTAAGACGCGTTCAATCAGAACAACAAGAGAGAAGAAGGCATTCACATTGCTTTTTTTTGGACTGTCTTCTTAAAGGGATAGTTCACTTTGAAATTAATTTTTGATATGTTTTATCTTACCTCAAGGGGATCCAAGATGTGTCTTTGTTTCCGCAGTATTTTCAATTTTGACATTTTTCAGTCAAACCGTTCTTGTCTGTCAGTCACATAATGGAGGTCTATGGTCACCACCTCAAAGAGCATGCACAGAGAAGTCCAAATTAAACATGATTTAATGACTCGTAAATGTAAGTACACATTGAAAACGAAAAGTATTTATATCGTTTTACCTCTTGTAATCATCATAGCCATGACAAAATGATCTGACGGCACGGGCGCTTCGGTCTGCGCATGCGCTGGAAGTGATCGCTTGCGCGCCTACGACACTCTTTGTTTATACAGAGATTTCGGAAGTTTTACCTTTCACTGAACATATTTAGATATACGGGAACCCGCAATGGAAGAGGATTTCGGTATATCTAAATAAAATAAAACTTCCGAAATCTCGGTGTAAATATTGAGTGACGTCACACGCAAGCGATCACTTCCGGCGTAACATTAAACTGATTCAGTTCGGTTCAGTTGGACATTGCACAACTGATTCAGATCACTTGGACGTGACTGTTATTACACGAGGTAAAAACGATATAAATACTGTTCGTTTTCTCACAAAAACTGCTCGTTTCGTGTCTTAGGTCATCAATGTGTACTTACATTTACTAGTCATTAAATCATGTTTAATTTGGACTTCACTGTGCATGCTCTTTGAGGTGGTGACCATAGACCTCCATTATATGACTGACAGACAAGAACGGTTTGATCTAAAAATATCAAAATTGAAACTACTGTGGAAACAAAGACACCTACATCTTGGATGCCCTTGAGGTAAGCTAAAACATACCAAAAATTAATTTCAAAGTGAACTATCCCTTTAAGTTACAGGACAGGAAATGTTTTGGTTAATGCTTGAAAGGCCTGTGTATATTTTCCGCCTCTCCTGTGAGACAAGTGTCTTTCTAGATAAGCCTAATTACCACGTTGAATTGTACAGCGCTCCAAAAGAGAGGCAGCGCCGCAAGCGACTGAATCCTGAGAGCATTCACAGTTCATGATTCAAAAAGTTTGCCAGCGGTTATTTTTAAGTGGGAGCTAATGTGAGAAAACATGTGGGACTCTGAGTTGTTGGTGTGTGGCATCCATTTGTGTAAAAAATGCAGCCCTTAAAAATATATCGCAACAACTTTGAGTCTATTTTCATCTTGGGTTTCATGTCTTGTTCTTGTTCGTTGGCTGCCTCTCCCATTCTAATTCCCCATCTGGCTGTCTTCTGTCTCTTTCTCTCTCACAGGTATTATGTCTGCGTGGTTGTGCTTATTTACTTTCTGCCTTTGCTCATCATGGGTTGTGCTTACCTGGTGGTGGGACGCAGTCTCTGGGCTAGTGAGATTCCTGGAGACTCTTCAGACCGCTACCGACAGCAGCTGACCGCCAAACGGAAGGTCATCATGCAGAGTGACACAAAAGCTTAAATGTCAATTGCATGGCTGAAAAGACCAGCTTCAATGGATAGTAACCCTTGGGGAATATCTAGTTAGGCCGGGTTCACGCTGTACGAATTTGTCCGTCCGAGACAAATGTTGAGAATCCTAAAAAGATTCCTCTGTTCCTAGGCCAAAATCTGAAGTCTTTGTTCGCTAGTTTGCAGACAGCTGATTAATGACCGTTGCAATCAAATTTTACCTCCGCCAAATTTCTGCAGTGCGAGTTTTCCTAGGATAACCGTTCTTGTCTGTCAGTCATATAATGGAGGTCTATGGTCACCACCTCAAAGAGCATGCACAGAGAAGCCCAAATTAAACATGATTTAATGACTCGTAAATGTAAGTACACATTGATGGCCTAAGACACGAAACGAGCGGTTTGTGTGAGAAAACGAACAGTATTTATATCGTTTTTACCTCTTGTAACCACAGCCACCTACAAGTGATCTGAGGGCGCGGGCGCTTCGGTCGTAAGCGATCTCTTCGTAAGTGAAGAATAGTTCTCGCAAGCATACGTAATTGTTTTCTTTTACGACGATTTAAACATCCCGGATAAGCACAAAGTACCATTTTAACTAGCCGTCTTACCTACAATCTTTTAGCCCGCGCCTTCAGATCACTTGGACGTGGCTGTGGTTACAAGAGGTAAAAACGATATAAATGCTGTTCGTTTTCTCACACAAACCGCCCGTTTCGTGTCTTAGGCCATCAATGTGTACTTGCATTTACGAGTCATTAAATCATGTTTAATTTGGACTTGTCTGTGCATGCATTTGAGGTGGTGACCATAGACCTCAATTATATGACTGACAGACAAGAACGGTTTGACCTAAAAATATCAAAATTGAAACTACTGCGGAAACAGTAAGTTTACTTGAGGTAAGCTAAAACATAGCAAAAATTAATTTCAAAGTGAACTATCCCTTTAACGCTAGAAACTGTTTTTGTTTGCTAGCCACCATTTAAATACTGCATGTAATGCAGTTTAAAGTCACAGAACGTGTCACGGATTGATGATGTAAAAGAACAGTCTGACATGAATGACAATTGAGAACCTGACAGGCAACAGTTTTAAATCGTACAGTGTGTACCCGCCTCTAGATCCCATTCTTAGGGACCAACTTTGCTGGTCTGTTCAACAGGAACATGACTAGGTTTATAACGTATTTCAGCTCCTTCCATTTTAACTTGCGCAGGTGGTGAAGATGATGATCGTCGTTGTGTGCACCTTCGCCATCTGTTGGCTGCCCTACCATGTCTACTTCCAGTTGCACCAGTTCCTTCCTCACTTATTTGAGGAACCCTTCATCCAGCAGGTGTACTTAGGAATAATGTGGCTTGCCATGAGCTCCACCATGTACAATCCCATCATCTACTGTCTTCTCAATGACAGGTGAGAGTTGGTTCAGGGGAAAACAGGTTCAGGTTTTGAAGCGAATCACGCAATACTCATCTATCCGTGCAGGTTTCGAGCTGGATTCCAACAGGCGTTCTTCTGGTGTCCTTGTGTCCCTCGAGGCTCCTATGAAGGTCTGGAGCTCAAGTCAACACGCTATCTTCAGACGCAAGCCAGCATTTACCGTGCCAGCCGAATGGAGACCACAGTATCCACAGTCATGCCGAATGGAGAGGTAGACCTTCAGGAGAACACAAGGAGATCCATAGATCTCACTTCCAATGGTTCTTCACGAAGTGCCTCAAAGACAGTCTCTGAGTCCTCCAGCTTCTATTCTAGTAACAATCTAGCTTAGAAAGGAATGCAAGAAATACTTTCGGGGTTATAGTACCAATCCTGTGAGGAGAAGGGCAGAGAATTACGTTCCAGGGAATGTCATGATGTGAGCTACAGGTTTTTGATTATGTGTGGAAACATCCATCATCATGTTTTACTACTCAAGGCACCAAACAACTTACCCATTTGCTATAGGAATCCAGGACCAGCAGGTTTGTTTAGGAAAACTTGACCAGCTGATGCCCTTGGCAACGATCTGTCTTTCATTACTGCTGTTCGTAGATGATTCGATAGCCAGCATGACGACATGGAAGGGTTTGCACCTGTTGTTTCACATACTGGACTACGGAGGCGACAATGTAATGGATTTGTCTGGAATGCAGAGGGTCATTATAAATATAGCACAAACAGAGAGGAAAACTACTAACATAGTTACATCTAATTATATCACTATAATCCTCTGTTAAATCCAGTTTATTATTAGAATGTTATATTTACATTTACACATTTAGCAGACGCTTCTATCTAAAGTGACTTACAACTGAGTGAATGAATATGCAGAAGCAATGCATCTTAAAGTGAAAGTGACATGATATGAAGGTTAAATATGGCAACCCATACTCTGCATTTAACCCATTCAAGTTAGGAGCAGTGAGTAGTGAACACACACACACACACACTTAAACTGTGGACACACAGTTGCGGTATTGAGCGTGGAAGAGAGCGCTGTTCATTCACTCCGTATTGAGAATCGAACCCGCAACTTTTGAGTTACAAGTCTGACTCTAACCATTAGGACAATAAACACAAAAAGTGCTAGTAATATAAAGTTTTAGCCATCATTTGGAATAGTACAAGCTAAAATAGGGAGGGATTAAAGAATAGTGAAGTGATAGATAAAGCAGGCAGCTGTTAAATGCATGTTGTTGAGTTTAAAAAAAGACCATGTTAAATACATTTTATTAGAGGTATATTTTTATTATTATTTTAAGATTTAAAAGTTTTTGATTGTATAGCTTTAAAACCTAGCTTTCGTTTTGTGGTGTCTGATTGTAGTATCTGTAATATTTGTAAAGATTGTGCATTGAAATGATAATAGCATTTTCATATAGAGTTAAAGGGATAGTTCACTTTGAATTTAATTTTTGATATGTTTTATCTTACCTCAAGGGCATCCAAGATGTAGGTGTCTTTGTTTCCGCAGTATTTTCAATTTTGATATTTTTAGGTCAAACCGTTCTTGTCTGTCAGTCATATAATGGAGGTCTATGGTCACCACCTCAAAGAGCATGCACAGAGAAGTCCAAATTAAACATGATTTAATGACTCGTGAATGTAAGTACACACTGATGGCCTAAGACACGAAACGAGCGGTTGGTGTGAGAAAACGAACAGAATTTATTTTCGTTTTTACCTTTTGTAACCACAGCCACGTGCAGTGATCTGAAGGCACTGGGCGCTTTGTGGCTGTGGTTACAAGACGTAAAAACGATATAAATAATACAGTTTGTTTTCACACACAAACCGCTCTGCAATGTGTACTTACATTTACGAGTCATTAAATCATGTTTAATTTGAACTTCTCTGTGCATGCACTTTGAGGTGGTGACCATAGACCTTCCATTATATGACTGACAGACAAGAACAGTTCGACCTAAAAATATCAAAATTGAAAATACTGCGGAAACAAAGACACCTACATCTTGAATGCCCTTGAGGTAAGATAAAACATACCAAAAATTAATTTCAAAGTGAACTATCCCTTTAATAAGTTCAGTGTTATCAAAATCTACATTCAAGTGTGTGCTAGTCATACGTTTGCTCACACAGTGGTTGTTGGACATCTGTGTGTAAGATCATGATGCTGGCTTGCGCTCGCTTTACATGCTTTTTATAGCACAAAATTGTAGAGGCACTTGCTTTGTTGGCCAGGTGTCAGAGCTGCTTTGATGCCTGCAGAAGAACAAAAGAGCAGCGATGTTCCACCTTTTGAACTGCTCTGCAGCTGCATGCGCTTGCATCTAGCGTTATATCGCAGCCCTCTTTGTGGACACATGTTTAGAGTCACTCTGGGTTTTATTTAGACTGTTAAAACAGATAGAAACAAAACATTGGTTAGAATAGCTTTTATATGTGACACATCACCAGCTGGAAGTTTTTCTGTTACATATTTGATTTGTGTTGTATTGATTTTCCTGGCAGATAGCTGAAGGCCAAATCTTTTGTCATATATGAGATTGAAGTGGTCCATGTCTATTAGCTTTGAGGTCTAGAATGGTATGTAATATGCAGCAAGTTGATGTAACTTACATTTGTAAAAGACAAAAACTTTGATTCATGTTGTCCACAGGGGCATATTTACATTTTTGTCCAATCAAATGCTCTCTAGAATGGGAATGTCCCCTTTATATAATATAACTAGCCATCAAATATTGCAATTGCAACAAAAATCATGGTTTTAAAAGATGTAGCCTAAAGGCTAAAAAAGATGAGTTCTTAGATACTTTGCCTCGTTCCAACTTCCTGTTACATCAGGGAGAGAACATATGATGTAAAGCTAGTCATTCTTCAGGAAGCCCTGTCCTCATCTCACACCACCAGCTGCTGTTCAAGCTCTCAAACTGAGTATAATGTTATTAAGCACCATCACACCCACCATTTAAACTATTCTGATTTATGTACATATGATGCATTTCATTTGTTTATCTGTTAAAAGATTTGTGCATAAAATAAAGCTACTGCTTGTCTGTATGAGTCTAAAGTTTAAATGTATAGCCTTATTACACCGTGTCCTAACTACACGCGACGCGATAAAATTCCAGCGACAGTAAGTGTGTCTGTCCACACATTCAGAACAGCGTGTGAGCCTAGCATGGTGTGAGCAGAGTCTCTCTGTGAAAGCGCACTGTTGGCCCGCACTCGGTTTTGAAAATGGGTAAGGACATAATCAAATCAAGAAATAACATTATTAAAAATCAAAACATTAACAAAATATACTCATTGACTAATTTTGTTATGAAGTACAGTTTGTAAAGAATTCATTTTGAACGCTATATTATATGCTTTCAAAACCTGAGGTAAATTATCGCTTGTGGCACAGTGACCTATTTTTAACTAAAAATAAATAATGTATACTCATTACCAGTGTAATTTCTTCATTCTGTCAGCCGCGACGTCGCAGAAATAGGAACCGTTTCTTAATTAGAAACTTCGCGTGTCGCCGTCGCGTCTGGTTAGGACAAAAACTCTGATTAACATGGAAAATATACCTTTTATCGCGGCGTCGCGTCGCGTGTAGTTAGGACACGGTGTTACACTGCTAATATTAGATTGCAATTAAAGAAACATTACTGTGTACTTGTGATTGCTTTATGATGTTCTGAAGGAAATGTAAATCTCCAATTACTCTTGTTTGCATCTCTGCTTTCCTCAATAAAATCAGATACCATTATTATATTCTGAAATAATAATAGTACTTGTTATTTTTTATTCTGAAAAGAGATATCATAGCCCACTTCTCACAATCTAATCCACTTCTACCCTGTTATTTAGCTGAATATTCTTGTGTGCATGTTTTCATCAGCCTAAAGCAGTAGGCTAGTGTCCATTTGTTATCATCTTGAAAGCTAAACCCCCTCTGAATGAGCAAAACTGAGCAGCTGAAGCATTGCAACGAGATGGACGTTTTCACTGTTAATCAAAGTTTATGACCATGTTTTCCATTTAATCCATATAATCCATTCTTAAATACCCAAACGGGTGCTATTTCTAAAACAATTACAGCAAGCTGATCAGGCAATAAGAACACCCTGCCAAGTCTGAGCAGTGCTCTCAAAGGTGCAGTTCACCGGGGAGAAAATTAAATGTTTCGGTTTCAATATCATCAACGTATGCTCATCAACGTTCAGGTACCTAGTGGATTGAATCAAGCTTTCATTTAATTGAAGGTACTTTTTCAGTAGCTCTAAAAGACAGGGCTCATACTTCTATAGAGATGACACTACTCATTTTAGCAAAAGACTGTTGCATTCAACTCAACTCAATTCAAGTCAATTCGTTCAAAGTCAAATCAGTTTAATGTAATTTAAGTTAGACGGACGGACGGATAGATAGATGGCTTGTGCAAGATTCAGAATTTCAGAATTGGCCTCCATTCAATTCATGAAATGGAATTTGAACTGAACTAACTCCACCTCACAGGGAGTTGAATTTGAATTGGAATGACAGGAAGTGGTATTAAATTCATGGCAATAGACCCCTTTTGCGCCGACGTCACGGTTACGTCACGGCGCTAGCTGGAGGCAAAACAAAGTGTAAACTGGAGGCGGCCAATACAAACCAGCACAGATTCGGTTACATAATAAGGAGCTTAAATTAAATTATTGTTACTTGTTGTGTTGTTTGGTGCAAGAATTGATGAAAAATGAATATGCTGTATCTGGAACTTTTATTTCTAGAAAATATTCACATCATTTAAATCGCACCGTAATGTCACTCTTTACATTGTCGTGGTCTCGGCGCTGGCTCAGCAGAACTGCGGATCGTACACACAAGTCTTGTACAGGACCATTTAGGCATTTAAAGATTTATAAGCCCTCAGTTTCTATTTACGATCGGTTTCTCTATAAGGTAGGTGTAGAAGTCAGGCCACTCAACCGAGGTAACGTACGTTAATCCTGTCAGATTGTCCATGAGTGAGCGTGTAGGCGGCTACAGGTCGGCCAATCTGGTTCCGTCCGTTAAAAATAACTTTTGGAAATAACAATCGCGGTCCTGGACACTGAGTGACCTTACACATTAAGATAATATCGGATTTTCTCCAGTGATTGTTAAAAAACAAGCTAACAATCCTTGCTAACTAGCGCCAGAGGGATCTTTCTGCCTCCACCTAAGCTCCGCCCACAAAAAACGTCACCATGTTTACCAACTGTAAAGGGGTCTATTGACATTATGCACAGCTGCACTACTTCCTGAACTTAAGCCAGCTCCTTGTTTCCTGTCTACAATTATTGGCCGAACTTGATTAATTCAGGTGTGTCTGATTATTGTTCCCGTGACGACTGAGGTCAAGCACACCTGGATTAATCAATGTGTCCAATAATGGCAGACATGAAACAAGGAGCTGGCTTAAGTTCAGGAAGTAGTGCAGCTGTGCATAAAGCCAATTCAAAGAAATTCCACACAGTCACACAACAGAAAGAATGTGCTGAATCTCACATTGAGGAGAGCGGGGCACAACGCAACACTTTCTCAGTTTCAGCAAATCTATTTAGACTATTGATTTTTCCCACATCATGTCTAAAACAATTATGTGGTTTTGTTTTATTAATACAGTGTATATTTTTTCATGATATAACCTGAAATAAATGTTGAAATGTGATGCCATGCCTCAAGGGGCATATTGTAACATTTTAAAGTAACACCAGGGACTTTTCAACCTTCATGTGATGGTACATCGACTTACAATAGGTTGAATGACACGTCTGCTATAGCCTGACGGGGTCTGTAGCGTTTTTAATCGAACTTTCAAACTTCCGGTTTCGGGTAGTAACCGGCGAACAAAGAGAACTACAAAATTCAACTGCTTGACGGCATATACGTCACTTCCACCACCACCCCCACTTCCTTAAAATCGGACGTGCGAGCCAAATGTTATAGTCATGGCCGAAGCAGCACAGAAAAACAAGAAAGCAAAGGTTTTATCGGACCAAAGCAAAACGAGAAAGCCATCGCATTAAAGGCAGAACGAGGGTCAACATTGGGCCAGCGTTTTCTCGCTGACGTGAGCTGAAGGAGGAGGAGGGGGGCCGACCGATGCGGACTTGGACTTGTCATGCTTTTGGACTAGTAAGTTAGTACGTATATTGCTTGCATACTGTCTCTTTGTTTTTTTTTTGTCTGCCTGACTATGTTACGGAAGCTATCTTATCCTCCGTTTATCTTCATGAATCAAGTATGATAGAGTAGCGAATTATCAATCTGGTAGCTAGTAAACGATATACTAGTTTTTGATGGTTAGCTATCATCTAAACGGCGTGTGCAAGTTTGGTAGGGGCTACATTCTTGCAAGTAAATATATAAGATGTACAAAATCATATTTTAGGATACGTAACATATCTGTGATATTCGTTTATTTTTCTTGCCTCAAGCTAAAGCAAATCGATTTGGAAAATTTGCAGATTCATTTATGGTAGCTTGATATTATAATATTGACGATATATGGTTATCATCTACCACTCAAACATTGCATTGAAGTATCATATATTGATGTATTTATTTATTTATTTATTTCAAGCAAAATAGTGTGACAACAGAAAAGATACACAATAATAATAACTTATTATATAGATTCAGATTAATATAGATTCAGTAAAACGGTAACTAATAGACTAGGCTACTTTAATGACGCTGACTTGTAAACGTGAGCATCGCGATCATTTGTCGTTAGAAAAATGCAGAAATATATGCCACTGTATCTGGGATGAAGACATTTCACTATTGGGTATCGAGAATCGAGTATCGATTGGAACCGAGACTAACTTTTCGTTTTTCCCGGAATCGTTCAAAAGTTAAAATTTCGATTCCTAGTTTCAATATTCACAGTCCGCCGAGCGGAAGAAGAAACCGCTGAACAACACCAACGAAGAAGCGTCTACCGGAAGTGTTGGCATAACCGCGCGAGTCGAACATGAGTAGCTTACGTAGATGATCCAAAGTGTGGCTTCACTTTTCTAAAAAATAACGAAATCTCGGCAAAATGCAAAATTTGTGACAAAAGGAGTATTTTTACAGAAGGAGTATTTCCTTCAGAAAGGATTATTTCCTTCAGAAAGACCGTTGGTTAGCAAGGTTAGCTAAACTTTTTTGACCCTGCCTCTTAAAAGAATCGGAATCGAGAATCGTTAGGAACCGGAATCGAAACAAGGAATCGGAATCAGAATCGTTCAAATTCAAACGATACCCAACCCTACATTTCACACGCGATGCAAGCAGAACACCTGCATGTGACCTCCTCCTACAATGTTTTTTTTTTTTTTTTTTTTTTTTTTTTTTTTTTTTTTTTTTTTTTTTTTTTTTTTTTTTTTTTAATTTTCCAAATTATTCCAACGCATCATACAATATAAAACATTAAGGTTAACATTCTTATCAATGAAATTAAAGAACATTAGAATTACATATAAAAAAAAAAAAAAAAAGAAACATAACACAACATAAAGGAGGTAGGTATACAGTATACATATATAATTACATTAAATAAGAGGAGTTCAATTCTTTGAAGATGTCCATCGTTCTGGTTGCTTTGCGATTTGAGAGACCTTTTAGTGTTTCAAAGTAAATTTTCAAGTCAGCTTTAAAGTGGCAAATGTTAGGTGTCCTTCCAGACCATTTACATTTATGTATGTAAAATTTACCAAGAAATAAAATCAAATTTAACATAAAAATTAGACTCTTGTTTATATCTTTTTTACCATAATAAAAAAAAACATCTCTTTTACCAATGCAAATTTTTACTCCACTTAACATATTAAATAAATATTCCACATCAATCCAAAAAAACCTCACAAACATACATTCAAAGAAAAGATGTAAAACAGTTTCATTATCCTTTTTACAAAATGTACAGAGTTCAGAAAGGTCATTTTTATATCTTTTTAGGAACTCATTTGTTGGGTAAATTTTATGTATAATTTTAAAATATATTTCGTATACTTTGTTATTAATACAGTATTTATTAGAATAGGTCCAAATCAATCTCCAATTAATATTTTCAAAATGTTCATTCCAAAAGAATTTATTTCGAGGTGTAGCAGGGCAGTGAATCAAGCATCTAAAGAATTTATTATTACATTTAATATCTTTTATATCTACACCGTTTAACAAAACCTGTTTTTTAAACATTGACTGCTTATGAGGTTCATTACTGCCTCTCAAAAGACTCAAAAAACCTACTGGAATTGCGTCAAAAACTATACTATATTCTCGTGGAGATATTGGGATCCCAAATAGGTTTAAAAATTCAGCATACGTAAGTAAGAAACCCTTGTTATTTATCAATTGCGAAATCATTAGAATATCATTTTTAACCCAATTGTCGTAGAAGATTGATTTATTCTTATATTTAACCATTTTATTGTTCCATATTAACTGTTTGTGGGGGGAAAAATTATGCTTGTAAATAAGAAGCCAACATAAAAGAGCCTGTCTATGAAAATTGGAGAGCTTAATGGGGAGCTTGTTAACCTCAAAGTCACATTTTAAAAGAAACTCTATACCCCCAACTTTCTCAAAAATAAGATTTGGAATTATATACCATAGTTTATCAGTATGCTTAATATAATTTTTAATCCAGTTCAACTTGAAAATTGTATTAGAAGTATCAAAATCAAGCACATTTAAACCTCCTTGAGTATAAGAATTACATAAAATATTTTTATTTAAATAGTGTGACTTATTTTTCCATATAAAGTTGAATAAGTTTGAATCAATTTTTTTAATATAGGATTTTGGTATATCCAACACTTTTGCAGGATAGACCAAACGAGACAGCCCCTCAGTTTTGGACAGAAGAACTCTACCTTTGAGTGATAAATCCCGCATGAGCCACATATCAAATCTCTTTTTGATTTTCACCATAAGAGGTTGGAAATTAGATTGCACTCTGATTGATTGATTTTTACAGATCTTGATACCAAGGTACGTAACCTCCTCCCTAACCGGTATACCTTCAAATTCAGTTAAAGGAATATCATTGTCTTTCAGTGGAAAAAGAGTACATTTTTTAACATTTAAAGATAAACCTGAAACTTTAGAGAATATATTGAGACATTCAATAACTTTTTTAACCTGTGATATATCTTTTAAGAATATAGCTGTATCATCAGCCAGCTGACAGCATTTAATTTCTTTTTCCATAATTTTGATGCCTTGAAATGTGTCATTATGTATATATAGAGCCATAGTTTGCATGACCAGAAGAAATAAGAAAGGAGCCGCTGGATCTCCTTGTTTTATGCCCCTGGAAATGCTGAATCTACGAGTAGTTCCCCATGGAAGTTTAACTGAACTATTGCAGTCATTGTATAAAGTTTGTATTGCCCTTTTAAAGTATTGACCAAAACCAAAAAAATCTAATGCATCAAATAAAAAATCATGTTTCACAGTATCGAAGGCTTTGTATATGTCTATAAATAAAATGTAACTATTATCGGTTATATAATCCTTATAATCAATCAAATCTAAGATTAAACGAATATTGTTACTAATATGCCGTCCTTGCATAAAACCAGACTGACTATCGTCTATTATAGTATCTAAACATAACTTTATTCTTTGTGCAAAAATATGAGCCAACAATTTTGCATCATTATTAATTAAGGTTATAGGTCTCCAATTGTCAAGAAGTAAACAATCCTTATTGGGTTTAGGTAACAATGTAATTAAGCCTTGACACATAGTAGGGGGAAGCCTACAATTTTCTATAGCCTCCTTAAAAACTAATAGTAAGAATTCAGAAATGTAGTCTTGAAATGCTTTGTAAAATTCACCTGTTAGGCCATCATTCCCTGGGGATTTATTATCTTTTAACTTACTAATGTTCTTTTTTAATTCTTCTAGGGATATATCTTGATCACAAATGTCCTTCTGAGTTTCATCAATACTTTGAGCCACACTTTTTATACAAGAGAGGAAATATGTGCTTTGACAACTGTTGTGTTCGGAATATAGTTTTTTATAAAAATCTTCCACAAAGTTAGAGATTTTTGAGGGGTCTTCAGAGATCTGGTCAAACATTTTGAGCTTATATATACTGTTAACACTAACGTTTCTTTTTTCTAAATTATGAAAATACTTTGTATTCCTTTCACCATGCTCTATCCATTTTCGCCTAGAACGAATAAAGGCTCCCTTTGCCAAATTTTGATAGATATTATCCAATTCAGCTTGTAATTCCAATAAAATATTAATGTCAGCTTGTGATTGCTCATTTTTTTCATATATAGAGATTATTCCTTTGACTATTCCATCTTGTCTCATTCTTTTTTCCTTAGATAATTCTTTTGCCCTTTCAATGGCCATATTACGGATTTGAAATTTTGTATATTCCCAATGTTTGCCAAATATATTTTCTTTTTTTGCTTCTATCAAATTATCATTTATAATTTTTTTGGCTTTTTCTTTGAAGACTGTATCACTCAAAATTGTGTTATTTAATTTCCAATAATTTGGTTTATATTTTATTGAATGGCCTTTTATACGTATTACTAAGGTAATCAAATTATGATCAGAAAAAACTGAGGGTTCTATTTTGGTTTCTTCCACATTGTCTAACAACTCATTTGAAATAAGCCAGAAGTCAATCCTGGATCTCTTAGATAAATTTTTGTTATTCCAAGTGAACTGGATTTGCTGTGGATTTTTTAGTCTCCATATGTCACAACAGTTTAAATGCATACATAGATTATTAAACTCTCCATAGTTACCTTCTAAGGATCTTTGAGGTTGACAGTCTTTCATGGGGTCACTTATGCAGTTCCAATCACCCCCCAAAATTAATTTAGCGTTAATGAAGGAATTCAATAAAGCATTTATTTGTTCAGCAAATTCTACAAAAAGGTGTGTGTTTTTATGACTATTATTATGACCGTATATATTACCCAAAATGAAAATATTCTCCATAAATTCAATAACTAAAATAACCCATCTTCCTAAGTCATGAACAACGTTTTTAATGATTTTTCCCTGAAAGGAGCCCTTTAATATGGCAACGCCAGCAGACTTACTGTTTCCATAAGCCATCCAGATATTGTCTCCCCACTGATTTTTCCAAAAATTAAAATCTGAAGCTAAAGCATGTGTTTCTTGTAGAAAATAAAAATCTGCTTTGAAAGTTTTACAAAATAAAAATATAGCTTTCCTCTTAGTCAGTTCTCGTATACCCCTCACATTGAATGAATAAAAAGACAAAGACAACTTGAAAAGTAAAACAAAGTTAACCCTAAAAAACAAAAAAAACAAAAAAAATGGAGTTTTAGAAGTAACAAAAAGGGTAAATGATTTTCTTCACCTTTTGAATACTGATTAGAACAAGCAAACTTGGGATTATAATCTGACCTTTTAACTGTCAGACATTAAATATAATAGCACAATTATTAGATGTAATTAGAATACAACTGAACTTCTCCACGAAAGTAGGCCTACATAGGCAACTTCACTATTAGACCACATCAGAGCTATCATTACATTTTAACTTCTTTACCCTCAATGATGGCTTTGGCTCCAATGAAGAATGCTCTTTTCCCTTGCTTCCGTGCCTCTTCAATCTGTGGCCACAGTTTAGTGCGAGTCTCTTTGTCTTTCGTGGTCAAATCTTCTCCAAATTTTAACTTCTTTATTTTGAGGAATTCCGAATTCTTGGCGCATTTCCATACCTTTTCTTTGCTCGATCTTGTTGTGAATCTTGTTATCACCGGTCAAGTTTTACCATCCTCTCTCCTCCCGATCCTATGGCTTACATCAATTTGGAAGCGGAGATCCTCTTCAGGGTCTTCAATGACTGCCTTACAGATGTCAATCACACGCTGTTTAACGTCCTCTCCTTCCTGCTCTGGCAAGCCGTATAGCCTCAAGTTCCATCTTCTGTGATAGCGTTCCATTTCGTTCAATCTGTCTTCCAGGCCTGTTATTCTCTTCTGATGGTCATCACTTGCATTTTTTACCGTTTTTATTTCGGTTTTCATGTCTTGAACTTCGTTGAAGAGAAACTCTGAAGATTCCTTTAAGGCTTCGATGGTGTCCGCGTTTTTCTTTATTAGACCTGCAAGATGGTCTGCGTTCTCTTTTATCTTTTCAGCTACAAGCCTCACGATGTTATCTTGCAGTTCGGAGAGTGTAGGTTCAGCTTTACCTTTCTTCGCGACTGGAGTGCACGGAGCTGAATCAGGAAGAGGGACAACTCGCCCATCGGAGTTAGTGTAGGTGTGCATATCACCTGCTTTGACCACTTCCATAACATCCTCAGTCACCTCTCTGTTCTTAGTGGTGAATGAAAGCGTTTTGTTCGTCTTTTTACCTTGATCTCTTGGCCTTTTGTCTGTCATCTTTTCCCCCCTCCACAATTGTGCTAGATAGTCCGTATAAATCAAACTCACGCTTGAAAAAGAAGTCCAGATCGTACTCTTATTAAGACAACAGTATTAAAATATATTTCCAGTTGTTTGCACTATTAAGTTTTAACGTTTAAGGTGAGAAAATCATTTATCTTTCCTTAGCCTTGAATGTTGCCAACTGTCTCGGCCGCCATCTTGCGCGCCCCTTCCCTCCTACAATGTTCAGGGCTATCATGGTTGTTAACAAATGCGCGTGCATGTAGGATGACAGAGTTTACGACAGTAGTAGAGGACAATACTGTTTCCCAACTGTAGGGGGACCCCGAGAGCAAAAACTACCTGGTGTTACTTTACAGTTTTTCTCCGTCGCGTTGGTGCATTTCTCACATCACTATTCACATTTGCACAACGGTTAGTTCAACCTCCACAACATTTTGTCATTTGTGCACATCATAGTAGCAGTTTCTCATTCCTTCCAACAAATTGCAAATGCTTTTGGACATGCATCAATTGGTTTCATACAACTCTCTGCTGTTTTATAACATTATTATTTGCTTATGTCATATCAGTCCAAATTAACTATACTTGTGAATGCTGAATAGTCATTCCATATAAAACTAATAGTCCTCATTTCATTGCTTGAGTCATCACATTCAAAAATGTTAAACTATTTGTCAAAATCCGTCAAGCAAATTTTTTTTTTATCTTAAAAAAAAACCTTTTTTATCCTAAATTGAACAATTTCTGGCAGGTGAACCTCAGCTTTCACTGATGAGAAGAGATGTGCATGAATGATTTACAGTATATGTATGTTTTATGTTCAGTTCCAATATGTACTGTGATATTGTTTACAGTTGTGCACCGATCTACCCAAAGGGAGTTTATGTTTGTTGTAAATAAGGGTGAATTTTTTCTTTTGGACAATGCTCTGAACAAATTACAGTACTGTAGAATTGCAAAGACCATGCAGTAAAAATGTGAAACATACATATTCAGTGTCTTGTACTCAATCACTGTACCTCACTAAATACAGTAATGTGAAACTTTACTGTAGTTTTCAAATGGCTGTGCAAATAGTTTATAGGACTGTCTTGAGCATTTTCAGGTAGTGTCACCAAGATCGGACTTTTTTTGCATTGGCACACACTTACAGAGTAAACTGTCAAAATGAAAACATGACAAAGCCATTTGACTATCTTGTTCATAAACACTGGTGTTAGGACACTGACACTTTCAATGACATGAATACTTGCTTTTGAGGCATGAGTTATCCATTTTGAGCAAGTGACACACTTTTGCAGGTTATCAACTAAGTTTTGCAGTTTGTACTAATTGTTTTGAGAACTGCATTAACTGTTGTGCAAATATAAATTGTGATGTGAGAAATGCACCAAAGCGACGGAGAAAAACTGTAAGCTGTCACCATCCATATGACAAAAATATTAAATAAATAATGGCATTTTTTAATAATTAGAAATAAACTCATTTTTGAATTTGACAACAAACACACAGAAAAACACAACTATACAGCATAGTTCAAAACAAAATAATAATGAAACATTTCTGAACATTGTCTCTCAGTCTTTATTTACATGTTTCTTGTGTTTTCTCAATATAATTCATAAAAGTATAGAATATAATATCATGTTTCTTCTAATAGGGGCACATTGTAAGGCAGTGTTACAACATGCCCCAACTGCATAACTGGGGGTATACTGCATAAACACACATTTTTTTTTTTCCCTAAAGATTTATTAAAGTAATTATGGGAAATGTAGTGATGTTCCATCATGTTCCACATAATTACAATATTTGTTCTGTGACTAGAGCTTTTAACATTCATTGCTGAGGGAAAACATTGCTGCCGGGTAGTTAAAACTAATTTATAATTTATATAATATGTAATGCAATCATATCTGACATATACGGGAAAGCTTCATTGTTAAACACTTCACTTAAAATATCTATATGAATTTCTTAGAATATGATTTTGTTGTTGAATTGCAATTCTGCTTCCTTTAATTCAAATTCGAATTGTAATTCTAGATCTTTTTGACATCAATTCAAATTCAAAAATGGATGGATGGATGGATAGATGGATGGATGGATGGATGGATGGATAATAGATAGATAGATAGATAGATAGATAGATAGATAGATAGATAGATAGATAGATAGATAGATAGATAGATAGATAGATAGATAGATAGATAGATAGATAGATAGATAGATAGATAGATAGATAGATAGATAGATAGATAGATAGATAGATAGATAGATAGATAGATAGATAACATGTTAAATTGTTCGTTCACCCAAAAATGAAAACACAGTCATTAATTACTCACCCTCATGTCGTTCCAAACCTGTAAGACCTTTGTTCAACTTCGGATCACAAATGAAGATCTTTGTGATGAAATCCTGTCTTTCTGAACTCTATGGAGAAAAAGAATGGGATTTTTACTTTTAGAACTGCAAAGGCAACATAGATACTCAAGGCCATAGATATAACCCACAAAGAGGATTACAGCTCAATTAAATTATTTAGTGCTCCAAGCGTAATTGCTCTTTTGTCCATTACGGTGTTTAGGCCATTTGTTTTGCTAGAAGCGTGGAGAGAGGATGATGAAGAGGAAGGCGAAGCATCTTAATGCACTTCTCCTGCATGTTTTGCCTCAATCGGTCTTCCCTCGTGACTGAGCTTCATGATTCACTATTTATAATTGAACACTGTTAATGCAGACAGCCAGGCCTCATCAATCAAGGGATATCTAGGGCTAATATGATAATTATAATTATTCCATGCAGATGGCTTGGGCTGCTGTGATTAATCATTTGTTAAAGAGGCATTCTTTGATATGTCTGCTTGGACTCCATAAAGCATATCATTAAAACCCATTTAGCCATTCAAAAGCTAGAATGACAGGTTATCAAAGACAAGCTGATCCACGCCTCGCCACTTCAGCTGAAGATGTCACTGTAGCATCTGATTATAGCAAGACTTAAATGAACACAACTCTCTGAGCGCAACAGGACTCTGAGTGTGAGTGATGCTCAAGCATCCTTTCAAGGTAAATCATATTCTGTCCTTTGATACAGGGTTGGAGAGCAGGTCTGAAAACACAACTTGTTTAAGTGTTCTCCATCATATGTTTGGAATTCAATGCCATCATTGGGTGAACAATGGGACAAATGTGTCCAGTGTTATGGTGCGTTCTATTATTCATCCGTCTCGGAGATCCGAATCGGACGACAGACGTTGCCTAGCAACACGCCCCCTTTCCTCGGATTTCTCCTCTCGGACGTCGGACAACCGTGAGGACACCGAGCAAGAATTCCGTTTCGGAATTCAAGATGGCTGCGCCCTGTGACTTGTAAGAATGAATTGTTTTCATTGTTTTTGAACCGCTTTGGTATTTTAAATGACGGTTATAATCACTCGTATTGCATGCGTCCCCTGTAGGTATGGGAATCGGTTGTTGTGAGTGCAAAAATTACTGACGTTGCTAGCGTTGCTAACAGAAGATTAACATGAAAAACATTAATAAAGTGAACATTTTTAAGTTCAAATGGCTGCGTTTTAATAAGGTGTACTCATAATAATTTTTTTTTAATGTAAGTGCCTGGTACTCGGCCAGTGCTACCATTATAACAGCTTTCCGGGTGGCGTCCATTTTTTTCCCCGACTCGGACGCGCAAAACAAATAGAACGCTTGAAGTGTGGACGTGACGTCAAATCCGAGGTCCGAGTCGGTTCGTTGGCTATAATAGAACGCACCATCAGTTACACTGCAGGGCTCTTGATTCATTATCATAATTTCCAACTAGGGAAGAGTGTGTCTCGTCTGCTTGTTTCATCACCCTACTTGGAACGCTGCTGTCAAACAATCAATATTGGGTGAATAAAACAAGCTAATCTGAAAGAACTTTCTCATATTTTTCCACAGCACTGACAAAAGACTTATTAAAGGAACACTCCACCGCTTTTTCATATTTAACTATGTTTTTCATATTAAACTCTCTCGTCTCAGTGCGTGCTCTAAGGCTACGTCCACATTAATCCGGATACATTTGAAAACAGGGTTTTCGTTTAAAAACGCTCTCCGTCCACACTAGCGTTTTTAGGCGTTTTCCGACGTTTCAGTGTGGAGAAACTTCTAAATTCACTTACTGCGCATGCGTGAAACTTCACAAAAGCTCACTGAGATGATACAGATGGGAAAATAAATAATAATGTTATCGCACAATAACAGGATAATTTTATTTAGCAAAAATATCTCACCATCACTGATGCGTCCAGGTCGCATTCAGTCACCATATGTTTGGTCTAAAACGCAACTGCTCTCCTGTTTTGCCGCAGGACAGCAAATGTAAGTATTATCTCATCTTTGCAGTACTGTGCTATGAAGAATAGCACATATTAAGTAACAGAAAGTAACATATTTTAGCAATAGTGTAAAAATGAATAACACATAACAGGCATAATACCGATAAACATGAATATCTATTGGTACTACATGGATCACATGACTAAACTTACGTCATCGTTTTGAAATACCTCCGGTTTCACTGTCCACACTACAACGCGAAAACGGCATTTTCAAATTTATCCACTTTGGAGAGCGTTTTCCAAACGATACGTTTTTGTTGACTTAAAACGGTGTCTCAGTGTGGACGGAAGGCCAAAACGGAGAGGAAAATATACGTTTTCAAAACGAAAACGTATTAGTGTGGACATGGCCTAAAGCGCTCTGTCTTGCGGCGAAACTTTGTTAGCACTTAGCTTAGCCCAGTTCATTCATTAGAATCCAAGCAGAGAAGCGACCAAACACCTCCACGTTTTCCCTATTTAAACACAGTTACAAGAGTAGTGTAACTCGGCCAAGAATGGTGACACAAAATAAAACATTGCGCTTTTCTAAGCGTGTAAAATTTATAACTATAATGTATGGCGAAAAACCACAGCAAATGCGCCGAGTTGAAGTGCTCTCATGTACTTGCTGTGGTATTCCGCTATACAATATATTTATCCAATTTAAACGCTTAAAAAAGCGCAACGTTTGTACGTGTCACCATGCTTGGTCGAGTTACACTACTCAACACTGGAGGTTAGTCCACTACAAGCTGTTTGTGTGTGAAAACGAACAGTATTTATATTGTTTGTACCTCTTATAACCAAGAGGTTGGTTGTTGTTGGTTACAAGAGGTAAAAACGATATAAATACTGTTCGTTTTCTCACACAAACCGCTCGTTTTGTGTCTTAAGCCATCAATGTGTACTTACATTTACGAGTCATTAAATCATGTTCAATTTGGACTTCTCTGTGCATGCTCTTTGAGGTGGTGACCATAGACCTCCATTATAATGCTTGATAGACAAGAACGGTTTGACCTAAAAATATCAAAATTAAAAATACTGCGGAAACAAAGACACCTACATCTTGGATGCCCTTGAGGTAAGCTAAAACATATCAAAAAAATTAATTTCAAAGTGAACTATCCCTTTAAGTGCAAACAAAGATTTTGCCGCAAGATTATATATGCTTCATGAATGTAATGGAGTGTGGCATCACAAAAAAAACAACAAAATGAAACCAAAACCAAAATACAAAATCAGTCAGTCAAAAAACAGGATTTTTTGATTAATTCAAAGTTTAAAAAACAGCATTTTTTAAAATATAATCTTAAGTAACATTATATATGTTTTTATAGTCACATTTGATCAATTCAATGCATCCTTACTTGATAAGCGTTTTTTTTTTAATCTTACTTATTGCATAACTTTTGAGTGATCAAAATTCATAATTTTTTCCATATGAGATGGAATGTGACCTGAACATGTTTTAATAAACTTCACCCATCATCCTGTTCTTGCATGAGCATTAATATTCTGAGTCTACTCCGCTCTATAATTTCACAGCAGACTTTGGTCATGCCCGGGTTCCAGACATCAAAGATGCTGGAAGGGCAGCCACAATTTCATCTCGGTTTGATGTTCCTTGAAGGGATGACCTGAACCCTCCCTTTGGATGTCAAACCCACTCACTCCAGCGGGGAGGTAAACACGAGCAAAAGGATCTTCATCAGACACAACAGAGCAACACAATACAAACACCAAATCGCTCAGGTAAACGGCTCACTATGTCGAATCCAGGAGAAGAGGCATGGAAAACAAATGAAACAAAGACAAACCAACAGGTACTGAATTAATTACAAAGGGATAGTTCACACAAAAACCTGTTCCAAATAAATTTCTTTGTTGTGCTGAACACAAATAATATTTTGAAATATATCTTGTGGGGCACCGTTAAATTCCATAGTGTGGAAATAAATATCTTTGCGTTCAGCAGAACAAATAAACTCATAAAGATTTGGAACAACTTAAGGGTGAGTAAATGATGACAGAATTAACATTTTTTTGGTGAACTATCCCTTTTACTTTCCATTACGTTTGATGGACACAAACAACTGGCGTCCACAAATAGAACAATCTTTGAACTGGCCAGAACCCAACAGAGCTCATTACATATTTGAAGCATGTTTTCTCTTTGCATTCAGCTCTTGAAGCACTTGGTCGCCAAATCTGGTACAGTGTTGTTCTGCCCGTTTCTTAAAGGGATAGTTCACTTTGAAATTAATTTTTGGTATGTTTTAGCTTACCTCAAGGGCATCCAAGATGAAGGTGTCTTTGTTTCCACAGTAGTTTCAATTTTGATATTTTTAGGTCAAACCGTTCTTGTCTTTCAGTCATATAATGGAGGTCTATGGTCACCACCTCAAAGAGCATGCACAGAGAAGTCCAAATTAAACATGATTTAATGACTCGTAAATGTACGTACACATTGATGGCCTAGGAGCCAAACGAGCCATTGTTTTTACCTCCAAGTGATCTGAGGGCACGGGCGCTTCGGTCTGCGCAAGTGCCGGAAGTGATCTCTCGCTCGTGTACGTCACTCATTGTTTACACAGAGATTTCGGAATCGTTACCTTTCACTGTGAAGATCTAAACATATTTAGATAAACAGGGAATCGCAGACAACATTGAATCTTTCGCAACCGCGTGTGAGATCACTTCCGACGCTTGCACAGATCGAAGCGCCCGCGCCCTCAGATCACTTGGACGTGGCTGTGGTTACAAGAGGTAAAAAAAACTATATAAATACTGTTCGTTTTCTCATACAAACCGCTCGTTTCCTGTCTTAGGCCATCAATGTGTACTTACATTTACGAGTCATTAAATCATGTTTAATTTGGACTTCTCTGTGCATGCTCTTTGAGGTGGTGACCATAGACCTCCATTATATGACTGATAGACAAGAACGGTTTGACCTAAAAATATCAAAATTTAAACTACAACGGAAACAAAGACACCTACATCTTGGATGCCCTTGAGGTAAGCCAAAACATACCAAAAATTAATTTCAAAGTGAACTATCCCTTTAATTGCTTCATCAAACCAAAACTACTGAGGTTAAATCCTAGAAATCTTTACACCACATACAAAGTGGCAGACCACTGCAATTGAGAGCTGGCGTTTGTTTAATCGAATATTTGAGATATGATTCATTGCAGTGTCCGTATAACGCTCTATATTTCACATGAAAGACAGCTTTGTGGCCATGACACCATAGGTTACCGTAATCAGCAGCGGGGGTCGAAGAAACACCGAGAGACGCATTCCCTCAGGACATGAGATTGAAATGCGGCAGCTCTGTTGGAAAAGGTCACATTTACAAGATTGCCAACTTCATCGATTGAACAGCCGTCAAACAGACAGCCGAAGCGCCTTTTCTCTCACTACACTGCATTTCATTTCAAATGTTGAAGTTCTGGTGACCTGCAATGATAAAGTGGTAACCCTCACGTTTGGGATCTGGGAAACCCCAAGGACCTTCACATACACCAAAGCACTGACACTTGCTAATCTTATGGGAAATTAATTATTCTAAACCTAATTTCAGCTAGCTTTAAAAGTAATCCATGAAAATAATAAATTTCTGTTTGTGTTGTGCTATAAGAATAAAGCTTCAATTTGCTACTTGTTATTACTAGATGGCAGGTGGAATTATGGGGAGGGACAATCGCACTGTAGAAAGCATTGTAATATACAGAAAAATGGACACACCAAATAAATAGATTTAAAATTTTAATTAGATATCTTGAATACGGACTAACCACACACAAATCCAATTCTGATTTCATAGAGCTTTAATCTTGTAAAGCCTGACATATGAAATGATGACCAGAATAATTTCGTGTTTCGTTTTTGAAACCTTTAGACAAAATCTAAAAGCTTTTTTTGCCATAATAAATTAGCATATTTTATGTTTGTATGATATATGACATATTAGACTTTTGAGGCCCATATAGTATGGTTTACTAGAATATGGAGAAAAAAATAAATAAATAATAATAATAATAATTCAGAGGCCCATCCTCTGTGCAGATGTATTTATAAGTCAAAAAGTAAGATGAAATTCTGTTAGCAAGTAATGTAAATGAGTGAGATCGTAATAAGAGTATATCAGACTATTGAAACATTTACTTTATAAAAATAATTTAAGATTACAAAGCAAAAATACATTTTACTTACTAAAAAAGTATGAAGTGTCAACCAGAGGGGAGAAGGTAACGTTATAGAAGATTGATTGTATAGCCTATAAACACGTTTTATATAAAAATCTTGATATATGATCTTAATAATTTAATGGAATCAGCTTTGGATTATTTTTTTAATAACATTTGGCTGAGATGTTAGAAAACAAACATGTTGAAGATTTTGAAGGGAAAATCTAAGGTAAATTCTGAAATTACAAAGTATGTCATTGCGTTCTCTGGAGCCATAGACAAAGAATCATAATAACATTTTAAGTTTATGGATATCATTGTGTAAAATTAGTTTATACTCACGTCAGGAACTCTTCGTTTCAGTCAACACAACAGGGACACGTTTTCCAAGATTTGTGTATTTCTTCAACAGGCCCAGCTCTCATACACAATCATCTATATATATCAATACATAAATAAAAACTCTTTGATTAAAAAAGGTTCAACAACATTAATGACTAACGACGATACAAGACCAAAAAATGACTTAATTCAGTACAAACTCGCCTGCTGTACTGTTGCTCGCTCTTGCCATCTTGCGGTGATTAAAAGAACTGCTATTTTAAAAATGGCGGAAAAAATAAAGACTCATTCTCGTTACTGTGATGCTAATAACTAACTAATAACAGTTATTTTAAAGTACAATCTAGACATCCAATTCAATTTGTAGTGCTACTTTTGGTCTGAATTAAATTGAACAAAGAACCTGACACAGTATTAGTGGCCTGGGCAGGATGATTGAAAGCCTAGTTTCATCCTTGAAAGTAACAAATCGTTCACCGCCGAAAAAAATAAAACTGTTATTTACTCACCCTCAAATTGTTGCAAACCTGAATGAATTTCTTTCTTCTGCTGAACATAAAAAGATATTTTGAAGATGGACACCATTGACTTCCACTTGGAGAAAAAAAATACAAAGGAAGTCTATGAGGCCTGTCTGTCTTTTGTCTTCAGCAAAACAAATTGATTCTACAGGTTAGTTCTACAATGTACTTCCATATTGATTTTGGAGTGAGCTATAAGACAGGCAGGTTTTTATTTAACAGACAAAAGACAATATTTACTTCTCATCTACACAGCTTTTGATAAACCTTAACAGTATTTAAGGAGTAGGCCAAATAAAATCATGGATGGACTCATGACCATGTGCTGTTTGTAGCCAGATTTATAAGCGTCTTTAAAAGTTGTCATACAACATTTGTCTGCGAATCAACCAAAAATACCAAGAATTAAAGTGAACTCAAAGTCATTATTGAATGGCTCATAAAACAATACCATTTAATTTTATACCGAACAATCAAGAGAATACAAACAACGACTTTTTTACATCCATTAAATACAAGTGGCTCTACAGACAGAACAAAAGCAACATGTGTATTCAGCATAATGAGAAACATGTTAGCTCAGCATTTTTTTGTTTTCAGAGGACATTTCACTCAATGGCACGGAAATGATATCCAGTGTTCACATCCCTTACTTATTTACAGGATAAAGGTTAAACGTCTATAAATACATTTTTCCCTCTGAGGAGATAAGGTTTGGAGTGTTTAACAATTTTTTTAAAGCTATAAAAATGCACCATTTGAAAACGCATCGTCTAGTAGTAAATTGTCAATTTAATTTGAAAGTGTACCAGTGTCACCTTTTCACCCAAAAAATGAGAAGATATAGTATTGACCCCACAGAGAACTTTAAACCCAACTGCTGTGCAAAACACAAGCCACTCAAGAGTTCATAATCCTGTTCTGGATGGTTTGTTCTTAATTCAGTTCATTCAACTACAACGCTTAATAAAAAAAGTTATTTATTGCCCAGTGGATTGTGGGATTGAGAGTTTATACAGAGTGATCTGCAGTGTGCAGAGTGGCTCTAGCTGGTTGAGGCCTGTAGTAATGGGGTCTTTTCACTGGCTGAGCTGGATGGATCCACATCTGTGCAGGGCTGGGCACACAGCTTACTTTTTATCTGGCGGCGAAGGGGGGAAAAAAATCGTTATCAAAAACAAATTCCTCACCAAAATTAAAGTTTCCACTGCTTAAGAAGATTGAAAAACTTAAAGGAGTAGTTCATTTAAAAAAAACAAACAAAAAAAAACTTTTGCTTATAATTTACACACCCCATGTCATCCAAGATGTCCATGTCTTTCTTTCTTTTCTTTCAGTCGAAAAGAAATTAAGGTTTTTGATGAAAAATCCTGGAATATTTTCTCCATTTAATGCACTTCAATGGGAACCAAACAGTTCAAGGTCCAAAAGACAGATTCATTTCAAACTGCAAACTGTTCAAAGGGCTTTAAACGATTCCAGACAATGAATAAGGGTCTTATCAAAGCGAAACGATCACTCATTTAAAAAAAAAAAAAAGTTTAAGTTTTAGAAGCTCAAATAGTCGCCTTGCTCTGTTCTGTGATGCACGTTCGTGACTCTCCTGTTCGAACTTGTTTATCGAGTCTTTTGGTTCATTCAACGAACGATATGAATGAATTGACTCAGAAAAAGATTTGTTCATTTTGACGAACGAGTTCAAACAGGAGAGTCACGAATGCGCATCACAGAACAGAGCAAGGCGACTATTTGAGCTTATAAAACTTAAAACTTTTTTTTTTTAAATGAGTGATTGTTTCCCTTATTCATCGTCTGGTGTCGTTTAAAGCTGCACTGAAACTCTCATTTGGACCTTGAACCATTTGGTTCCCATTGAAGTCCATTATATGGAGAAAAATCCTGGAATGTTTTCATCAAAAACCTTAATTTCTTTTCGACTGAAGAAAGCAAGACATGGACATCTTGGATGACATGGGGGTGAGTAAATGATCAGCAAAAGCTTTTCTAAAAGTGAACTACTCCTTTAAGTTACATCCTTTTTTGTTAAACATTACTCAAGAAAAATATTCAATACATTTTTTTTTTCAGATTTGCAGAAAAAGAACAAACAATATACAATAAAGAATAAAATGTGGACAGTAAAGTTAATAAAAAAAGGCTAAACATTCAGGAACTGGCAAAGACTTTACCACCTGTTTAACATCTGGAGCCACTTTTGGTTTTATATAAAGTATGCGTGTAAAAAATAAAAAGGAACTGGCAAAATCCTCCATGCAGACATATCAGAAAACACTCAGTTTGTCACAAACACTGTTCCCTCTAGTGTATTTTTCCCCCCAAGTTTAAAGTGTAAATAGGATTTCGGACACGAAAACTCAAAGTGTTGTAATGGATATGATCATGTTGATGTGTTTGGTCATGGCGGAATAGGTATGCTACGCTGCTGCTGTTATTGCAAATATAGGACTTGCTACTGACAATACAGACGCAAAACTACTGTACAGCAGCAGTGTGTCTTGCTCACAGCATAGCATACATGAATTAACCATATAGCAGACCTACACAGGTGAAGCTGGGGAAGTGCACTGCTACAGAAAACACCAACCAAGGGGATTATGACGGATTCTTCAGCCAACCACCAGGGGGCGATTGAAAAATTTTAACTTCACTTTTCAGGGTTTTGCTCAGCAAACAAAACAAATTAGAGGGAACATTGCTTGCAAAATTCTGTTGAGTTATGATGGACTGATGGGTGAAGCAGATGAAATGGTGACTGTAAAAGGTGCATGTGAGTGAAAGGAGAAGCGTTCACTTCAGTGTGCTCATGTGACCTCAAAAACATCCCACCTGCAGAAGAAGACATTGAGAAGAGGCATTTCTGAGCCAAAAACCCACCTGTGTCATTCACGTTTAATTTTTCAGCCTGCGCCTCATTGGTCGGGTCGTGTTTTGTATCTTTTACGCTTTCCTAAAAGAATAACCAGACCTCATTGAACATCAGGTGGGCAGAGACACTGATTGGGAGCCAGTGATCTTCAGGTTGATTATTGGACACAGTGACAGTGTTGATCACAGCGGACAAACTGAAGGGAATTTGAACGGCCCGTAGTGCTCGTGCACGGCAACGCATGCAAGTGTGTCAGTGATTGGGACGGGAGCATGCAAGATGAACACGATCGTGCAATGTGAAAATCAAGTTTCTAAGCATGTGATTTACAAATGTCTTTACAATAAAATTCACATCTGCCGGGATCATCTCACTGTGGCTTTTCCTTTTTTCAAATCAGCAACATTACATTTAAAGTTGATCAGCCTTTGCTCATTTTAAATGAGATTGTAAACAATGGTTTCAAATTTGGAACAACGACATTTGATTGTTATTTTCATTGTAATCGTTTTGTTTTTGAATATGCATTTAGAAATTAGTGCTGACCATTTGTGTGGGAGAAACTGCGGTCTTTTTCCTGGCTTTCTGTAAAACAAACCATGCAAGTGTTGCACTTTAAACCATCTAAGCCCATGCAGCGTGTTAAAGTGGGGTGATGAGGAACGTTAAAGTGCTTTCGGGTTCTTACGCTAAACTTCCTCCTCAGAGCTCAGACACACTTAAACGCCAAACCACATTCGCTCAACATCATGTAAACCCACTTCCTCTCCAAATCTCACACAAACATACACCCGTTGAAATCACATTAATATTAGTAAAAGTGCATTAAAATCATGCATAGAAAGTGCAGTTGGCGACATACCTTTTCACTTGTCACAATGTATAAAATCACGACTCCCAGAATGGTTGCGAGTCCGAGACCGATGAAGATGTACTGCATGTACTCCATGACCATGGGCAACACCACCAGATTAGTGCGGAACGTGTTGAGAACGGGACCGTCAATGTATCCGCTCTGAGAAAGACAAATCACTTCATTCATTTGCCCTTTGCAACTGAATTCAAGTCACACATCAGCACATAGACAATGCAAGCTGTGTCCTAATTCAGAGGCCGAATGAGTTACGTGCAATGAAGGCCGTCCTAATTTGAAGGCTCCTTTGAATGAGGCTTACAATGTCTTCATTTCATGGGGCGTGAAAGATAGAACGAGTGAATCATTCAAAGTCTAGCCTATGCTGGATTACACTTTTAAATGCAAGTATTGGAGTTTCAACCTACTTGAATTTCTAACCATAAAAAGGAAAAAAAATAAAAAAAATAAAAAGTCCCCTTGTGGACAAACCATGTGCAAATTCATGTTGCAGAGTATTTTCTCTTTAAAACTGCAATAAACCAAAGACACAAAAAAAAATGCGGTTTGAAATCGCTGGCGCAAACTACCTTGTAACCAATCACGTCAACGTGTGAATCTCTCAAGGGAGTAATTCATCAGCCGGAAGCTGAAGCCTCGCGGAAGCCGCCATTGTAGCAGAACTTCACCTGCTGTTGGCATCCCATTGACTCCCATTCATTTTGGCGTCACTTTGACTGTACGTTCACACCGCCGCCGACTTGAGCTTCCAAAGAGGCCGTAAGTCATTCATTTTCAATAGAAGCTGGCTTCTCTCAGCTGCAAGGAGCGTCAAATCCATCGGCGTCACGTTTTGGGCGTTTTGAGCGTCAATCAGAAAGTTGAAAGAATCTCAACTTTATGGTAAAAGTGACGCGGTTCAGTGGCAAGAAGCGGCAAAACGCCAGTAAATTTTCGTTCCAACCAAAACATTAGCTCCGAGAAAATGAAAGAGAAGCTAATCGTCGCCGTTGCTGTGTTTCCTACTGGTTTCGTATCATTTATGACATGACGTTGTTTGCTTATAGGGACCGCATGAGCGCAACTTTTATTTGAAATATTACCGAACACTCGTTTTAAAGCGGGAATGCAATTAATTTGCTCACGGTGACGCCGATTTCGCCGCAAATAATAATAATAATAATAATAATAGCTAACTATTTTTTTTTCTGACCAAATGCGACCAAAACGGTTATAAAAATGCTTTCAAAAAAAAAAAAGTTTATGTATTGCTTGTTTTTTTTTTTGTTTATTAAATTTCATGTTGCGACACTTCTATTCTCCCTGCAACGCCAGAGCGTCCAAAGCGTCAACAAGCTTCCCGGTACTTTTTTACAAGCGTCCTTGAGCCGTACAGTGACAGCGAATAACTTTACATCCAAGGCGTTCAAAGACTTAATTTGTCCATTATTTATTTCTAAAGATTCTAAAATTCTATTTCTAAAATTTCTTAAAATGCTCCATTACTTCGTACCTTACGTTATGGCCCCGGAGAAGCAGTTTTTGTAAAAACAGGCTAACGATTGCGTTATAACTACGCAACTTTCTGTCGCACAATAGACACATTACCGTATAGACAGGAGGAGAAGCTTGCAGGAAATCTTTTACGGTCTATGAAGCAATCGGGGGTACATTGAGGCATAAAGTCAAGGGAGAAGCCTATAGATAGTCCACAAAAAGCAACGGGACAAAATATTTCAACGTTTTTGAGGAATTAGGCGATTCAGATTTGTCTTGGTACAGCTACTAGGAGACTTACAACTGTCGTCACGCTCAGTTTGAGCCTGCGCAGTTGCTGACATCAGGCAGGAAGTGCAATAATCGGGCTCCCTTTTTTTATTGTCTATGGAATCTGAGCTGGTGTGAGTAAAGATGGGGCTAATTTGCATATTAATAGAACTGCACATACTAAATGGGGCTCATTTGCATATTAATAGAACCGCACATACTAAATGAGGCACGGGTGTAGTAGAGTTACTATCAAGCTATTTTAAGGCATGAAGACTTAACAAACTTTGAAATATGTTATTTTGGTGATCAAAGAGGAGTTTTTAGGGATAAAATGATCGACTACAAGGGTACTTTAACATATCTTAAGGCAAGACACCCCAAGTTTAGTAAATCCATAAAAATACTAAAGAGTTAACCCTGGATGATTCTAAACCCCAGATAAACAGAATCCTGGTCACCTTGCTTGACAAAAAGCAGAGCTTTTAAATGACAAGTGTGAAATTTTCCTCAACCCGGGTTGTCATTCAGTATACAATAACAGTGTAAAAGTTCATTTGTTATGAAGCAATAGAATATTTACCTATAAAGACAACAATTGTCCTTATCCAGCACAAGTAAAGTTTTGTTAGAGTTCATTTAAGTTTTGTTGGTATCCAATATCTTCAATGCAGTCAAATTGATTACTGAAAATTAAGTGTTTTTTCAAACCACAAATTCAAGCAAATTTGAGATATGAAACTAAAAGTACCAATTCTTTTAAAAATGGCACCTTTATTTTGGCACGTTTAAGACATTAACACTTGGTGGGGACTTTCAAAACATTTTAGGGCATTGGAAGTTCTTTTGTGCATTGGTTTTCTTTGCAATTTGCTCTTACCTCTTCAAACCAGATCATGGGCATCACCACCTCCGTTATCTTTCCTGTTTCTCTGAAAGAAGCAAACCACAGCACACAGAACAGAGTCAAAGGGAGACCGTACAGAACAGTGCAGCCTTCAAAAACAAACAGGTTTCACGACATCTGCACCTCAGAGCAGACACAGAGCGCCATGACTGTTGACCTACTGTACTTACGAGATGCCCGAAACACTCTTTATGAGCAGATTGAGCTGCAGCCGTATGGAAACGTTCATCGGCACACCGGTCTCCTGTAATACAAAGCGTTGAATGAATCTCTTCATAACATGCAACAGGATTTCATTGATGAAATTTCAGCCCGCTTTTAAACTTGAATGATGAGTTGAAGTAGAAGTTTAGCCAACATTGTATATAGAAAATTTGTATACATTTGATGCCACTTAGAACAAGGTGAAGTACAGAAGATGCATTCCTGATGAACAAATCAACTAAAATATCCATAAATAAACCTTAAATTCCTGAAACTCAAACCTGGATGAAGATTAAATATTAAATCATCATAAAAGCAATGTTTTCCCTGGTCTACTTAAAGGTTTGGGCTCTATAAAATTTGTATAATTTTTTTTTAACCTTTATTTAACTAAGAAAGTCAAAATAATGTTTTGAAAGTAGTCTCATATAATCCCCATGGCTGCATTTATTTGATCAAAATATAGTAAAAACAGATGTTCAAATAGAAAACCACTATTTTAAATTGTAGTAATATTTCACAATGACTATTTAAGAACGCAATTTATTCCTGTGATCAAAGCTGAATTTTCAGAAATCATTATAATATGATGATTTGATGCTCATGAAACATTTCTGATTATTAATATCAGTGTTGAAAACAGTTGCTCTGCTTAATATTGTGGAAACTAAACTTAATCAACTTTAAAAAGTGATTGAGGAATATCATTTGAAATTGAAAACCGAAACCTTTTGTAACTTTATAACGTCTTTACTGTCTTTTTGATCGGTTTAATGCATCCTTGCTCAATAGAAGTATTATTTTTCAGAAAGAAAAAAAGCCTTTTGAACGTGTACTTTATCTTTAGCCTGTTCTACTTCATATACATTGAGACGCTATCAGATAGTCATAAAACAACCTGAAGATCGACTATTACAACTGCTCATTTGATTGGTTTCTCAACAGCCATGTCATTTACAAGCAGTTATTATGTTCTAAGATATAATCTTCGGAAGTGAAAGTCACTGTGATCGATGGTGAGATCAGAAGGTTCAATTACAAACAAGCTTCTATAACCTCAGAAGGAAGCACATGACTTTCTGCACCATGAAAAATTAATAAATGTAGTGGTTTCCTCCACTTTAGAGTACTGCATGGCCCTAAGCACAGGGTTCGTACAGATACGGTAAAATTAATTTGGGGGGTTTCTCAGAAATCTATCAGAGATCTTATCAAACAATATCTTTGCTATATTTTAAATTCTAAAAGGTAAATGGATAATAATATAAACTAATGTTACAAATAAAGTGATGCACATGCAATTACTGCGGTAACTTTAACCACTGTAAGGAACCTATGACAAAGATATTGCTTTCCACACTCAAACTAATTTTTCTTCTGCCATGAAAATATGATTGCCCTATTTATATGAACAATATCATGCTCATAGCCATGCACAAAGGCTCGGTTTCAGATGGGCTGCAGCGTTCATGCGAGAAACTTTTGTTTTATTAATAAAATTAAACAGTAATTTCATATATTGTCCAATCAATAATTAAAAAAAAAAAAGACAATTTAAGGGTTTTTCCAGGACTTAAAGCCTAAATACTCAAATTCAAGTAATTCAAGCTCTTTAACTGTCACCGTCCCACAGGTGGGACGTTTGCCACTATATTTTTAAAACAATAATATCTTAGTAAATACCTTAAATAATATTGACAAACTATATATCATTTGAAAGCTTACAATCTCTAGTTTCCATATTTGGTGACTGATTTTCAAAATATATTACAGAGGAGCCATAATTTATAAATATAAAACAATAATATTTTCGTACTTATAAGGCGTGTTCAGACCTTTATTTTAAAATAGCAGTAAACATGAAAAATCATGAAAAAATGGTAGATACCTCAGTTTGTTTTCATGCCAAAAGTTCAAAAGATAGAATCCATTCAATTATTTTGGGAAAAAAAGGTCTGAAAAGTTTGAAATATCAAGAAAAAAAATAATAAATTCACCATTTGTGATGTGGCAGCTAGCTATGACTTACATGCGTGTTCTTTGTATGTGTTTCTTAGAGGTTCAATTCATATCAAAATCTGCCAAACTTCCCATGCTACTTCTGAATAGGATCTCTACTTCAGAAATTGTATGAAAATTGTGAAAATAATGGTTCATATCACTCAAAACACGAATGGAAATGCAGGCGCCCTTATATGGGCAGTAATGGAGTCTGATTGTGCCCTAGTGAAAAAGTTTGGTACTGCGCTCAAACAAAATCTTACTGAAAGCTCATTTTTTGAGATCAACCTAAAATTTGAAACACAACTTGTTCAGATTTTTGGCTTTGATTTTTCTGCAGTTTTAGAGTAGCCCAGGTTTTTTATGTAAAATATGAATAATTAATATTTTTGCATTGTACATTTCCATAAACTCAAACCTCTATAACTTTTTTTCTGTTTCACTTTCTTAATTTATTTCACTTCTACAAAAATCTGCCAAATGTCTTCTTTAAAACAAGACCAATCATATGTCTATATTCCAAAGCATTCTTGAATTACAACCATTTAAGTTCGAAATGTGCATTTTCATGTCTATTCAAAAAAGGGGGGGTGACAGTTAACAGGTTAAGCACCTTGTACAAATCCTGCAAGAACTCCAAAGTCACGGGTTTGAACACCAATACTACAATTTATACCTTGAATGTATTTTGGATAGAAGCTGGAAATAGTAGTTGCCAAGAAATACTTCTTGTAGTACTTCAGGCATGTCCTGCGGTGTTACTTGTGCATGGAGTAATATGGTTATAAAAAAATTAATTGAGCAGAATGTTACTTTCATTTAAAAAAATAAATAAAAATAACCCTGCCGAATCGATTTGGACACAGTAAAACGAATTAAACAGAACTAAACTACTGTACGGAAAGCATAAAGGCTTCATTTGTTGGGTGTAGATTCAATGTCGGGCTAGTTCTGAGCAGACATGCATTTGCTCCAACAGAAAACACTGAAACCAAAGATCCGTTTTGTGACGCTTAGTAATGGATTCAATAGATCTGGAGCTAAATTGCACATCATGCTGTGAATTTGTCCCAGACATTCAACCCAGGAGCAGTTTCAGGAAAAGGTCTTAAACCGATGAAAGGAGAACGACGAGATAACCATCGAGTTTTGCAACCGGATGAACAGACAGTTAAGAAGTGTGTCATGGTTGTGCAATTCTGTTAAATTTAGCGGCACAAAGCCTTGGCTGTATCTCCAACTAATCAGAAGTCATAAAGTAGAGTTTGTCTTATCAAACTGCCTGTTACAAAAGGCCCACAGACATCAGGAGATTCACATCCAACATCCAGCAAAACTAAATTGACCCACAAAATGACAAATTTCCAGCTATACTTAACCCCCAATAAACCACAGCACTAGAGTGATTTAACAATCATATTTGAACCTAAAAGATGCATGTAATCAGAAAACCTTTAGTCAGTCATTGAGCATGTACAAATGTTATACCTTTAAAATCTTAATCTTGGTTATTATGGGGCATTTAGTTGCTGAGATCTATACAAACATCATAAAGGTCACGATAACCCTAATTTCCAATTAGCTTATCAGATGTTGTAATGGTTTAATGGCAGTAATGAGCAACGTACTCTCATTATCAAACCAGAAACGATCCCGACCCACAGTCCCACCTTTACCCGTTTACGTTTATTTGAGTTGTTCTGTTATATACCAGTCAGAAATGTGCGTTTCCACTGTCAAGCCAATGCGAGCGAGGGCCATTACCGGGCTAATAGCCTCCGACTGAAAGCTTTGTGCAATCAAAACGATAAAAATAGCCATTTTTATAACATGAGAATATGATAGAGCACAAGCTAGAGTGCCGTTTTTCCGAACATCTGCACAATAGCAAATCTGACATTGTTTTTATATAAAAGTTCAATTGACAAGTTACTGAGTAACAGGCACGGCACATTCGGTTTTCACTCGGTCCAAGAAAATAGGATATTTTTAAAAATAATTATGCTGTTTCTTTTTTTTAAACATTTATTATTTCTACATAAAAAAAATAAATCCACAAATTTACCTATACATTGATTTATAATTGCCGTGTAAATTCATTTGTCACATCTGAACTGCACCCAAAGATTAATTTTGTTGACCGATTTCATTAGGAACAGCTATAGACTTTTTTTTACTCTGATTGGATTTGTAGATTAAACTTAAGAATTTGACATGAGGACACAGATGTGACGATACATTTTAAATACCAATCATCTCTGGCTTAGTGTTTTGATTTTCTCTCAACAGAGCACATCCTGTAGGCTAGTTAATCGTTCTGAGAACCTCAAAGCATATTTACATGTATGTGTATTTTGTGGTACTCCATAGCAGTGTCCTAACAAACTGGAGAGGCCCCTCAGTCCTGACCTACACTCTTAAAAATGGGTTGGAAAAGTGGTTATGCCACAGTTATAGGCTGTATTGACCCCAAAAGAAACCAGGTATTTATGCAACAATATTAGATAAGACATAAGGACCAATTCCACATTTATGGCCAATTACAGAGATAAAGATGTTAAGTTTTTTTAGTCATAACAACAACCCATATTAACCTTGGGAGATAAAGACTCACACTTGCTCAGTCACCTGACAAGGGAGGAACATTCCACTGGTTGTTAATTTTGTTTGCCTTCTCGAACTGATGAATCATTTGTTATGAAAGTGATTTTACAGATTGTATAATGATTTATAACTATATGTTGCAAGTATTTCAAATTGTATTCCTAGAAAGAGTAGGAATTATATTAAGTAGTTCCCAATAGTAATGCTACATTAGGGTGACCAACAGTCCTGTTTTCACGTCCTATCCTGGCTGTTTTTATAAAATGATGAAAATGTCCTGGTTTTCAAAAAAAAAAATGCTGGGAAAGACCAGCTCTACAAAATATAGATGGGCAAACAAGGAGGATGAAGAAAAACATGATAGAGGAAGAAAACTAAAGATATCAATATATTTTGTAAGTTTGTGAGAGCCATTTTTGTTACATTTGGAGGTATTTCTTTTAGTTATTTATATGTTTATTTTCCTAATACATAAGAGACATTATTTCTATCATTATTTTTGAAACCAGTCATAGAAGTTAAGTAACCCCTGAGAAGCCTCTGAATTTGTGTCTTGTAATATCAATTTTCTATCCATACAGACGAGGCATAACTTGCTTTAAAAGTATTGAAATTAATAAGTTATCTTCAAGTATCGTATCGTTCGGGTATCATTCGAGTATCATTCACCGGGGCGAGTGTTCTGGTTTATGCGTTTCTGTGTGCCGGGATTTCTTACCGGGTGGATATCGATAAAAAGTCCATGTTCATCTTCATTTGGGCTCAATCCGTTGACAGTTTTCAAAAGGACTGGATCAGCCTCAAAAAAGTGCGGATGAGAAATGAACACAGGGGAATCTGAGATAGGAGGGGAAAAAAAAATACAAAAGGTGAAACAGGAAAAACAAATAGATGGGGTAAAAAGTAGAAATCAATAGAAGGAGAAAAGAAAGGAAAAAAGATGAGACAAAAAGAGACGAGAAGAAAATAGAGCAGATAAATAGGATGGATAAAAGAAAAGGTTAAGAAAATGAAAAAGCATTAAAAAATGAAGGGAATAAAAAAAAAGTTAAGAAAAGGATAAGAAATGAAAAGGGAAGGTAAAGAATTAGAGATAATTGAAAGAATTTAAACCAAAAAAAATGAATACAAAAAACAAGAGAAAGAAATGAAAGATGGTAAGACGAGAAAAAAAATGTAAAACAAAAAAGAGGTAAAAGAAAAGTGAAAGACAAATGGAAAAAAGTTGTAAAATTAAAACAAATGGCAAAAAAAGATAGAAACAGGGTAGAAAAGGGTAAAAAGTAGGGCTGTGCAGAAATTAATTGCGATTAATCGCATCCAAAATAAAAGTCTGTGTTTACATAATATATTTGTGTGTGCTGTATATAATTATTTTGTATATATAAATACCTATGCATGCATGTATATATTTAAGAATTATTTGCGCTTATATTCTGTATATTTATAAAAATACATAATCTATATTATATAAATATAAATATTTTATATATGAATAACACATTTTCTTCACTACATACATGCATGTGTGTGTATTTATATATACAAAATAATTATATACAGCACACACAAATATATTATGTAAACACAGACTTTTATTTTGGATGCAATTAATCGCAATTAATTTTTGCACAGCCCTAGTAAAAAGGCAAAGAAAATGGGTAGAGGCCACATTATGATTTAACCCAGCATGAACAACATATTTACAGCCTCCAGATAAGGCATTGATCCGCCAGCATGTTTGACAGTACACGCGAGTCAAGATCAGAGACTCACTGTGTCTACAGGTGCTGACGTTCAGGAGCCCGGACTGACGACACGGACAGAAGCCCTCATTGGGAGGATAATCCGCACCATTGGCAAAAAGAGTCTTCGGCGCCACGAAGCGGTACACGGGAATCCCACGCGACACACCTGACCTCTGGTACACCAGCTCCATGGACCTGAGATCGGAGAACGTGCCATTAGAAACCAGTCACTAAACGCACATCATCTTATGAAGGCAGAGTAACAGTCTGCTGTTCACCGGCACGCGTCAGGGCTGTAGAAGGGCAGGGTCGACTCGGTGTTCATGAACGGAGGCCACATCTGTCCCGCCGTACCATTGATCATGTTACACTGCTCAGACCTCCAGTAATCCACCTGCACCAATAACACACAGCACCACATCACTTCCTTTACGCAACACCAAAACCTATGTTGCGTCCCAGTTCGCATACTTGTACTACGCCCTAAACGCATGTGCCCTTTTATGAAGAAAGTACATTGAGTGTGTAGCTTTGGGATATTCCACTTCGTCTTCAACGGAACACATCCTGGCACTCCCGTCAATCATCTTGATCATTCAATTTAGTCGTCTACCGTATCGGAGAGAAATGTAGCATCCGTCAGCCATGTTTCTCAAGTGTTTGCATAAGGACGCATTTAAACGGTAACCAATCGTATCTTCAAAAGTTCACAACGCAGTTGAAGATGAAATATATGAATAACATTGATTGGTTAAGACACTGATTATCAAAATCACTCAAAGCCCTTTATTTAAAACACTCTACTTGACGACGGTCACATCAGCCATGTTTGTAGTATAACACTTATTTATTGTTTGGTGTCAGTAAGAGAATTTATTTTAAGAGATAAGAAAGGTCACTTTCAATGTAACGCATCCTTGCTGGATAAAAGCAGTTAAGACTTTTACGATGGTACATAAAAATAAGATGGAGAAAAAAAAAAGATCAGTTTATGCAAGAATATTAAAATCAGCCAAATCGGGATTGAACTTATTTTAAAATGGTAATGTCACAATATTACCATTTTAACTGCACCCCTAAAATTGCATCGACACATTTTAAGAACGCAACGTGTAGAATCAAGCTCAAAACTTTGTGCATTTATGCACATGGACTGTGTATGTTTCAGACCCGAGTATGTCATCTACGTAGGCAGCTCACTAGATTTGGAACAGAGCTAGTGTCCTATGTTTTATAAAAGTCCCAAAGAGCATTTGGCTTACGCTTTTCATGCCATTCCAAGAGTCCACCTTATGAACCTTCCGGATGTCATCTTGGCCAGTGAACACGGTGAACTGTCCAGAGTTGGAGTTATTAAACTACATAGGAAGCAAAACAAAGCAAGAAAATCAGCGGACCCTAAAAACACCAGCCACTGCAACAGGACAACTGAATGCACAGGAACCTCACCTCAGCAAATAAGCCAAACTTGCCGCTGGATGGAAGCATGCCGGGAAGATATTTGTTCAGGAAGTCCACCAACTTGCTGTCGTAGCCCCACATGAGTTCTCCAACTGGTTTTGTCAAGAAAGGTCCCTCGTTGAAGGTCTTGAACGTGGTGCTGAGCAAAATGCGTATAGGAAACGGCATATTCTCCATCATTACCGATGCGCCCTGAAAGTGCGACAAGATAGCCTAACTATTACAAATTTCAAGCATTTAAGACAAATAAACACTCCGAAATTAAATGTCTAACAAAAATACAACCGAACAAATATACGATTGAAAAGCATTTTAAAATTCTCAGGTATTCAGGTACAGAAACTAATCAAATGGAAGAGAACACTGCACTTGAGTGAGTTCATTTCGGTCTTGTTGTTGGATTAACATTATTATAGAAATGGCAGAAGGAATATTAAAATATTACATATCCAATATAATGTTACACATGCGTTTTCTTAGTTGCTCATGTCTAAAGCAAACGTAAACAGTTGATAAGGATATTTCGACGTGTATATTTGCCTGTTCAAGTGCTAAAAGATGTGTAAGAGAACTCCGTTTAGTATCGCTCTGTCCAGTATGAGGCGGCAAAGGACAGCAACAGATCCGGCCCAGATCCGGGCCTCATCTGGCACATGTGGTCGAAAACTATTCAGCAGATATATTACTACAACTATCCGTCGTAAACCAACTATTCATCGTAAATAGGGGTGTAACGATACTCTCGTCACGATACGATACGATATTATTGCCATACTCCAAGACATAAGGTTAACCAAAAATGTACTGTTGATTAAAATGTTAATTTTGATATTACATTGTGGGTTTAAATGAATAGGCTTGGACTTGGTGCCTTGTAACCCAAGGACAATGGTGACACCAGAATAACAATATTCGTGATTCTGAAGCTGAAAATACTTCAGAATTTTTATTTTAGATGAATATGCTTGCACGCTTCCATAGACTAAATATATTTAAAATAATGTCAGCCACTTTTTACTGGTAACATAAGACATTTGGCATTATCAGCACCTACAAATGTTCCCACATTGCATTATTATATATTAGAACCAATATTAGGCTATACATAGTAGTTTAAATGTAAACTCTGAAAACCTGATTTTTTTTTTTCTCACACAGTAATTTTTATTTTGGGGGAACCATCCATGATACATAGTTGTATTTTTGTATTGCGATATATTGTGGCACGATATATTGTTACACCCCTATTCGTAAACTAACTATTCTTCGTAAACTATTCGATTGATTTGATTCCCAACCCTACATGGTGGGCTGAATATTTAATCATAAATTCTCACCAGCACTAGCATGTTAGGGATGGTGACCACATCAGATTCATCTCCCACGGACATGCTCTCCTCAAAGAAATACTGCCGATATTCCATATACGAAACAGTGTTGTTGTCATGGAATGTAATGTTGTCCTTCCAGCGCTTTTCACTGAAAAAGATATGTCATCAGAAAAAAAAAAGTCAGCTGATGAGCAATAATATTATCCCAACACTGCAAAATTCAGCTTTTAGAGGAACAACTTCAGTCAGCATAAATGGCACATTAGACACGCAAAGACTTCCCTCTCAGATCGTGAAACCCACAACACATGCTTTGATTAAGTTAAGCTCAGACAAACATGTCATGTGTCTCATCTAAAAAAAAGAAGCCACACAACTGTGAGGATGACACCAATGCACATTTAACAACCAATCATAAAACAACTAAATGATCTGGCCAAAAACAACTTTCTATCAATATAAGCGTACTCTCCAAACAGCATGCCAACAGAAGTACACTACATGCATGAAATAGAACTATAAATACAGCAGTTAAAAGGCATTTCTGAGGTTTATAAAATATATTATACACTGCCCGGCCCAAAACACACACAAAAAAGCAAATGCTTAACAAAGCATATAATTCTTGCAATATTTTTCAGATGATGGTATGCTGATTTAGTTATTGCTTTGACATGACTACTGAAACTAAGGTCTGACTCTAGAGACACACCAAGATTACTGACTTGATTCTCAGTTGTTTGACCCCTAGACTAAAGGTATCCAGTCACCTTGAGAACTTCATCTTTGTTTCCAAATGCAATTACTTCAGTTTTGTCTTTGTTGGATGCGTCAACTTTCTTCAGTCAAACAGTTTACTTCATCAATACATTGGCAGAGGGAGTCAATGGGGCTGTAGTTGTTAAGCGATAGGGTTAAGTAGAGCTGTGTGTCGTCTGCATAGCTGCAGTAAGCGATTTGGTTCTGGAATTGGTTTTGGAAAGCGTTTTGGATTTGGAATTGAGCCTTGAGGGACTCCGCAAGTCATGGATGTCCGCTAAGGTCTCCTATAATCACATAATAACCTCTCCCTACCAAGCAGAGATGTATAGTAACGAAGTAGAACTACTCAAGTACTGTACTTAAGTATTAAATGCTGTATCTGTACTCTACTAGAGTATTGTTTTTTCCCCTCATACTTCTACTTTTACTTCAGTAGATATTTTCAGTGAATTTAATACTTTTACTTCGATAATTTTTTTTTAATGTTCTGCTAGTTACAATTATAAAAATTGTATGAATCATTCGTTGCAAGTTGGCTTTCAACCACACGCCAGTTTTATAGGGTAATGGTATTGATGGACACACATTGACAACTTTTTTTGGCGGCCGCCTAAGCAAATTTGTATCCCGCCAAAGCGCCTTATTTGATTGCTAGTTCAAACTTTTGACTGCTTTCTTTAATAATTACTTGATACAATACTTGTACTTTTAGTACTTAAGTAGTGAATTTTAAAATAAACTACTTGCAATACTTAAGTACAAAAAAACATTGAATACTTCAGTACTTCTTAAGTGTGGCGCTTAAAGAGCACTTCAACTTCTACTCAAGTCACTTTTTTGATAGAGCACTTGTACTTTTACTCAAGTCCAGGTTTCTAGTACTTTATACATCTGACCTGACCCATTTTAGGACTATCCCAGAAAGGCCCACCCAGTTTTCCAGCCAGTCAAGAAGCATGTCGTGATGGACAATGTCAAATGCAGCACTGAGGTCAAATAGTACCAACACGGATACTTTGCCTGTATCAGTCTTAGATATGTATATAAAGGCTAGATGTGCTACGGCGGAGTTTCTATCGTCATCACCGACGGCCATCTTGTCACAGACAAGCTGATGTAAGATGAGTGATCAGCATGAACACAAATACTCTTATCTCGTTGAATTCTTGACGGATTTACAAACGGTTTGGTTTCTTACAAACGTTATTAATGTGGCTATAATTATCGGGATGATTATTTATTTATACACTTTTTATTCAGAAGTATGCAGTGTCATAACTACATCTCTGACGTTCATAACGAACCAAACCGTTTGAAAATCGTTAGAAAATTGAGCCAGTTATGGTTATTTAAATAGTACATGTACCATTACCACAATGTTACGAGTGAGCGAGCTGCCTGTGACAAGATGGCCGCCAGGTGCAGACGACAACCTCCATTGGCCAGCAGCGCTGACGACACGTCTAGCCTTCATATACATATCTATGGTATCAGTATTTAAGCGAATATCGTTTATCGTTATGAGCGCTGCCTTTGTGCTGTGATGCGATCGGAAACCAGATTGATAAATCAGCTGAACAAATTCTTAAGCTCAAATTTTTAAGTTGACAACCTTTTCAATACAAGATCTTGACCAAAAGTTGATGCACCTCTTGATGGAAATAACATCACAACATTTTAGAAGAACTGTTGCTACACATATACTGCAATAAACACACATAATGAGCCAATCACTGACTCTTAAGGATTTGCCCTTTTGAAATCCAAACAGCTTTTTGACTGGACAGTGTATAAAATTGTGAATACTCTAAATAAAAATGTTCTTATGTGGAATCTTATTTTAATTCCTGATAGAGGCTGCGAATAAAATGTTAGGATTAGCATCATTTTAAGAAGTTAGAAAACCTTTCTTCTCGTTCAGTTCCAGCAGTGTCTGTATTTACTCAGTGAAATGCTCTAGTATGCATGGCTCAAGGGTAGGATCACAGTTCCACTCCAATAATAATAATAATAATAATAAAATAGACAGATGCAGATTAGGGAATAAAGAAAAAAAGGATAAATTTGTTGAATGCACAAAAAAAGAAAAGCTGTGGGAAATATTGCAAAACAGATAGTATGATTTAAAAATGTTCAATTAAAAAAAAAGAAAAAAAAAGAAATGCATCCCACGGTTCAAACGTTTTAGGCTGGTACGATTTTATGTTGCTGAAATCAGGATCTTAAGCTCACCAAGGATGCATACCCTAATAAAATAAGACTTTTGATCTTAAAAAAAAAAATAATAATAATAAAAAACATTACTGAACACAACCATTTTGATAGCATATATTACTATTCAACTGTAAAATTAAATTTGTTTTCCTAATCTACTTAAACATTTAACAGTCTGTCAAGGGAAAAAAATAAATAAATAAAAAATAAATAAATAAATTCAGCCCTTCAGGCAAGTTTAAGGCCACCAGACAGACCTACCAACTGTATAGTGCGTCTAAAGCAAACAAACCTCATGTATGTGGTAAAGATCACGAGTCCATCAAGAAAGGGGATGTTTTTTTAAATGTAGGGCCAGTCACCTCGAGGTATATTGCGCATAGTTATATCTCTACAAGTCACTCTGGGATGGACAGGACACTTTATATCCTGAGGGGACGAATACCAGACATTATGGTGGTCCTGCCTGGACAACTGACAGAATGCACATGCAAACGCACCATGAACTTCAGCGCCATAGGGCTTCACTTGCAGGTCAGAACATCAACAAAACCATGTCCAGTCAAGACAGATCTAGTGATTTGTACAATCCCTATGGATTTGTTGTGTTTCTGACCTGCAAGTGAAGCCCTATGGCGTGGAAGTTTTTCTTCCAAGCAACATACAGGAGACTTTGAGGTATCTTTCACGCAGAAGTTCTTCATTGCGTCACAGTAGTCATCTCAAGGATAGTCTGATTAAGGGAACTTTTACATTGCAATATATACACTTAGTGGGAGGGATTTACATAGAGGTGGAGCAAACTTGTTTACAGGTTTAGGGAACATGTATTGAAAACAGAGTGATACCTTTTTCAACAAGAATAAAACAAGAAGAATGCCAGGACTCTCTTGCTGAGACAAAAGCTCACTAGAGTCCCCAAGAGTCTCAGTAATCCGTTTCATTTAACTTACAATAGAGAGAAAAAAGGTTGGGTAGGAAATCTGACCAATACAGAAAAACAGGATATAATGACCATCCTAATAATTCAATGTACAGAACTTTACTATTGTATTGGAACCTAAATTAAACATGTTAATAAAATGTGTAATACCACAGTTTTATGATACATTTACAGAAAAAGAAGGGAACATTTCTTACCGGTAAACATACGGCCCCCTCTGTATCACCATTGGCTTTTCTCCTTTTAGGATTTCATCAGGATTGACGATATGGAAGAAATATACAGACATAAAGAAGGGAACCGGGATGTCCTTCCACATAGTGTAGGATAGATCGTTCTTCGGGTTTATCTCTACATTCTGTGAGGATTTGAAGTATGCAAATATGGTTAGTTAGTAATCAGAGTGGGATATGCTGAACTTAAAACATTTTATAATTATTTATTACATACAGATTAATGGCCGGTTGAAGGACAACACAGACAATTTGTAAATTTGTCACACCAAAAAAATAAATAAATAAATAAATAAGTGTGATTGAAAAAGGAAAGGAGATGAGGAACAGTAATTAATAGGCTACTCAAATTATCATTAAAAAGGTCTCGTATGTGCAGTAATCTCACCAAGGCTGCATTAATTTGATAAAAAAAAAAAAAAGTAATATTGTAAAATTGTTTTTCTAATGTTTCTTTTGTAAAGTTAAACTTAAATTTATTCCTGTGAACGGAGCTGAGTTTTCAGCATCATTACTCCAGTCTTCAGTCAAATATGCTAATTTGCGGTTTAAGGAACATTAAGGATTTTTTAATAACACAAGAACAAACCCCTGCAAATAGCATTTGTAAAAACAAGAAAACATCTTCAGAAGAAAACAAAGGCGTCAGTACTTACGAATCTGATAATGCGATTGATTACAAGTTTAACAAACTAAGACTACCACAACGATTGAATCTTAGTTTAGATTTCAAGTACTAGGTATGTTTGTAGCACATTATTAATATAATCGGGCTAGCTAGCCTATTATTAAATACTTAACAATCGTTCCCATTTATGCATTTTATTTTAAACGCATTTTATTAACGCAACAAAGCCACTATAGAAGGTCATATAAAGCTCAGTTCAAGGATTTTCGACACTAAAACACGGGGTTTTGCCACTTAATGTCATTTAAAAATGCAAACATGTTTGATTAGAGCGCCTCGTGCACCTGTGAGGTGTTTAACTTACCTTCACTATTTGATCGTCTATTATAATCGGTCCAACAAACACCAGGACAGTCCCGAACAAAACTGCCAAACTTCCCAGAACTAAAAAAACGATCGCTAATGTGGATTTAGACACCGCCATCCTAATATCACACAGTTCACGTTACAAATGAACGCAAATGATTGAGAATAAAGTCAATTCTTCCAGAAAGGGCACGGAGCTCAAAGCACGAGTGAGTCCTCAACAGCTGAACAAACTATCACTTACATACGCGATAAAGCCATAAAACTCTGGTCATTGAGTTATTAATGCTCTTCTGGCTTTATGGCCACGTACATTACAGCTGTGAGTGATGTTAAAGTCCGGCTCGCTGATCAAGCAGGTTTTATAGCGCTCTTGCTGTGTGATTATCATGTTTACGATGCTCCAGGCGCCACCTATGAACCAGAGGATTCTGGGTAATGCAGTTATAGTAGGATATATGTTTGTTTACCACCATGGGTGATAATAAGAGACTGCCTGGAAGATCTAATACACGAATTCACTTTGTTTGGCATCTTTCAACAGCTGTTTAAGGAGAAAATATTGTATGGATACTAGCCCCCATTATTGCTAAATTTATGATTGCAAGATAGAAAGGCCTCCCATATTTTTTGTTGGTTCTCAACCTGACAGGCGATATTTTTGACCACCTGACAAACCATATTTTTGTTTTAACCCTGAAACGGCACGTAAGGCTGTAAGAGAACATTTTCTTTTAAATATATGTCTTGAAACATATATGTATACAGTTTGTGTGTTCTTTAAAATAGTATATAGATGTGTTAAAGGAGTAGTTCACTTTTTAAAAAAAAAAAACTTTTGCTGACTTTCTTTCTTCAGTCGAAAATAAATTAATGTTTTTGATGAAAACATTTCAGGATTTTCTCCATATAATGAACTTTACTGGTAACCAAACGGTTCAAGGTCCAAAAGACACTTTCAGTGCAGCTTCGAAGGGCTTTAAACGACACCAGACGATGAATAAGGGTCTTATCCAGGACCCTTCGAGTCATGACTCGAAAAAAGATTTGTTCATTTTGTTCACGAATGCGCATCACAACAGAGCAAGGCGAACATTTGAGCTTATAAATCTTTTTTATTTATTTTTTAAATGACCGATCGTTTCGCTAGATTAGACCCTTATTCATCGTCTGGTGTCGTTTAAAGCCCTTTGAAGCTGCACTAAAACTCTCATTTGGACCTTGAACCGTTTGGTTCCCATTGAAGTTATATAGAGAAAATCCTGGAATGTTTTCAGCAAAAACCTTAATTTCTATTCAACTGAAGAAAGAAAGACATGGACATCTTGGATGACATGGGGGTGAGTAAATTATCAGCGAAAGTTTTTTTTTTTTTTTTTTTTTTTTAAAGTGAACAAGGCTAAAGATTATCTTCCATATACAAATGGGTCAATAAGACGTGTCCAAAAGGACAGAAGGAAATTCTCAAAAATAGATAAGCTTGACAAGATGCAAAACAAATATTTAGTTGTTTAGTGTGTTTATGTGTGTTTATGTGTGGGTATAAGAACTGTATGGGGCCTTTGGTAAAGAAAAACACAAGCTCTTGTACACTCTCAGAAAAAAGGTACAAAAGCCGTCACTGGGGCTATACCTTTTCAAAAGGGAAAACTTTTTTTCATTTTAGGTACTAATATATACTTTTTAGGTGCTAATATGTACATTTTAGGTGCAAATATGTACCATTAAGGTACCAATATGGACCCTTTAGGTACTTTTGAAAAGGTACAGCCCCAGTGACAGCATTTGTACCTTTTTTTCTGAGAGTGAAGATAAGAAAGGCAGGAGTACATTTTGGAGGATGTTCTTTTGTATATAAACTGTGTAAAATGAGAAGACCGGGGCCCTTCTCATATCAGAGTCTGTCTGTGTGTGAACTGCCTTTCTTGCAAGAAATAAATACTTATATTTGACTTTCGAGATCTTCATTTGTTGTTCTTCAATTGTTATTTAAGCTCTATAGGCAAGAAATTTCCACGACAAGTCTCAAGGCTTCACTTAACTGACAGGGCGATAATAAAAACATGTCCTGTTGAGAAAATTAATAAGTTATTCTGCAGTATCTATGCATTTAAATCATCCTATTATGTTAATTTTGCCAGACCTATATGCAGATTTGATTTGAATGATATTTTAATTATAATACAATCATTTATGTATTTTAAGAACATTGCGTATCATGTCTGACAGAGCGAATTATGAAAGTGGCACAATAAATGTTCAAACAGAGCCGCTGGAAGAACATGATTAGAGTATTGTATCTTTATTGGATAAGTATTTGCCACTGATAACTCATGTGTATGTAACACAATTACTTGAATCTCTTATCTGTGTCTTAGCCGTGGTGACGCAGCTATATTTATCTTTGTGACTTGAAAAGTTATGACGCAGTATCTTTGATATTTTTCACAGATTTTGGGGAGGAAAACATAAATATAAGTTGAAATGTATTGAAGCACATAATTGATCCATCCTAAGAAATTTTGCATGTTTGAATCTCTCTCTTTTTTGTGACAGTGTTGGTATTCAGGGACCTATATATTACAATTGTCTCAATGCAGGTAATGACCACACTTTACTCATTTTGGAAACATCAAAGTATAGACTGTTCAGTTAAAATTTCACCTAAAGCAAAACAAATAAGACAGTGAACGCCTTTCAGTAGTTACTCGACATATCATTATGGCGTCCCATCTGAAGGTTGCCAAATAAAAGCATTCACACTCCAGAAAGGAGTTTCATGTTTCAGTTGCGTATCAGGATTCTCTTAGTGTGCCCGTGCAAGTCTAACATCAACGAATCCGTCAAACTGAAACTTTCACCTCATTTGACATTTAATACTATAATACTGTGAAATGTCGATCAGGTTGAAGGCGAAACATCATCAAAAGAGCTTTTTAAAAAGGCTAATCATGTGATTTTTTACTTTTAATCTAAGACAAATCTGGACTGCATGGAAAACAAGAAAACTGTTTGGGCCCTGAGGAGCATGACAAATATGATAAACCACAAATTATAAATGATATTTGCAAGTGCATAGAAATGTGTGTGTATTTAGTGACTGAAATGTTCTGACAACACATGACACTGTGATGCATCGGAATAGTCTAAATGTCCTTATGTAACTAACCTTATACATGAAATTCGTTGAATACAGAAAAATATAAAATCAGACACACTAAAACACTCACCGGACCAATCTTACTTTTTAAACACTACAATGGCATTCTTTACTGAACATTTAACAGGCCAACATTAAGAGCTTTATCTATTGCTTTCAATGAGTGTCGTTGTTTTCAGCTCAGCTTGTTTCTCATTTAGTGCTGCACTATTTTCAGAAGACCAGTTAAGTATTTTAGGTATGGCTGGCTGATTGGATTCTGTCCAAGACGATGCAGTAAGTAGTCAAGAGACGTTATATGTGAATGCCTGGAATTACTAACACAAAGCTTGATTTGTATCTTTACACAATACACAACTTTAGGTTGCTCAAGACGTGCTGCTGGTCAATTTGAATGAAGTGTCTGCTACACTATTTGATGCCAAAACAAACTGAATGGTTTAACAAAGCAGATGTTAGATAATGGTTTATTTATGACCAACCCAATAAAATGCTGCAAGCTTTCTTGTGCAAAAAGTACCAAATAAATCAGCTTCTCTTAGGGCTAATTCATTTGGAATTGGGGCCAAGAAACTGAAGCAAAATAAGGGGCCGGAGAATATGAGTGATTATGGTAACAAATAAAGAAATTAAAACATACTGAAGGAATCAATATATTCTATTTTGTAAATGCAGAACAACATATGCACATTGTGATGCAATAAGACACATAGGCCCAATGCATTGTTACATTTGAATGGAAATACTGTGTTGACAGGCAACATTAAATGTATCTCCACCAACAAAAATAAAAACGATATTTTATCAAGGCAAATTATTTAAAATAGCGTTACTCAGTTTAGGTGAGCCATAGCACACTCGCGTCAACGACAATAAACGCGTATTTCTGTGTCCATTCATTGTTGAACTGTCTGTTCTCTGATTCAATTTTTCCTTTTGTTTTAAAGACATTTCAAACTTCGTGTTTAGGCTATATAAGACTCGAATAGGTTTTTTTCTTTTTCTCATCCAAACCGATTATGTTTATCAGTGGTTGAATATCAGGCAAGGATAAGTTTGTGTGCATTTTGTTTTATAAGAATAGACGAGAGTCTCCACCACGGGTGACTGCGTGACACCTCGTCGGAAGACTGCGCGAGCCACAAGAGTATCCGCGCCAATGATCGCTGCGGCAACGAGCACTTGATCACTTGATTTCAAAAACACATTTCAGCGCTAGATCGCCTCGTACTTAACAAACGAAATGAATGCTCTGCTAGTTGACTGGAATTAAATAGCCCTTAAACAGTTTTTACAATATAGTTGAACTGCCCTCAACCAAACCAGAAAGATTTAAAGTGCACCTGCATTTATCATCACTACCCATAATGACTCAAGGGTCAGACGAAATACATTTAAAAGAGCCGTAACAGACATGAATGCCAAAAAGTATAACGGCATTAAAAGGGATAACGAATAGCTTTTTTGCAAAAGCTCTGGTGGCATCTTGTGGCTGGATGAACAATTGCAGCGTGCCACAGAGGTAGCTATGACAAGAGAATGACCCATGTATTAGAAGAGGGCTTTTCAGTCTTTATGCCATGGATCCCTAAAGATGATCAACCTCATTATGAAGAAACCAACCCTAAAATGTAAGACTTATGTTTTTTTTTTAATAGAATTCTCAAATCCTCATGCAGTAATGAACTGTTCATTGTATTTTGTACATTTTTATATTTAAATGGAAAATCTAAATTAATCAAATTTAACACATTTTTTGTGAAAACCTGTAGTAGATAACATGAAATTACATTAACACATTGAAAGAGCCACCTTTAGTTAAGGGTTATTTCTCATGTCCCAAAACAAATGTAATTAAAGTGCACCTACACAATTAAAGACTATTAAAGACTATAAATACTCAATGCATTAAATTTGACTAATTTAACTTTAAACCATTAAAAACACCTATAAAACAATTTTAATGGCCAAAAATGTAAACATTTGTAATCCATTAAAGAATTTTGTGAATTACTTAAGAGATGAGACAGACAACAAAATCAGGAATGCCAGAACTTTATTGAATGATTAAGATGAACAAAAGAAATGGTAATTGGTCTGATAGTTTTCAAGACTTGTATATTAAACTTAAGCATTTTAATTGCCCCCACGAAGACGCAGAACAAGATGGAGGGTGGACTCTTTCTGGATGTTGTAGTCGGACAGCGTGCGTCCATCTTCCAACTGTTTGCCAGCGAAGATCAGACGCTGCTGGTCAGGAGGAATGCCTTCCTTGTCCTGGATCTTGGCCTTGACGTTCTCAATGGTGTCGCTGGGCTCAACCTCAAGAGTGATGGTCTTGCCAGTCAGGGTCTTGACGAAGATCTGCATACCACCCCTGAGGCGGAGCACCAGATGGAGGGTGGACTCCTTCTGGATGTTGTAGTCGGACAGCGTGCGTCCATCTTCCAACTGTTTACCAGCGAAGATCAGACGCTGCTGGTCAGGAGGAATGCCTTCTTTGTCCTGGATCTTGGCCTTGACGTTCTCAATGGTGTCGCTTGGTTCCACCTCAAGAGTGATGGTCTTGCCAGTCAGGGTCTTTACGAAGATCTGCATACCACCCCTGAGGCGGAGCACCAGATGGAGGGTGGACTCCTTCTGGATGTTGTAGTCGGACAGCGTGCGTCCATCTTCCAACTGCTTACCAGCGAAGATCAGACGCTGCTGGTCAGGTGGAATGCCTTCTTTGTCCTGGATCTTGGCCTTGACGTTCTCAATGGTGTCGCTGGGCTCAACCTCAAGAGTGATGGTCTTGCCAGTCAAGGTCTTTACGAAGATCTGCATACCACCCCTGAGGCGCAGCACCAGATGGAGGGTGGACTCCTTCTGGATGTTGTAGTCGGACAGTGTGCGACCATCTTCCAACTGTTTGCCAGCGAAGATCAGACGCTGCTGGTCAGGAGGAATGCCTTCTTTGTCCTGGATCTTGGCCTTGACGTTCTCAATGGTGTCGCTTGGTTCCACCTCAAGAGTGATGGTCTTGCCAGTCAGGGTCTTGACGAAGATCTGCATACCACCCCTGAGGCGGAGCACCAGATGGAGGGTGGACTCCTTCTGGATGTTGTAGTCGGACAGCGTGCGTCCATCTTCCAACTGTTTACCAGCGAAGATCAGACGCTGCTGGTCAGGAGGAATGCCTTCTTTGTCCTGGATCTTGGCCTTGACGTTCTCAATGGTGTCGCTGGGCTCAACCTCAAGAGTGATGGTCTTGCCAGTCAGGGTCTTGACGAAGATCTGCATACCACCCCTGAGGCGGAGCACCAGATGGAGGGTGGACTCCTTCTGGATGTTGTAGTCGGACAGAGTGCGTCCATCTTCCAACTGTTTGCCAGCGAAGATCAGACGCTGCTGGTCAGGAGGAATGCCTTCTTTGTCCTGGATCTTGGCCTTGACATTCTCAATGGTGTCGCTGGGCTCAACCTCAAGAGTGATGGTCTTGCCAGTCAAGGTCTTTACGAAGATCTGCATACCACCCCTGAGGCGGAGCACCAGATGGAGGGTGGACTCCTTCTGGATGTTGTAGTCGGACAGCGTGCGACCATCTTCCAACTGTTTGCCAGCGAAGATCAGACGCTGCTGGTCAGGAGGAATGCCTTCCTTGTCCTGGATCTTGGCCTTGACATTCTCAATGGTGTCGCTGGGCTCAACCTCAAGAGTGATGGTCTTGCCAGTCAAGGTCTTTACGAAGATCTGCATACCACCCCTGAGGCGGAGCACCAGATGGAGGGTGGACTCCTTCTGGATGTTGTAGTCGGACAGTGTGCGACCATCTTCCAACTGTTTGCCAGCGAAGATCAGACGCTGCTGGTCAGGAGGAATGCCTTCCTTGTCCTGGATCTTGGCCTTGACATTCTCAATGGTATCGCTTGGTTCCACCTCAAGAGTGATGGTCTTGCCAGTCAAGGTCTTTACGAAGATCTGCATTCCACCTCTGAGGCGGAGCACCAGATGGAGGGTGGACTCCTTCTGGATGTTGTAGTCGGACAGCGTGCGTCCATCTTCCAACTGTTTACCAGCGAAGATCAGACGCTGCTGGTCAGGAGGAATGCCTTCCTTGTCCTGGATCTTGGCCTTGACATTCTCAATGGTGTCGCTGGGCTCAACCTCAAGAGTGATGGTCTTGCCAGTCAGCGTCTTCACAAAAATCTGCATCTTTACGCTAGAAAGCAAACAAATACAAATTGATTTCAACACATGTTGCATTGGTGAATGCTATGCCCTTGTCAGAGTAAAACAGTTGCTTGTCTGGACAAATAGGACTTTTGGTGCAAATATAATTTATTCTGAAGCAATATTTTGTGTTTTAAATCAGACTGGAAAAACAAAAACCTGCATTTGCGATTTACCCCAGGGCATTTCCCCCATAGCCTTATAAAGATCATGTAAAGTTTAAAATTCTTAAAATGTTTTTAGATTTTAAATTTCTATTCTTGGCTTATTCAATTTGAACGACACAATATGGCTGTTACCTCTCAAATTAACGCACTTGCACTGAAAAATTACAACTGCATAAATGTTATGAGATGGTTTTAAATATACAAGTAAGTGTTAAGTGGGAGGGGGGATAAGTTGACTTAAAAATTAAGCTAACCGCCAGATATCATATTAATGGAGTCATTTAAAAAATTTGGAATGGCAAAGGTTTATGAATGGGTTACTGAATCTTTGACAACCAATTTGATCAAAACACAAAATCATTAAGTAATGAAACAGATGAGTGTTGCTGTGAGATGAGTTATGGTTCCATGGAATGTTTATTTCTACTACTGAAATAAAAGTCAACTTAAAATAAAAATGTATGTGACATTAATATCAACTAATTTATTTAACAGAAAGTTATATGAAATGGTCAGATTTTCAATCGTGATGGTATTGAAGACAGAAACTCTTGGATGTGTGATGTTGCCCAGTTACTATCATGTTAAATTAAAAACATTTAGTAGTTTTACGCAGTTTATTAACTAAGCTTGTGTGCTGTTCGTTTGTTTCGATTTCTCAACTGCGCATCCTTGTTAGTCAGTATGCACATTATCCATACTTAAGTTACACTAACGTAACCCTAGTAAAACAGAACCTTCTCGCGGTTCGGTTAGGCCCTGGTTATTTTGATATCGACGTTTTAATCGATAAGGCTAACGGTTTAAGGCTAACTGTTACTTGTCCGGTTGGGGAAGTAAAAATATTTCACTCACCACTTCAAAAAAAAAAAAAACAATCAACTTGTCATGGACAAGCGTTGATGCGGAGCAATGAAAATGCTCATTTGAGATCGTAAGACAAGCCCAGGAATTTTCTAGAAGGTTAATCAAAAGAAACAGAGGTAGCTGTGCTTACGCCATCATTACTGCTGACACAGCTATGAGTCAGGTTTAACAAATGGGCGATTGAAAACAAAATGGCGACATTAACAGAAAACGGCTAGAATAAACAAGTAGAATGCATAACTAACGTTATACATATTAAAAATGAGTTAAAATTCGATGGGATGAATAGTTTAATAACGTGTCGACGACTGACAAATGTTATAAACGCAGATTAATCCAGATATTCTATGACCTCACCGCCCTATTTTGCGGCCTAATTCGCCGCCAAATTACTGAATGCGTATAAAACACGCATAACTCATCGACGATTATTCAACATTATGTTAATACTTAAACACATTAAAATGGTAAAAAAAAAAAAATAAACTAAATACCAAAGAACAAAGAAATTTGGTCCTCAGAAACCACCAGGCCGGCTAAGTTAGCATAAAAGCTATCGCGTTAGCTTTTTCAAAAATGTACGAATAAACATTCGAAAAAGACCTCGAATCAAACAAAATTCGGTTGTTTTTAAGCAGTTATATAGCTGGCGTCGTTTGGGTAGATTTACTTTATACTTACAAACAAATGTTCTTTTCTTGAGGAGCACGGAGTTTATGAGTCTCTTTTCTTTCGTCACGGGAGCGATTCTATCTGGTCAAAACAAAAGATCCGGGTATTTATACACAACGCGCTGTATCCTTCCGCCGCTACGCCCAACGCACTATAAAAGAACTGCAGCTATTAAATTTGAAAACTTGGTTTCATGAGAAACAATAACACATGTGTTATACTGAACATATACGAATAATAATTTTATACAATAGTTTTGTGGACGTAAAACAGATTTGTTTATTGGTGTGTATCCGTGGGGGTTGGGGGACCGGCGGAGTGATATTTTCTGCACACGGTTTGCCTTGATCAAATGTTTTGAAAGCAAAATAATGACACATATAGGGTTCATTGCGCGATTTCTATGAACCAATTTTATTGAAATAATGCACTTTTAGAAACACTGATGTAAACGAGTTAATTGTGGCAATAGAAAAAAGAATGGCTCCGTTTAACAATATCTAGGTCAAGAGAATGAACGCTGGCACATAGCAACAGCATTCAGTGCGTCACCAAGCACAACGTCACGGTTTTCTCATTTCCCAATAACACAAAATTGCAGTGTTTATGAAGTTCACGTCAGTGACGTTAGCTTCCATCGCTTAATACTCTTCATCAGGAAGTAAATACCTGTCCAGTTTGTTCTTTTTACAACATGTGGTACATATTAAGATTTAGTCACTTGATTCTCTTAATGATTCTGGTGATTTCAAAATAATAGGTGACACAGGAATATAACCACAGTTATTGCATAATAATGATATTCCTCATCAGGTTGCTCTCTATCATGTGAAAGGCCTCCAAGGTGTATGGCACAAAAATTGTCAAGTTATCCAAAGTTGAACACAAGAATGTATTACAATCAATGCAGAACTCTGTTCAGTTTCTTCCTCCTTTAGAATTTATTTTTGGAGATACCTGTCAAAAGAAAGAAATGTTTTCAAAATGAGCTTGGTTAATGCAAAACAATTAAAGACAGCGGCCTAGGCTATAGGCTAATCATAATGCAACTTACACAGTGCCCACTAATATGACGATGTTCTACAACTGGCTTGTGCAATGACTTTATATCAACTAAAACCAATTGAACCTAGTAGCATAACCACACATGTAGTTCATCTTAACTATGTTCTACTAAACTTTGAAACCCAGAAAGTATACAATCTTTTTTATACATAATTTCAAACCTAACAAACATATTTATGTCAACAGTTTAGCCTGAAATGTGTGCTTGTGTTCTGTCTTTCTAAATGACACTTGCTTTAATGTTTGTCATCAACTTAATGACATTCAGACGTGTTTCAAAAATAGTTTTTGGGGCCAAAGTATGTTACACAATCAAAAGCATGCACCTACTTGTGTCCATCTTTTCAGGTTTGTAGGAGTTTTAAAATCTCCTCTCAATACCTAAGGAAAAAACAAAAAAAACATGGAAAAAATGGAAATTACTTTATTACATTTATCAAAAAAAATGGTTTTACAAAAAAACAACAACATTTATCTCACAATGATGCCATAGAAGAATCATTTTTGTTCCCGGAAAAACCTTTTAATTTTTAGAAGAACTATTTTCAGACCAAAATATGCAATACAACAGATGCCGAGAACCATTGTTGGGTAGCTCACTACAAGTAGCGACGCTACTAACTTAACTAACATTTTTCAGTAGTTTGCAGCAGCTCAGTTATTTTTAAAACAGTGTAGCTTTTCCAGCATTTATTCAGTTATTATATAAATCATTATCAAAGTAGTTTCAGTGTAGCTACTTTTTTATAGTATCTTAAGTTTAATTTGTAGCTTGTCAAACTACAGTTTCAGAGTTGCTTCCCCAACACTGATAAGAGCCTTTATTTTTAATTTTATCTTTATAAAAATAAAGATAATATCTTATCTTTATTTCATAGAGTTCAGCAACTCACTCTGATCTTCGAGTTGCACTGAATGAATTGAATTGCATATATTCTGTTCAAATATACCCTTTGAGTATTGTTGATCACTTCTGGATCTGGTGGACCATAGTCTGGGGGATTGGCGTTGGGGTTGTAGCCCAGTTTACGGAGCATTGGAGCGATCTTCTCCATGTCCACCCGGACGTCTGCTGGGATGTGGCCGACCCATCGTGTGAGAGCTTCCAGGTTAACTGGTTTGATCACCTGATCCGTGGAGCGTTCGGTTCTTAAAAACATAGCGTGAAGTGAGTATTGACAAGAAACAGAAGAAGGCCGAAATACAGGAATAGGCAACGTCGGTCCTGGAGTGCCGCTGTCCTGCAGAGATTAGCTCCTCCAATCCTAATCGAACACACCCGAACAAGCTAATCAATGTCTTTAGGATCACTGACGGTACTTTTACATGACAAACGAACCCGATTCACACATATCCGCGCAATCGGATAACAACTCTGTATTTGCTGCCAGGCCATTAGATGGCGATGAAACACTATACTGACACATAATATGCAATGTGCATGACATCATAGTCTTCAGAGAATCGCGTTTTTGTTCTTAACAAGGAGATCGTTTTCAATAACGTACACTTTGAAACCGTTTTCAAAAGTTTGCGTTTTCATCGAACTGTCGGCATTCGATCAGCGGGTGAAGGTCTATGCGTGTTACTGTCTTTCCGCGTACCAAAGTATTATGAAATAGACTGACTTATCAGACTCCATAAATTAAAAGGTTTTTAATGATATCTGAGCATCATTACATATGAGACAGAAAGAAACCTCTTTCACATGAAAACACTAGCTAACAATGGAAATTTGCGAGCAGAAAACCATTTCCCTGAACGTCACACCCTTCTGTGTGCAAGACATTTCTAAACTCTTAAAAACTTTATTATCTTTTGGTTTACTTTTGTGGGAATGAGACACAGTCGCATTAAGACATTTCAAATGATTCCAAACATAAAACTGTATGATTGATAATTGTTCACATTAAAACCATATAGATTTTGGGTGAGTTTCAGGTGAGGTAGAAGGACTGGGAAGAGAGAGAGAAGTTATCTTAGGTGAGACTTTTCGTCTCAAATGGCTATGCTAACTTCACAACAGTGAGTTCAAATGTTAATTTCAGAGAGTAGCTCTCTCTTCCAGTTCTTCCAGTCTTCCAGAACCCAAAAAGCTGTTGTCACGTAAGGCTAAAACGCAAGTCCAATGTGGCCACAGCGTAATATCATAAAGGTTTATAGATGCTAGTTTCCATGACAGAGTTGAAAATAAATATTTTCATTACTACTGGAGTTGCCAGTTTGCTGAGTAAACCGCAAGCACAATCTATGCCCTTCCTGCGACTCAGTGTCTGAATTACTCACTCGTCTTCTTTCACTCCTTCAACTGGACTATATTAGTGGACTTATGTAGGGAATAGTAATTGAGGGAAGGTGACAATTTTGAACGCACGCAGCCCAAGGCTACAGGACTTTTTTCAGGTTTGGAGCTAAACTATGCAGGACAGCGGCACTCCAGGACCAACGGTGCCTATCCTTGGCCTAAAACATAGAATGTAATTTCACCATACCGAGACAGTGATACCCCTCCTGGCCGTCCAATGGCCTCCTCATGGTGAAGCACCCCTTCATGCCATGGGGATTTGAGAAAATGGAGCACACGCTGCATGGTGGCTCGTGGCTGCAGCACCAGATCCTCATAGCGGACCACCATACACCGCCTTTGGGATACAGCCATACACTGGGAGAGCATCACTTCAACTGCATTGCTCCATTTAGTCAGACAGTCCCTGTAGCTGGACAGGTTGAAGCCAGAGATAGTCACTCGTCTGGAGATCATAGAGTGAACTGACGCTCGACCATCTCTGAGCATTAGCAGGAATTTCGAGCTGAAAGGACAGATGATGACAGGTGGAATGAGTAAAATGCCATGAAAAGGATGAGAAATGGAAAGACATTTGAACAACAACAAAGGCAAAGCAACATATTTGAATATACAGTATTGACACAGAATCTCATCTCAGCACTTTTGATGAACGGACATACAAATTAACCGTAATTTACACAATCAACATGTATGAGATTTAGTCAGTCAAAACATTTTTGAGTTAAATAGATTTTGTGTCTCTGGAACATAGGGGATCTAGGACATTGTATGATGTTAATAGATTAATTAATGGGGTGATTATTCAGTATTTACAATTATTAGATGTACATTTAAAACATCTTTGCTTCCATTATAATAGGTTACTTGAGTGAAATCATTCAATTTGCATTGTTGCTATAATGACATTTCTTCAATGAAAATATGGGCAATTAATTATGTAAATCTTTATGTAAATACCTTTCAGATGAATCTCTTTTACTGGGATTCTGCTTTCTCTGTCATCAGTTATTCAGTTATTTAAATTGTCAAATTGTAATTTTAAACAGAATTGTTGATATATATATATATATATGTAGTGGGGTAAGATGGTCTCTTTGAATCATTTTACATTTTGTTCTATAACATCTAAATTAGCAAAGGTTCCTATTTATTTCCTATAATAACATTGGCTGATATATCATCATCCTGCAGATGCGAAACTTGTTTAGCATCTAAATATGTTACAATTTAAAAGTAAATGCACATTGTTCTTAAGGTTGCATCTTCCCGCATGTAGGCCTAATATAGTCCTGTGATATAAAGCTGAATTTTCAGCATCATTACTTCAGTCTTCAGTGTCACATAATAATCCTTCAAAATCATTCTAATATGATGATTTGCTGCTTGAGAAACATTTCTTCTTATATTATTCTTTTTATTATTTTCTTATTATATCTATTTTTGTTATAATATTCTTATTTCTAATAATATTCCATAATATATATATATATATATAGTTATTTAGCAGTAATGCATTAAATTTATCAAAGGTGATAGTCAAGGCTTTCACATTATAACAAACAAAAAAAATAATAGTTAATAAATGAATTTTCTGTTCATCAAAGAATCCACAAAAAATATTATGGAACATTATTAGAAATAAGAATATTATAATAAGAATAGATATAATAAGAAAATGAGTAGAAAATTTGAGAAAATTAGCATGATTTAAAAAGTATATATATATATATATATATATATATATCTCAACCACCACCACCACCACCAAGTGTATATATATATCTTCTCAACCACCACCAGGTGGATGCTGCACACTGGTGGTGGTTGAGAAGATTCCCCTCTCTATGTAAAGCGCTTTGAGTGCCTAGAAAAGCGCTATTGTAATGAATTATTATAATTGTTATATATATATATATATATATATATATATATATATATATACACAATTTTTAAATCATACTAACCCCAAACTCTTAAATCAGTAGTTCACTTTTTTTTTAAAACTTTTGCTGATAATTTACTCACCCCCGTGTCATCCAAGATGTCCATGTCTTTCTTTCTTCAGTCGAAAAGAAATTAAGGTTTTTGATGAAAACATTACAGCATCTTTCTCCATTTAATGCACTTAACTGGGAACCAAACGGTTCAAGGTCCAAAAGACACTTTCAGTGCAAACTGTTCAAGGGGCTTTAAACGATTCCACACAATGAATAAGGGTCTTATCAAGCGAAACGATCGCTCATTTAATAAATAAATTACAAAGTTTAAGTTTTATAATTAATCTCAAATGGTCGCCTTGCTCTGTTCTGTGATGCACGTTTGTGACTCTCCTGTTCGAACTTGTTCATCAAAATGAACGAATCTTTTCCGAGTTATTTGGTTCATTCAACGAAATGAAAAATTGACTCAGAAAAAAGATTCGCTCATTTTGATGAACGAGTTCGAACAGGAGAGTCACGAATGCGAAATCATAGAACAGAGCAAGGCGACCATTTGAGATTAATTATAAAACGTAAACTTTGTAATTTATTTATTAAATGAGCGATCGTTTCGCTCGATAAAACCCTTATTAATCGTCTGAAATCGTTTAAAGCCATTTGAACAGTTTGCAGTTTGCACTGAAAGTGTCTTTTGGACCTTGAACCGTTTGGTTCCCATTGAAGTCCATTATATGGAGAAAGATGCTGTAATGTTTTCATCAAAAACCTTAATTTCTTTTCGACTGAAGAAAGAAAGACATGGACATCTTGGATGACACGGGGGTGAGTAAATTATCAGCAAAAGTTTTTTTTATAAGTGAACTACTCCTTTAAATGGTGGTCGTGTAATACAAATAGAGATTTTTTAAATATTGATTTAATCAAGCAAAAATAATATTAATAACTATAATGTAAATGTCTTTGTGTAGAGCTTTTTAATTAGCATGAAATAAAATAATCCTCTAATCTTACTTGGGGAAAATGCGTGACAGATAAACTGCGCTCTTCAGTGTAAAGGGGTCTTTATTGCACAGCACTCGTGCAGGTTCTCCATGACGTGCGATGACCTCCAGGAGGAAGGCAGTGGTTGCAGCGTCCAGCATCTCTTGACTGACTCCCTCGTCCTCCAGAGCCCAGCGCTCGCCCGAGTCCTGCCTTCCCCATGCCTGCCGCAGGGCCAGCATCCTAGGGATCACCCGCGTCTCCTCCCCGCAGCGGATGTCAGGGTGGGCGTCGAGCATGACACGCATCAGAGTGGTCCCTGATCGTGGAACACCCCCCACAAACACTATTGGGGTGTTGTGATTATACCGATACTGTGTCTGGTTCCAGTTCCGAGACCGTATAGACACCATATGAGTTCTGGGAGGCTCTCCTTGGCATTCCAGCACTCGATATAGAGTCCTAGTAAGAGTCCACGCTCCGAACACGGTTAGCAGGAGTACAACTACCCGTTTGACTGACAACCGCATCACTCTGAGACATTGCAAGAGGAAAACATTTTAAGTTTAAACATCGACTTCCTCTGTTGGCTACTTCTGCAAAGTTTGTTGTTGTTGAATGCGAGTTAACTGGTTACAGGAACTATGAGTGTTATTAATCAGATCTTATCTATGAACCACACACCATTCTTTAAAAATAATTTTTTTGCATATTAAAAAAAGTGAAAGTGGTTCTCAACAACATGCATGACATACGCAGGAAATATGGAGCTGAAAAAAGACACTGCACTGATAAAGTGACATGAAACGAGATGCATTAAACATGAAACGCACAAGTCAAAAACTATCAACTCACCTTGACAAGAAAAACTATGAACATCTCATGATCTCCATGCGCTGTAGTGAAGTCAAATGGGCAGAATGCACGAAGAGGAAGTGAACCGCGGTTTAGAAATAGACTATCAGTCAAGATCTTTCCTGACAGCCACAAACAGTTCTCCTCTACCAAAGAAACTTGCGAGATGTTTTTTCCTGTGTCTCTAAACCTCAAACGTGCCCAGTCTGTGCTGAATGATTCTTTGCTAAAAGTGCACATTTGATACAAATGCATTTAATACTTTCAAAAAAAAACATTGGAAGGAAATGGGTGAAATGAGAAAAGGTGTGAAACGTGTGAAAGGTTGCATTTGCATGCAAGCAGGAGGCTGGATGTTTCCACTCCATTAGATGTGCTGATATACCCAGAAGGAAGATGTTATTGATTGCAAATTGCTTTTTTAATAGTTCATCTTAAGATTCCTTAGCAAATCTAGACACAAATACTGACATACAGTAAAAATATAGAGCTATAAAATGAGAGTAGAAGTATTCGATTGAATGATCATTTTGAGTCAAGGTCAATTAATCTACAGCTGTCCGTCACATTTACTGTTGTTCGGCATTTTTTTTTTTAGTCATTTCAATGTAAATCCACACAAATGGGAATTTAGCATGAAAGCAAACATTTCCCCACTCAGGTTTCACAATGGGTTCAAGTTGGTCACACAAATTCACCATGTTGGCCAACAGAAAGCTGATTATAATCTTTGTGACTGCTGTGGTTTATACATCATCAACAGTCTCCGCCCACTTTTTCAGCAGAGCTGGTTCCTGAAATATTTTTTCCATTCTTTTTTTCCAATAGGGATATTTTTTTGTTAAAGACTTACAGTATAAGCCACGAACCAAGCCAATCAGCTGCAAGGTGAATCACAAGACTACAAACTTTGATTGGAATCAAAAAAGTTTATGAAAATCGAACAAAATTACAAAAGAAAGAACTACAATCCCATGAAGCTTTACAAACAGCATAATGAATAAAAAAAGTACACATTTTGATTACATACAATATAAACAATATATTTTAAAGGAACACTCCGACTTTTTTGGACTTATTCACTGTATCCCCCAGAGTTAGATAAGTCCATAGTACATACCTTTTTCATCTCTGTGCGTGCTGTAACTCTGTCTGACGCACCCACCGCTAGCCTAGCTTAGCACAAAGACTGGATGTAAATGGCTACAGCTAGCATACTAATCCTAGTAAGCGACAAAAAAAACGCAAACATTTTCTTATTTACATGTTGTGATTTATATAGTCACAGAGTGTACAAATCACAAGGTCATATGAGACACAGCCATCTGTTAACCGAATACATATTGTGAACTATATTCTCAGAAGGCAGCATTGCTATTTGGGTGGAGTGATAACCGCAGCACCTGAGACGCACCATAGCAGTGCTTCGCATTCTGAGAACACAGTTTACCAATATTTATTCGGTTAAAAATATCTGTGTTTAACATTACCTTGTTATTTGTACACTCTGTGACTATACAAATCACAACATGTAAATAGGAAAATATCACTATTTTGCCTCTTATTGTGCTAAGCTAGGCTAGCGGTGGGTGCGTCAGATAGAGGTACAGCACGCAAGGAGATGAAAAAGGTAAGTATGGACTTACCTAACTCTGTTAGATCTAACTATCTAACTAATATTTAAGTATTGTGAGAGCTTAGAGAGATATAGACTCGATTGGACTTCATGGGAGTGGGTGGAGCTAAAGAGATATTTTTGAGCTTTTTTCAACTCACTGATTGGTGGAATTTTCTGTACAGCTTTAAGGGTTATGTAGTGTTTCACTAGGAATTCAGCTGATAAGTTATAAAAAAAAGCTGAAATAACATGGATTGACAAAGTCAACTTCCCTTCGGAGAAATTGAATGAGTTTTTACTTCCTGAACCCGACAGTTGCACTCCGTAGACAATGGACCTTTATTTCCCCAAAAATGTCATTAATGTGACCGTAATGAGCAAGTTTGAGACTTAACTTTTCTTAGGAGAAACATCTGAAATGCACGAGACTCTAGCAAAGTCTCCATATTAAAGAGATTTAATTTGAAAATTTCATGTCCTCTTTTCAAATGAACACCTTTAATAAAATCAGGACACTTCAGGGTTAAAAAAAGATTTAAATGAATTTATTTTTCACATTTCTTTAGAGAAATCAGTTACATTTTTTTCTTGATCTCCAAAAATGAAGTATTCATTAAACAGCAGAGAACATTTCACATATACTTATATATAAATAAATACATCATCTGGTCTCTGCTGCAGTAGGACGTCACTTGCAGGGGGAAAAAATACTACTTTAAAACCTGCACTACAAACTGCTCTAAGTACAAAGACTTAAAAATGACAGCAGGCAGGACGGGCCACAGACAGACAGACACGGGACGGCGCCACCACGACCCCTTTATATCGGAGCACGCACCTCAGGTTTAGACTGTCCCATACGTTACAGAACTGAGGCGAAAGAACACTGTGCAAACCTATCAGTTGTTTTTTTTCCACTCACTTGTCATGTCTCACACACACACACACACACACACACATTTGTGAATGGCAGAATGAGAGTCTCCGTCTGTGAGTGCATACGTGTTGAGTCACATGTCGTAAAACCACAGTAACGTCTACAGGCCGAACAATCTCTGCACTGATACTTCCTGTTTCACAGACCCTTTCCCTTCACGCCCCTCTCTCTCAGCTGACGAGCGCCCTTTCCTCTGGAGGTTGGGGAGGTGGGGAGAGTGGAATTGTCAGGATATATTTACATCAGTTCCTCTAAGAGCTGGAGCAATACGGGACGTGTCTGTGGACCTCTTCATATGGACACCTCATATTCTCTTGTGTCCTGTAGAAAATAAACAAGAGACGCTGTGAGAATTACCACGTTTAATCACGTAAAAAAAAAACTCATTTCCCACACAGGTGATGTTGTTCTACTAGGTGATTTCCTGGCCCTTGTTATGTGGTTCAGAATGGCTGATTAGACTATTACTGGGGTTTTTTTGGGAGTTGCTAAGAAGTTTGTGAGATGTTTTGGATGATTGGTAACACTTATGCAGTTGCTAGGGTGCTCTGGTAAGTTGCCAGGGCAGTGCTATGTGGTTCCAACAGGGTTCTAGTTGGTTGCTAGGGAGTTGCTAGGAGGTTGCAAGGGTATTCTGGGAGTTGCTAAGTGGTTTGTCAGATGTTTTGGATGTTTGCCAAGACTTATGGGGTTGCTAGGGTGCTCTGGAAAGTTGCCAGGGCAGTGTTATGGGGTTCCTACAGGGTTCTAGATGGTCGCTAGGGACTTGCTAGGGTTTTCTGGGAGTTGCTAAGTGGTTTCTCATATGTTTTGAATGATTACCAAGACCTATGCGGTTGCTAGTGTGCTCTGGGAAGTTACCAGGGCAGTGCTATGTGGTCCAACAGGGTTCTAGATGGTTGCTAGGGAGTTGCTAGGAGGTTGCAAGGGTATTCTGGGAGTTGCTAAGTGGTTTGTCAGATGTTTTGGATGTTTGCCAAGACTTATGGGGTTGCTAGGGTGCTCTGGAAAGTTGCCAGGGCAGTGTTATGGGGTTCCTACAGGGTTCTAGATGGTCGCTAGGGACTTGCTAGGGTTTTCTGGGAGTTGCTAAGTGGTTTCTCATATGTTTTGAATGATTACCAAGACCTATGCGGTTGCTAGTGTGCTCTGGGAAGTTACCAGGGCAGTGCTATGTGGTCCAACAGGATTCTAGATGGTTGCTAGGGAGTTGCTAGGAGGTTGCAAGGGTATTCTTGGAGTTGCTAAGTGGTTTGTCAGATGGTTTGGATGATTTCCAAGACTTGTGGGCTTGCTAGGGGCAGTGTTATGGGGTTCCTACAGGGTTCTAGATGGTTGCTATGGACTTGCTAGGGTTTTCTGGGAGTTGCTATGTGGTTTCTCAGATGTTTTGAATGATTACCAAGACCTGTCCAGTTGATAGTGTGCTCTGGGGAGTTGCTAGGGAAGTGCTATGTGGATCCAAAGGGGTTCTAGATGGTTGCTATGGTTTTCTGGGAGTTTCTAAATTGTTTCTCAGATGTTTTGTATGATTGCCAAGATTTATGTGGTTGCTATGATGCAATGGGAGGTTGCCAGGGCAGTACTATATGGTTCCTATGGGGTTCTAGATGGTTGCTAGGGAGTTGCCAGGGTTTTCTAGGAGTTGCTAAGTGGTGTTTCAGATGTTTTAGATGATTACCAAGACCCATGTGGTTGCTAGGCTGCTCTGGGAAGTTGCCAGTGAAGTGCTATGTGGTTCCTAAGCAGTTCTAGGTGATTGCTAGAGAGTTGCTAGGTGGTTTGGACGATTACCAAGACCTATGCGGTTGCTAAGGTGTTCTGTGAAGTTACCAGGCCAGTGCTATATGGTTCCTACAGGGTTCTAGATGGTTGCTAGGGAGTTGCCAGGGTTTTCTAGGAGTTGCTAAGTGGTTTTTCAGATGTTTTAGATGATTACCAAGACCTATGTGGTTGCTAGGGTGCTCTGGGAAGTTGCCAGGGAAGAGCTATGTGGTTCCTAAGCAGTTGTAGGTGATTGCTAGAGAGTTGCTAGGTGGTTTGGACGATTGCCAAGACCTATGCGGTTGCTAAGGTGTTCTGGGAAGTTACCAGGACAGTGCTATATGGTTCCAATATGGTTCTAAATGGTTGCTATGGAGTTTCAAGGTGGTTGCTAGGGGTATCTGTGAGTTATTAAATGGTTTCTCAAAAGTTGTTCTGGGTGCTTAGGTAGTTGTTAAAATGTTTGGGCTGATTGCCAGGGCCTTTCTAAGAATTTGCTATTGTGCTCTGGGAGGTTTCCAAGGTGGTGATATGTTCCTGTGGAGTTGCTAAGTGGTTGGTTGTTCAGGTGTTTTGGATGATTGCCAGGACTAGGGTTCTCTAGGAGGTTTTGTGTGTTCTATGTGATTGCCAAGGCTTTGTTATGCGGTTGCTAAGGTGTTCTAGAAAACTCTCACCCCTCCAGTCTCGTAGAGGGGGTTGTCAAACTCAGTTTCCACGGTGATTTGGCTGTAGGGATGCGGATACATCAGAGGAAGTCTCAGGTTTGAATGATAACGGCACCTGAGGAACACAGAAAAGTGTTGACAGGGGTTAAAACGCAGCACATGTTCTCTCGTTTCACCAATGGACAATCATGGTGTCTGCTTTCCCACCCACACATATCATTACACTTCAAGCTATTAAATGCTTTATGAAGAAACCAATCTCATTTCACAACAGTATTAGTACAAGCAGCATTGACCAGTCTATTAAATGAGCAACAGAACATGTGTAAGTGCTCAGGAACAATGGCAGCTCTTTATTGTAGCACAACAGACGAGTTTGGAAGTAAAAACTCCATTCATTTTCTCCCTAAGGAAAATTAATTTTGAACGATAACTTATAAACCTGCAAAGACAGGCCTACTGTGTGTATTTACTTCTGTCGAAGCCACCAGTTCATGTTATTTCAGCTTATTTTTTTAAATAATTGTGTTTAACAGTGGAGTTCTTGGTGAAAAACTACATTACCCATGATGCTGTAAAGAAAATTCCACCAATTAAAGTCAGTCTTGTCTTGTATTGTCTTTTTGATCAATGTTCAAAAATGTTTTTACTTCAAATCAAAGTTTGTAGTGTTATGATTCACCTTGTAGCAGATTGGCTTAGTTCATGGTTTATAACTAGGGATGCATGATATATCGGCCACCATTTCGGTCTTGGCCGATTCACTTTAATGTTAACGTTAATGTTATAGACCCAATAGGAATATTTAGCTGAAATATAAAAGCCAATAAATAATGGATTATTTCCTACAGCTGAGACACTTCAGATGCATACTGTTTGAATTTATTGGTTTTGGATTGCTTGAAATATGAATATCACATGCAACATGCTCAGAGCAAATCCCCCACATAGGCTTTATAATATTATAATTGTGTGCTTGGGAAAATCTCAAAATTAATATATATTTTTTAATTAATATTTATCGGCCAATATATCGATTTTTGGCTTTCAAATATAAAGAATTTTCGTTATTGGTATCGAACAAAATTTTCATATAAGTGCATCCCCACTTTTAACTGTTAACCCTTTAACACAACTAATTTAAAATCTCTATGGGAAAAAATTTTATGAAAAAATACTTCCAGAACCAGCGCTGCTGAAAAGGGTGCAGGCGCTAATGCACTCTGTGGTGAGGGGGGCGTGGTTGGCACGCTGTCTGCACGGAGAGATGAGTCAAGGGGCTGTGCGGTGAGTAAGTGGATCAAGGACAAGTGATAACACCTGTGTCTGATTCCAGTGATTGGTGTGGAGAGACGGTTAAAGCCAGCACAGTGGAGAGGAACGAGAGAGAGAAAGGACTGGGACTTGTGCAGTGATCGAGTGGAAAGAGTGCTGGAGGAAGCAAGGAGAGCTGAATCAGCGTGGAAAGAGTTTGATTGAAGTTGTGCTGTGCTGTAGCGAGACTACGGTGAACGCGCTTTGTGCGCACCTTTTGTTTTGTTTGATTCTGAGTAAATAAAGTCTGTACAAGTCCCAGTATCGCCGACCCTGTCTCCTTCTTCCTATACCTCTACTAAGAACTGTATTACACTGGTGCCGAAAACCCGGGAAGAAGGAGTCTGCCGCCGCCATGCAGAGCCCGTCAGGATCGCCATTTGCGGACATCATTCAGTCACTCGCGGCTCTTCAGCGCGACCAACATCAAGCCCTGCTGAGCATGAAGGAAGAACAGGATCAGCGCTTCCAGGCGCTGCTCCAAGGCCAGCAGGAAGACCGCGAGTTGTTCCGGAGCTGCCTCGGCCGGGAGATTCCGGCCACTCCCCCACCAGCATCAGCCTCGGCCACACCATTGACCCTCGGGAAGATGGGTCCACAGGACGACCCGGAGGCGTTCCTGGACCTTTTCGAGAGGTCGGCCGAGGCCCGGGAGTGGCCCAAAGAAGACTGGCCGTTGCGTCTCATCCCGCTGTTGTCCGGTGAGTCCCAGATCGCCGCCCACCAACTGCCAGTCTCGAATCTCCTGGTCTACGACGACCTAAAGCGCGCCATCATTCAGCGGGTCGGCCGGACCGCCGAACAGCACCGACAACGCTTTAGGTCCCTGACCTTAGAAGAGGCCGGCCGGCCCTTCGTGTTGGCGCAACAGCTCCGGGACTCCTGCCGCAAATGGCTGATGGCCGAGGGTAGCGACGTCGAGAAGATAATCAATCAAGTGGTGCTGGAGCAGTTCGTGGGGAAGCTTCCAAAGAGAACTGCCCAATGGGTCCAGTGCCACCGCCCGACGTCGCTGGACCAGGCCATCCAACTGGCGGAGGATCACATGGTGGCGTGCTCGGGGGTCGGCGAATCCCTCCCATCGGTCTCTCTCTCTCCCTCTCTCTCTCTCTCTCTCTCTCCTAAGCCTCTCCCCGCTCCCAGGTCTCGAGGGGGCCTGGTGCCCCGCCCAGCGCCGCGGTGGAAGGCTGGCTGGCCGACGGATAGCGGTGCCGCGGGGAGAACGGGTCCGCGGGGCCGACCGCGGGGGACACATCCACCCTGGTTCCGGGGACAGCCCTCTCCCCACGTCAATCCCTTGGCCCCCTTCCCTCCGCTGGGGCAGCGGTAAAGCCTGGGCCGGCTTGTTGGCGCTGTGGGGACCCGGACCACTTTATTGACCGGTGTCCAGTGATGGAGGTGGGGACCCTGGTCCGGATCCCCGACGCGCCAACGGCCGCCCCCGATCAAGCTGGCCTGTACCAGATACCCGTGAGTATAAAGGGGGGTACTTATCAGGCTTTGGTGGATTCGGGTTGTAACCAGACCTCTATTCATCAAAGCCTGATTCGATCCGGGGCATTGGATAAAAGCCGCGTGGTTAGGGTGCGGTGTGTGCACGGGGTGGTGGAGAGTTATCCCTTAATGTCCGTCGCGGTTCTATTTCGGGGACAAAAACATAGTGTGGAGGTGGCAGTTAACCCGCGCCTCCAGCATCCGCTGATTTGGGAACTGATTGGCCAGGTTTTGCGAAACTATTGGGGATTTTATGTGCGGATGCCTCTTGGGAAACGAAGCAGCGGGGGAAGACAGCGGTGGTGCAGGTGGGGGATGCTGTACCGGGACCTCTGGGTGCTGCTGCAGGGGAAGAGAGAGCTTTAGAGAGAAATCTCCTCTCTGAGCGCGATGATTTTCCCCTGGAGCAGTCCCAGGATGAAACGCTCAAACATGCGTTTGGTTCGGTCCGTTCCATCGACGGACAGCTACTCCACCCGGACCAACCGCTCTCGTACCCCTATTTTTGCGTGATTAAAGATCGGTTGTATCGGGTGACCCAAGACGCCCAGACAAAGGAAGATACAACCCAGTTGTTAGTGCCAAGGAGCCGCCGGGAAATGCTTTTCCAGGCGGCTCATTGTAATCCGATGGCCGGACATTTAGGGCAACGGGCGACACTAAACCGTCTCATGGCCCGATTCTTCTGGCCGGGCATTCACGAGAATGTGCGCAGGTGGTGCGCGTCTTGTCGTGAATGCCAGTTGGTGAATCCACCGGCCAATCCAAAAGCACCCTTGTGCCCCCTTCCACTGATGCAGGTCCCCTTCGAACGAATTGGTATGGACCTCGTCGGGCCATTAGAACGGTCAGCACGAGGGCATCGTTTTGCGTTAGTCTTGGTGGATTACGCAACACGATATCCGGAGGCAGTTCCGCTCCGCAACATCTCGGCTAAGAGTGTGGCAAGCGCGCTGTTCTCATTAATCTCCCGGGTGGGGATCCCTAAGGAGATCCTCACCGATCAAGGCACGGCGTTTATGTCACGGACGGTTCGCGAACTGTATGAATTACTGGGCATTAAATCGATTCGTACCAGCGTCTATCACCCACAAACGGATGGTCTGGTCGAACGTTTTAATCGCACGTTAAAAACCATGATTCGTAAGTTCGTTCACGAAGACGCCAAAAATTGGGACAAGTGGCTGGAACCCCTATTGTTTGCAGTACGCGAGGTCCCCCAAGCCTCCACGGGGTTTTCCCCCTTCGAGCTTCTCTTCGGTCGTCAGCCTCGTGGGGTGTTAGACGTGCTGAGGGAGACTTGGGAGGACGGACCGTCTGCTAGTAAGAACGAAATTCAGTATGTCCTGGACCTGAGAACAAAACTCCACACCCTGGGGCGGCTATCATTGGAGAATTTGTTACAGGCTCAGAACAGACAGAAACAGCAGTACAATAGGGGGGCTAGACTCCGACAATTTTCACCGGGAGATAAAGTGCTTGTATTACTCCCCACGTCCAGCTCGAAATTACTTGCAAAGTGGCAAGGGCCCTTTGAGGTCACACGGCGAGTCGGGGATCTCAACTATGAGGTAATTCGAACAGACAGGGGCGGGGGACGTCAGACGTACCACCTCAACCTACTAAAAAAGTGGGTTGAGGCGGAGGCAGTGATGCTGGCGACGGTGGTGAGTGGGGAGGAGGACCTCGGGCCAGAGGCGAGGGTTAAATCTCAGTCCTTCTCTCTGGCTCCATCTGGTGACCATCTCTCGCCCTCACAGCTCACTGATATTAAAAGGGTACAAGCGGAGTTTTCTGACGTGTTCTCGCCCCTGCCTGGTCGAACGAATCTCATTCAGCACCACGTTGAGACAGATCCGGGGGTCGTTGTGCGTTGCCGTCCGTATCGATTACCTGAACACAAGAAGAAAACGGTTCAGGCCGAATTAGAAACCATGCTGGACATGGGGGTAATAGAAGAGTCCAACAGTGACTGGGCCAGCCCGATAGTTTTAGTTCCAAAACCTGACGGCTCGGTTCGATTCTGTGTGGACTATAGAAAGGTGAACGCGGTGTCCAAATTCGATGCTTATCCAATGCCGAGGATTGACGAATTGCTTGATCGGCTTGGCTCTGCTCGCTTTTATTCGACGCTGGACTTAACAAAGGGGTATTGGCAGATCCCCTTATCTCCAATGTCCAAAGAAAAGACAGCTTTTACCACGCCGTTCGGGTTACACCAATTCGTCACGCTTCCGTTCGGGTTGTTCGGGGCACCGGCGACTTTTCAGCGTTTGATGGACAGAATCCTCCGGCCGCATGCTGCGTATGCCGCGGCGTATCTGGATGACATTATCATCTATAGCAATGATTGGCAGCGGCATATGCAGTATTTGCGTGCTGTCCTGAAAACGCTGAGAAGGGCCGGGCTCACGGCGAACCCGAAGAAGTGTGCAATTGGGCGGGTAGAAGTAAGGTATCTGGGCTTCCACTTGGGTCACGGGCAGGTGCGTCCCCAAATTGATAAGACAGCAGCGGTTGCAACCTGTCCGAGTCCTAAGACCAAAAAGGAGGTTAGACAGTTCCTGGGGCTAGCGGGATACTATAGACGATTTGTGCCTAATTATTCGGACCTCGCTAGCCCGCTGACTGATCTGACTAAAAAGGGCGCTCCAGATACGGTCCAGTGGACGGAGCAGTGCCAGCAGGCTTTTACCCAGATAAAGGCTGCTCTGTGCGGGGGACCGCTTTTACATGCTCCTGACTTTTCTCTCCCTTTTATCCTGCAGACAGATGCGTCGGACAGGGGCTTGGGCGCGGTCCTGGCCCAGGAGGTGGAGGGGGAGGAACGGCCGGTGCTGTACATCAGTCGGAAGCTCTCTAAGAGAGAGACGATGTACAGCACCATTGAGAAGGAGTGTTTGGCCATCCGCTGGGCTGTCCTCACCCTCCGCTACTACCTCCTGGGACGGGAGTTCACCCTGTGTTCGGACCACGCTCCCTTGCAGTGGCTCCACCGCATGAAAGATACCAACGCGCGGATCACCCGTTGGTATCTGGCGTTACAACCTTTTAAGTTTCAGGTGGTCCACAGGCCGGGGGCGCAGATGGCTGTGGCCGACTTCCTCTCCAGGAGGGGGAGGGGGGGGGCTGCAGGCCGGACGGTTCCCCGGCCTGAGTCGGGCGGTGGGGGTATGTGGTGAGGGGGGCGTGGTTGGCACGCTGTCTGCACGGAGAGATGAGTCAAGGGGCTGTGCGGTGAGTAAGTGGATCAAGGACAAGTGATAACACCTGTGTCTGATTCCAGTGATTGGTGTGGAGAGACGGTTAAAGCCAGCACAGTGGGAGAAGAACGAGAAGAGAGAAAGGACTGGGACTTGTACAGCGATCGAGTGGAAAGAGTGCTGGAGGAAGCAAGGAGAGCTAAATCAGCGTGGAAAGAGTTTGATTGAAGTTGTGCTGTGCTGTAGCGAGACTACGGTGAACGCGCTTTGGGCGCACCTTTTGTTTTGTTTGATTCTGAGTTAATAAAGTCTGTACAAGTCCCAGTATCGCCGACCCTGTCTCCTTCTTCCTATACCTCTACTAAGAACTGTATTACAGACATCCTGGGATTTTTTAATGACCACAGAGAGTCAGGACCTCGGTTTAACGTCTCATCCGAAGGACGGCTTTTTGAAATTAGACAGATGTGATGATTAATAAGTGTTCTTGGAGACTGGTGACTGGTGGGAAACTAGGAACAAAGGAAACCGGAAACTGACGGTAACCAAAGCAAAGTCTATAAGAGAGAAACTAAATGCACAGATTGTGACAGAACTCCCCCTCTCTGAAAAGGCGTGGCCTCACGATGTGATGGATGGAACAATGGTGGAGCTTCAGGAGGTGAACGAGGAAACCGGCGAGGCACTGTAAACCCAGATGGCGGAAGAAGCCATGGAAGAGTTGATGCTAGGAGGAGCTGATGGTAGAAACCATGTAGGATTTTGCAGTGGAAGTGACCATGGAGGACTGGGTGGTGGTGGTTGGATCCAGAGAATGGATGGCTGATGAGATCCCAGAACGACCTAAGAGATGGCTATGATTGAGGAGTCTCTCCACGGCAGTGAAGTAGGGAGGAGCAAGGGTGGTCCTTTGAGACCGACCGACCGATTGGGTTATGCAGGGAGATAGTGACGGTGGAGCTGAGTGGTTGAAGGTAGCCAGAGGAGGCAGAGACGAAAAAATGGCTGGCTTCAGTGGAGTGTACAGGAAAGAAAGACTGGGTGAGAAAGAAAGCTTAGTGATGCACAGGACTGGTGGTGACGTCAAATTAAAGCTGGGCAGGAACAGCGGAGATGATGATTCCCGAGGTGAAGAACATGCATTAGTGCTGGAGGGGACCAGTGGCAGAAAAGTTTTATGGATGGGCAGAGTGGGAAGCGCTACCTCTGGATGGGCAGAGTGGGAAGCACTACCTCTAGATGGGCAGGATGGGAAGCACTTCCTCTGTTTTCCAACCAAACTGAATGTCCACAAGATAACCCAACTAAAAGTCCAATAAGAGATAACAGCCAGTTCTTATCCCAAGGCGTCATCTAACTGACACTTTTGACCATGCGTCAACATGCGACGGCGCACATGGCACGCTTTAGTGTCAATATGAGACGCGCCTCCTAGTGGTCTAATCCTAACCCTACCCCAGACCTAAACCTACCCGCATCATCTAACTGACGCTAAAGGTTGCCATGTGCATCAGATTTAGACACATGGTCAAAAGCGTCAGTTAGATGACGCCCTAGGATGAGAATGCGTTGGAGATAAACTAAATACACAGATTGTGACACTCACGAACCCCAGTCTGGGAAACCCTGAAGCAATGTATTATTTTATGCACTTCATGTTGCTGATAACAAAGATTGAAATACAAGTATATATTCTTTCTCTTTGTATTACTATATCCATATGGTACAAGATTATCCTATTCAAACTCAATGTGTTGAACAACAAGTGAGGGCAAAAGTAATCTACAAGTAATCAAAAAGTAGTCAGATTACATTACCTTTAAAAGTGTCATATAATGGATTTTGTTACTAACTACAATTTTTGTCATGTAATTTGGAACCGACTACAATTAGCAAGTCATCTACTCAGCACTGGATATGAAAAATATTTCTTTCATTTAGACTTCTTTTCAAAATACATTATACATCCAGTCAATCATTTTCATTATACGTATATTTTAATCTAGTATAGACTATATTTCTGATGTACAGTATTTTATTGAAAAGAAAAGAACACATGATCTCTGTCATTTTTCTATCTTGACTTCTAGACTAGAGAAAAAAACTGATGGCACAGGGCCAGGAGGAGACATGGAGTCAGGTTTAAAGATAAACAATAATAAGCCAGGGTTTCCTCAGGCTGGGCTTAATTGTATTTACCTCAGTCACATTAGGTTTGAGGATTGGAATAAGTCTGGTTTTAGTTTGCAGAGAGAGCCTAGGGGTGTTTTTTACAAATGAAATTGGCATTACTGGAACTGCATGGTTTGCTGTACCTGATGATACTAACAAAACATTCTTAACGTCTTAACTGGGATATGTTTCCATTTGCCTTTGTGTATAGAATCAAATCGAGGAGAAATAAATAATTCGGGAGTTATTTAGGTACAGGCATTGTTTCTAGAAGCTGTACAGTGGCTGTTTAAACATTTCCCAATGAAAGAACTAACCATGTTTTTCAGATAACCAATGAAGTAACAAATAACAGAACAGAGTGTGGATATTCTATTTTTTTTCCTATATTTTTGCTTGGTCAAACAATATGACAATATTTTCTTACCCTAAATCATTTATGTCCTGAAGTCTATGATTATCTCCACAAGCCTCAGGAATTGGGAACCACATTTACGTCATGATGGTCATGATTCGGAGTAACGAAACCAATCTAATCTGAAATAAATTCTTTTCTAATCTAAGTTTAACCATGTCTCATGGTGGATTAAAAGAAAATGCGTGCAAGATGATAGACGGCATTTCAACAAAAACAAAAGAAATTCACTGAGTCGATTTCATAAAGTCAATACACAGCCAAGTATACAAAATGGGGTATGAACTGACAAAAACCATGCACTGAAACCTAAGCCTGCTCTATATGCCCACCATTGCTCTGGGTATTCTTGATTCTTGAGGCTGCGTTGGTTTTATTTGCCCTGTCAAAGCACTGTTTGGAAAGGGAAGTCAGAGGGTCGTGTGGATCATGTAACAGCCTCACAGTGATCCATATCTACAGCAATCCCGGAAATGACTCAAATATGTTGTGTTGAAGGCTCATAGTATCACATAAAATATAAGGAGTCACAGAATTCTTCTACTGATTATGCTATTAAACAAACAAGAGTCTGTTTTGGTTTGATAATGTATGGCAGCCAAGGCTAGAAGGGAAACTTTGTTAACTATTCATGTAAGAGTGTTTTTGGGAGTTCCTTTCATGTTTCCCAAAGGAGCGATTTCCTTGCTGAGTTTCTCTCTGTGTCACTAGTTGATAGAGGTAAATGTACACAAGCCAAAGGTGAAGAGATAACATTTCCTCACAACTGCAGTCATAACAACAGGCCCAGGAAAGGACTGTTGCTCTTAACCCTAGCGAGGATACACGCTGTATCAAGAGTTCCATTCTTTCGGAAAGTTCCAGCTGGCATTAGATCCAAGAATGTCTAAGGATCGGAGCCATGTTGTGTTTTAGGAAATAGCGAATGTTGCTTTTTACTTCTTACTGGATTTCCATCTCTACCTCATCAGGACAGGTTCACTACCAGTTCAGAGGAACCTCCCAATCTCAAACCAGGTGTTTTTTGACAAAACAGAGTGCCTTGGCATTGACGACAGAGCAGTTGCATGAGGGAATGACCATACTGTAGATGTTGGGGGAAGGGTGAGATCACACACTACATTGAGAGAATGGAGCATTTAATAAGTTGCTCTTTGAAAGCCACAAAAACTTTCATATATAAACATTTCTTCAACCAAGTGACCCTTTTAAACACTGAACAGTCCAACGTTCAACAAACATCCTGTTGGACAGGAAATAACACTGTGTGGGTGTGATATTATTTCAACTTAATGCTGACCTCAACAACTAATATATCATGTCAAGCTGTTAGCCCTTACGAAAAAAGCATGATTAATTGTATTTATGTATTCACTCGTGTTTTTATCAAGATACAGTATAAGTAAAAATGTACTTTAAAGCCACAATATGTATTTTTTCTGCTTTAAAAATAGCAAAAATAACTGTATCTATGTTATATATTTCTATTAGATGTGTACTTACATTATCCCGACAGTTTCCACCAACTTTCAAATACGGAGAAATTTATAGTTTAATTCGAAGACACGGGACGTTTCTTTATTTCCGTTTCGTCGCCCGTCTATGGCGTCATAACCTTTGACTCCTCTATTTTCTCTAACTTCCTTGCGGAACCCGGCGAAACCGGCAAACACAAAGGGGAACACTGGACTACCGCCAATAAAGCAAAGAAAATGACGAAGAAAAAAAAGTAGTACGTATTTTTATGTGTGTAAATCACGTGCCCGCTCACGAGCGCTCACTCTTAACAGACACTGTCCCCGGTGCTGCTCGCGCATAAAGCGCTCCCCGTTCACAGTAACCGTGTCGTCTCATTCAAAACTGATTCAAAAAAGCCAACTGTTGCTGTTAGTGAGCCGCGCACATTGAATACTCATATGAGTCAGGCTGCGAATGTATGTGCCCGCTTCAGCGCGCTCATGCTTACTAAATAAACGCCTCACGTCCGGCGCCGCGCACTCACTACATTCCCTTTAGCCTTTAGCACATAGTGGATGCATAACGCAAACCCAGTCAAATGTTTGACTGCAGTATCTTATGTGCTTTATAATCCGGTGCGCCCTATATATGAAAAATGTTCTAAAATAGGTCATTCATTGAAGGAGCATAATATAAATATTTATATTCGTCTGTATTATAGTTATGGACCACGATTACGCTTTGCCTGCACGTTCTGCTGCTACAGCCAGCTCAGTAAAGCTCAAACGTACGAGTGAAAAATATGACCCAAGAAGGGTTTGGGAGAGGAGGAAAAGCATGACACAGGTAAACATTGGGGTTGCATTTAAAGCTTCTTGACAAGCTAAATCTACAGAGAGATGCCGTATATCCGTATATTTTGTGAAACGATGATGTCATGCCATGAGCTGAGCTGGTTGTCATTGACAGCGACAACAACTCCCGTGAGCCCACGCTCTTTCCCGACGTCATCAAAGTACGTCTTTTGTTATTATTTTAAATAAGTGACCCCTGGTGGCCAAAAATCGCATACTGTACGTTTAATGGATACAGTATTTGGTGAAATAAAAGTCCATTTAAGTGTACTTTCAGAGGGAATGCTTATATGAATGTTTCTTAACAGACATAATTAACTTTCAAAAAAGTACAGTTTGTAATAATGTCAAATTAAAAGCTTTATTTTAAAGTACATTTTAAATAAATATATTTGAATAATCTTTTGTTGTGTTTTGAATATGTACTTATTTATGTACATATTTAAAGTCAATATATTTTAAATGAACTGAATTGGAACTTCATTATTACAAATGTGTAATTATACAGTGATGTGAATAAGTTAGGACACCCATGCTAAAGTTGTCTAAAAAAAGTAATAAAAAAATCATCTTTTGGAAATCGATCTTAATGCCTTAATTTAAAAAAAAAAAAGAAAGAAAGAAAAATCCAACCTTTAAGGACAAAAAATTTCTTTGTGAATGAATAATGTATCATAAATAAATAAATGTTCTTTCTTGAAATACAGGGTGCATAAGTCAGGACCAGTGGTGGAGGAAGTACTGAATCTCAGTACTTAAGTAAAAGTACAAATACCCAGATAAATATTTACTTTAGTGAAAGTAGAAGTAACACAATGACAACCATACTTAAGTAAAAAGTAAAAAGTACTTTATTTTAAATGTACTTTAAGTATTAAAAGTAAAAGTACTTGCATAACAATTTATTATCTTAATGTCTATTTTCTAATGATTAATAAAACATTTAATTCTAACTCATTCAACCTAATAGCCTACTCCTATAATGATGTTCAATAATGATGGAAAAAAATGTCACCATTTCTGAAACAAGCTTGCAATTAGGCAATCACTGATTCTTGAAACTTTGGCAAAAACATGTCCCACTAAAAAAAGTGCTAATTCTGTTGGAAATTAATAACATTTTCATGAATGAAAAGAATCAAGTTTATAATCAGGGGGTCCTTTGCACATATGTAAGGTTCTTTTATAGATTTATTTTTCATTTTTATTATTTTAATGATTATATGCTGGCCCATTGCCTACAAAATCAGCTGTCCTCGGATAGGAGATAATCATTTCAACTGGATTAAAAAAACAAAAAGGAATAATTGAATTGAATAATATATTTACCACACAAAAGAGTACATTGTAATATGTAGTAAAAACTACAAACAGTGAGTTTTGAACAATATTTACTATTATTTTGTGGTTGTTCAAAATGTGTCCCACATATTCGTCACCACCGTCAGATATTTATAAAAAGCAATAAAATCAGGCAACTACAAGGTCAACTACATTCCTCCATACCCCATTTTCAAACCTTCAGCTTTACAGCATGCTTCAAGATCACTCAAGCTCCCGTAATTTTGCTATTTTCTCTTAAACTTGTTCATAAATTTGGGCACTGCTACTGTCACAACCATAACATGTCAACACCGTCTCTTTTGTATAGAAAATATTAGATTAGATTATGACATAATTGTATACTTTTTAAGAAGAGGTCTGAAGTAGCTAGCAACAGAGGGGAAACAAGATGGCTATAATGTGAACAACTCATGCATATCATGTGAAAGAGTAGGTTTTGTCACCACCGTCAGACGTCACCACCGTCAGGTTTTCTATCTGACGGTGGTGACATACCGTGTGACGGTGGTGACAAAACCCCCCAAATGGTCTATAACAGAGGCTAGAATATAATTGTTGATCACAATAAATACCAATATATTATCTGTAATGTTCCATTCACCTCTTTAATATTTTTATTTATTTAATTCCCCCTTTATTTCTTCCATTCAGGCTTACACTGCATGCTACTATTAGCGCGAGTGAGAGTGAGGATGTTTCCTGATATCCTCACGGCTGTGGTTCAGCTGCAGGAATACAGCAGTTCTAATCTGAACACGTTTGATGCGATTAAATTGTGTTTCATGACGTTAATTTAGATTTTTGCCCACACTAAAAATTTGTTAAAGCCTAGCATGGATAGGAGCAGTAATAACCCCCTTGGGGTAAACAGAACAGAACCAACATGAATGTTTTGCAGATTATTTCAAAATTTAAAGTACAATATAATTCGAGAATTTAGTCAGATTCTTGGGGAATCAGAATGTCAAGTCCTGACTGACGAGTGGAGCTGGGGAGGGAGGAGGGTAATGAGCTCCTGAGAAACGTGATAGCTGCTGATAATACTGAAGGAGCTTATACTGTATATGTGTACAGTGATAGGCGTCATATTCCTATAGGGGGAGGTTGATCAGCTAATAGTCGGCTGATGCGAGCTTGACTAACGTGACCTGCCAGAACTAACACTATGCTTGATATTTAGACAGATTTTTTGAACAATTTTTGAGAGAAATAGGCTTTTTGTGTACATGGAAAAAGTCCTAGATCTTTGAGTTCAACTCATGAAAAATGGGGGCAAAAACAAGTGTTGCATTTATAATTTTGTTCAGTGTACATATTTATGAATTATACCATCAGCCTATCGTCTAATAGGGGATAAGGTGTGCCTTCCCTCTCTCTTAATTCACTATTATGCCATGTTCATTTGGCTTATGTCATTTGGGATGCACATAGTGCAGCTACTGCCTACCTACACAGCACATAGTATGCACTATCCATTCCAGGCTATGCATCTCCAATGACTAAAGCCAAATGAAAATGGCATGACATCATTTAAACAAATCTAACATTCGCTGTAATTACCCCCAATTTCATAGTCATTACACTCAACTTTGACTTTATGTATTTTAGAAAGTTATGGCTAGGCAGCAGCTATCTGTAGAGGAGAGAAGGAGAAGAAACAGGGAATACCAAAAAAAGCTGAGAGAGAAAATACACAGTGAGGCAGAGTTAAAAGAGGAATACCTCATAAAAGGAAAAAAAAATGTTTATCACAGTGCTCAAGATTGTTATTTTTTGGACCAAAGAGTTAAATGAAGTTGTTAAGCAAGAATTGATTGACTTGAGTGGTATACATTGTGGAATTGTATGTTGTAAAGAGGCCACAGTCACCACCGTCAGATTAATGTCACCACCGTCAGTTCTAAAGTCACCACCGTCAGAGGGAGTTTTATTGGTTTTAAATGAATATACTGGAAATATGATTCTTCAGTGCTGTTGAGTTATTAAAGTAATAGTCTCTTTTAATACAAAAATATGTTTGTTAACTAAAACAACATTCATTTTTCTATTTAGCCTTAAAGTAAATGTTGTATGATGTTATATCTTTTAAAGGAGTACACGCAAAACAGTATAAAAAATGAACAAAAGTGAATATTCAACATTTAACAGCATATATGTGTACCAAGAATGCCAGATAATGATTTAAAAACTCTAAATACATATTAGACCAAACAAATAAAAAATAATTTGCTATTTATTCTGTCTGACGGTGTTGACAAAAACAAAGTGATAACTGGAGAAACGCCTATTTTATGAAAAAAATACAAAATGAGGAGGTTGCACCGGTGCATTGCTGAACAGCCAAGACCTTGCTTTATAATGATATACCTTCAGATTTTGTAATTTAACTAACTTTTTATTTTCAAAATTAAAACCTGTTTTATCCAAATTCCCAAGAATCACTGCAATATCATGCTTATCCTTACTATATGTTAATATGTTTGGCAGTAAACGCGATTCATTTATGGTGTAATTCTGAACCTCTTGGCTTGCCATAATCCTAACCAAACCAAACATATATTACACACGGTGTGTTTCCTATGCACGTAAAAACAAATTTTCGCGTATGAGTCGCACGATAAACACACTGCGTGTGAGACGCATTTAGTGTGACCGGGTTGATATACTGTATCTATGGCAACCAAACGTCACTGGTGAGACAAACGTGCAACGAACGGACGGTCAAATTACGTTTTGGCAGGGGAAAAACTGATCAAAAAATGTAACGAAAATGTAACAGAAGTTGTAGAAATGTAGTGGAGTAGAAAGTATAATAATTGCTGCAAAATGTAACGAAGTAAAAGTAAAAAGTAGGCACTATTTATTCTACTTAAGTAAAGTAAAGATACGTGAAAAATGTACTTAAGTAAAGTAACAAAGTATTTGTACTTCGTTACATTCCACCACTGGTCAGGACACACCTATGTTAAATTCCCATAGAGTCAGGCAGATTTTTATTTTAAAAGCCAGTTATTTCATGGATCCAGGATAATATGCATCCTGATAAAGTTCCATTGGCCTTGGGAATTAAAATATCCCCACATCATCACACACCTTCCACCATACCTAGAGATTGGCATGGTTTTATTTCAGTTAGCCTAATAGTTGGTTTGATTTGCATTGAAAGATGATCTTATGGAAAGTACCCCATGCCAATCTGTGGTGTGGTGGAAGGTGTGTGATGATGTGGGTCTATTTTAATTCCAAAGGCCAAGGGAACTTTATCATGATGCATGTTATCCTGGATCCATGAAATAACTGGCTTTTAAAATAAAAATCTGCCTGACTCTATGGGAATTTAACATAGGTGTGTAATGCACCCTGTTTTTCCAAGGAAGAATATTTATTTATTTATGATACATTATTCATTCACAAAGAAAATCTGTGTCCCTAAAGGCTGGAGTTTTCCTCATTTTCCTAATTAAGGCATTAAGATCAATTTCCAAAAGATTATTTTTTTTTTATTCCTCTTTTTAGGCAGCTTTATAGGTGTCCAAACTTATTCACAACAATGTATTTTGAAATGCATGACATACAAGTTTCAACGGAAACTACATTAAATTATAATTTGTAATTAATAAACTTAAAAAAGTGGTATTGGCAGTACTTTGTACAGTACACCATATTTCAAATACAATAGAAGTAATTATAAATTACATATAAAATCTTAAATGTACAACAAATAACATGCAATTAAGTGTCTGAAAACATTAAATAGTAAGCACTTTAAAAGTACTCTTTTTAAAAAAGTATGTGTACCTGAGAAACAAGTTTGTATCTTTGCTAACTCATCCAAACCAGCCTAATTAAAATGTTAGTAGACAAGTAAATGTAAGGTAAATTACAATGAAACAATAATAATGTTGGAGTGAGCTCTGGGAGAGGAGGTTTATTAGCTTGGATCAGTCATCATCTTCCCTATATTTACTTGCGGGCAGCGGAAAAAGGTACGGCAATACTCACAGAGCCAAACGTTTGCAGTGTGTGTGGGATGGAGTGTCGCCTATTTAGTTCTCTCACAAGGGTGCCAGTTCACCAGAACTTTTCACAGCACTGTCTCCCCAGACCAATGAAAACAACATGCCTCCGCACTCCGCAAAGAGAAGCAGGAAAATAAATGTTAGGCTTTTTCTCCATTACTGCAGCTCGGCCAAAAGGGCGCAAAGTGTTCCCAGGATCGCTCATGGTGTGGAACGGAATAGGAAAAAACTTATCAGGGGAACCAAGAAAAAGTTGGACAAAAATAAATAAATAAAGCTAAAAATAACTGTACAATATCTGCAGTCACACATCTTGTATATAAAATACTTGATTCTCTTATTAAATAACTTTTTTTAAATAATCCACACTTCCTCAACAAGCTGCACAGTTTTGGTACCTTGTAAAACCTTGTAATACCTAACCCTACACATTACCTGTTGAAAATACACTTTAGCATACTTATTCCAGAAATAATATGCTAATGTTTTCAGATTTGAATGAAGGCTTTACAATTAAACTAAAATGAATTTATATTAAGAGTTAGGCGTGGCTGCTGTAGGAAATAAGAAATGCCAATCTTCATTACAATCCACAAACTTTGTATAAAGTATAAAAAAAACATGCAAGCTGAATTGAGAACGACAAGGGAGTCAGGTAAAATTTTGTTCTGCAAAACAAGGAGTTTAAATACAGAACGAACATAATGACTGACAGGTAATAATTATATGTAACCATAGAAACAAACAAGATAATTAGTAAACAAGAAAACCAAAACTGACAATATAGAAGTTTAGAAGTCAATAACCGTGACAGTGCTCCCCTCACAGCACTCCCCTGTCCCGGAAGGTGCTTCCTCGTTACTCCTAAGTAACAGGTACACCTGAGGAGGGAGGCAGGAGGCTTTGGAGGATGGAGTGTAACTGGGTAGGGAAGAAGAGTCGTCGGTGGAGACAGACACTATGGTTGTGGGAGGAGCCACGTTGGAGCTTTGGCAAAAAGAGACCGGCTGATGGTGGTGGAATCAGAGTGCATTATTTGGCGGACCAGAGAGACCGATGGACTGGGGCGACAACCGCAGCCTGGAAGCCCAAGGTGGAGCTGTTGTCTCATGGGACCAACACAAAGATGAGGGCTCGGTAGACCGGGTGACAACGGGGGAAGCCGGAGAGAAGGAGAAGCCTGGTGGAGCTGAAGGGTTGGAGGGTTGAGGGGCATCTGGAGACCTACTGTAGAAGTCCATGGCATAGGCAGAGCAATGACTGACTAAGGCTGAGCCGGAGGGATAAGGGCGCACGGAGGTTTCCCGGGCTGACAGACCACAGTGAAGTCCAGGGAGCAGAGAGTCTGGGCGAAGCCAACAGGGCGGACAGGCCAATGTGTCACAGGAAGTCGGGCTGTAACATTGGATGAGGAAGATTTCCAGACGGGACCAGAGAATCCAGACAGATTGACAGGACTGACAGAGAAGGCAAAGTCTCCATTGTGGGGACTCAAGAGGGAATTCGGATATATTATAGATATCAGACAGCATATCTATAACATTTCCCCCTGGGTCTTGGATGGACGGAGACGACGCAGGTTGCAGGCTCTGCCTCACAAATGGTGATCGAGGACCTGCTGTGCAGCAACCCCACCCTACCAAAGTCCTCCACTCGAGGAGGAGAAGATGCATTGCTGTAAAGTGCATATTTCTTATTTTTACTCGTTTAGAGCCTAGGTTCTTCTTGTAGGAATCGCACGACGAAGGGTCTAAGGAATGGAAGCTTCAAGGAAGACTCTAATGCCATGGCATTCATTGTTTAAAAAATAGATCTTATTTAGGCAATCACAGCTCGACACTTAATGTAAAAGCTCAATCTTACGATCCTCCCCACCACCACCAGGTTGGTCCTTTCCATTTGTGCCGGGGTCTACCGAGCCCCCATCTCTGCATCGGTCCCGTGAGCCAGCAGCTCCACCTTGGGCTTCCAGGCTGCGGATGTCGCCCCAGTCCATGTTGTTGTCTGGGCTGCCTTCATCTTCAAGCAGGACCTTCTAATAACTTCTGACCTTCTAATAGCACACACTGCTAATAAATACAATGTTATACTCATGTAGTCCATTTGCTTTGTAATAACGATTATAGAAGTGAATAGAGACCTACCCAGCTTGCATGAACAGTGTTGCTCCCTGATATTGTTAGTCCCAGCCTCCGTCTCGATTAGTAGGAAATGCGGTGGTTCATTTTTTTGACTGTGACCGGTAACGTTATGCTTTTGCCTCTATTTTGGATGCCTTGTTGTTTCTTGCGTTTCACTTGTATGTCTTGAATATAGCCTTCGAACGCATATTGCAGCCCCTTTTGCCTACTTCTATCGGAAACTTTATTTGCTGCTTTATAAAGTTTGATAACATTTCAGCAGGAAGCTGTTACAGCATAAGCCACGCAGAGCGCAGATGAAGTTTGACGGATGTAGCAACAGTAACTAAGGGAGGGCGGGGCTTAGCCAAAGGTGAATTATACGTAACGTATATTATACGTATAGAAACTAATAATCAGTAACAAAGAAAACAAAAACTAAACAGAATAGAGCAGAGAAACAGGAACTAAGTTAATTAGATAATTAGATAGACTTTTATATAAAAGTCCCTAACCATGACATGTAGCCCATACCGGCGTGACTCCGATCTTCAACCAGATGGAACTGGATAATATTCTGATTGTTCCAATCCAGTCTGACTTCTGACCTATAATGCTGCCTGAATCATAATCATACGTACACTGTTCGTTCACTGGTCAGAGGAAAACTGGCCCCCGACTGACCCTGGTTTCTCCCAAGGTATATTTCTCCATTCTGTCATCTGATGGAGGTTTGGTTCCTTGCCACTGTGGCCTTTTTTCACGTTTGTTGGAATTGGCTTTTTGCTTGCTTAGTTGGGGACATTAAATGTAACATTTAATTTAATTTTCAACAATAATATTGATCTGCCTGCATTGACACCATTATTTGAGAACTGAACTGAGCTGGACGATGACATCACGGTTTTCTCCAGCCCGGCTATATATATATATATATATATATATATATATATAAATGAACTAAATTAATAACTTTTTTACAACAAAAATGAAACATTACAGAACTTACTTAAGCTGGACTGTGACGCTGTAAAGCTGCTTTGAAACAATCTGCATTGTAAAAAACGCTATTTAAATAAATGTGACTTGACGACTTGACTTGGCATTAAGTGCAATTAGTTGAACTTAAGAGTATTTTTTAATCCCTAAGTAGGTATTTAGGTAGACATTTATATGAAATTTCATAATAACTTACATTGTCTTTGAAGCATGGTATAAGTATGACAAGTATTTATGGTAAACACTTGATGACAAACGTAATGACAAACTTTTACAATTTAGTATATTTAAAGTATATAGATTTTAATAATATATAAGACACTGTAATTAGAATTATAATAAAATTTGTGTGCAAAATATGCTTCAATATAAGCGTATTTCTTTAAAGACTTATAAGACACTGAATTTAAACCTACTTTAATGTTAAAGTCCCTGTGAAATCAAAATTGAACCTATTTACTTTGTTAGCGCATATTACTAGTCTTGTGGTGAACAATTAATCCATGCAAGTAAAAATATATTTAAAAAATGTTTTACCTTGGTAATCTTTAATCAAAATCTGAAAAGTTACTTCCGGTCTGGAACGATTTCTTTTTCTGATGACGTAGGTTTCACAGTTTGGGTGGGGAAACGCTTAACCACTCCCCTCAAACCGTTAGTTTGCTATGAGCGAGAGATGGAGAGGAGGAGCGCTAGAGTAAAACCCTGCCCTCTGTTCAATATTCCGTTTCACTTGGAAATACGTCACAGCCCTGGAGAAAAATCGTTTTTTAAGAAATTAAAGTACTCTAAGTAGCCTATCCTTAATGATCATTTTATTTCATTACTATCTGCAAGTAGAGTTTTTTTAAATGTTCTTTTAAAATTTGAAGTACTAAAAGTGCACATTCAATTGAATTTATCATGTGCTCTTATTACTGTAGGCAAGCAATCCTAATGCTAGTCTGAGCAATGCCATATTACCTTTACTGTGCTTAAAATTATTAATGTTGATGCATTTGAACAACTATCCAATTGGTGGATTCTGCATAGGAATAAAGGTATGTTGGGTCAAAGATAGGCCCAGACATGTTCTGCACTCCCCATACTAAGACACAACAGAAGTCAGTCATAGATTTGCTATATGATATCAAAAAGCGTTGGTATTCTAACCATCCCAGATGTAACGATTAAACCTCTTGACGGGAATGCTTTTCCACAGTCCACGTTTTTTTTTTTTTTTACTTTAACAACTACTTCTTTTAATGCTAATATTATTTTCAATATAATTTTCATACCACAAATCTATATTATTTATTTTTTTGTAATCAACAATGAAATTTTTATTTCTATTTACTACTGTATTCTGCTTGTAAGGTTGTAAAAGAGTAGGTTAATCGCTCGAATGACGACAACAGTGATTTTTTTTTTTTTTTTTTCGTTCACAAGCCACCTTTGTTGTTCCTGCTGGAGAGACCACCGGGTTAGCAGGGAGTAGTCAGAGCACTGAGGGACAAGAGGGGTCTGATGGCAGGCTGTGATAAGTAGATAAGCTTCTGCCTCTCACCGTATTGTCAGCAGGTCCAGACAGATCTGTCAAGAGGAAGAAAGAGAGCCACACATGCAAAAATGAATACAAAGCATTCATTTCCCAATGCAGAAAGAGTTAGTGTGTGTCTAGCATTGTGCTGTGGACTGTTAATTCTGTTATTATTTCCCCCAAACTTGTGTAACTTTATTTCGTCTGTGAAACACAAAATGATAATGTTTTGAGAGTTCTCTTGGTCACACTTTATTTTGATGGTATTAGTAGACTGTTGGAAAGTTACTTACAGTGAGTAGAATGTCTTTTGGGAGCATCAAAATAAAGTGTTTAACAGTAAACCAGACAGTCTACCAATACAGTCATGAGATTTATTGGACATGAAGTAGCAAAGTTACTTATAGCTAATGCTAATGAGATAATGCTGCACGCCACAGCGGTCGAGTCTCATGGAGGAGCTTCGGAAGTAAAAAAGGAGGAGTGAAGAGGAGGGAGGACCAAGTTTGGATTTTATTTTGTTGTTTTAATTTAATTTATGCTACAGTCATCCATGAGGGGCTGCCGCTTTACTTTCGTTTTGTTGTTTGTTTATTTTTGGATTAAAGTTTGAGCGTTCACATTTCAGTGCGGGTGGTGATGGCGCAGTGGATAAGACACATGCCTTTGGTGGGAGAGACCCAGGTTCGAATCCACTGTGAGACACCAATGTGTCCCTGAGCAAGACAATTAAAGGGTTAGTTCACCCAAAAATGAAAATTAAGTCATTAATTACTCACCCCCATGCTGTACCAACCCCATAAGACCTTTGTTCGTCTTCAGAACACAAATGAAGATATTTTTAATTAAATTTGAGAGCTGTATAACTACCACATAGGCTGCCTAAGGGAATGACACTTGACGGCCCAGAAAGTCAATGAAGAAAATGTTTAAATATTCCATGTGACTACAGTGGCTCAACTATAAGTTTATCAAGCGACGAGAATACTTTTTGTGTGAAAAAACAAACAAAAATAACGACTTTATTCGACTATTCCTTTTCTTCCTTCTGGGCCTGAAACGAGACTTCAAGAGATTTCCATGACGCATGCGCAAGAATTGCGATCTCCTTCAACTACTTCAGTTCAGTCCTCGCGCATGCGTCGTGGAAATCTCTTGAAGTCTCGTTTCAGGCCAACAAGGAAGAAAAGGAATAGTGGAATAAAGTCATTATTTTTGTTTATTTTTTCACACAAAAAGTATTCTCGTCGCTTGATAAACTTATAGTTGACCCACTGTAGTCACATGGAATATTTAAACATTTTCTTCATTGACTTTCTGGGCCATCAAGTGTCATTCCCTTAGGCAGCCTATGTGGTAGTTATACAGCTCTCAAATTTAATTAAAAATATCTTCATTTGTGTTCTGAAGACGAACAAAGGTCTTATGGGGTTGGTACAGCATGGGGGTGAGTAATTAATGACTTAATTTTCATTTTTGGGTGAACTAACCCTTTAATTGTCTTGCTCAGGGACACATTGGTGTCTCACAGTGGATTCGAACCTGGGTCTCTCCCACCAAAGGCATGTGTCTTATCCACTGCGCCATCACCACCCGCACTGAAATGTGAACGCTCAAACTTTAATCCAAAAATAAACAAACAACAAAACGAAAGTAAAGCGGCAGCCCCTCATGGATGACTGTAGCATAAATTAAATTAAAACAACAAAATAAAATCCAAACTTGGTCCTCCCTCCTCTTCACTCCTCCTTTTTTACTTCCGAAGCTCCTCCATGAGACTCGACCGCTGTGGCGTGCAGCATTATCTCATTAGCATTAGCTATAAGTAACTTTGCTACTTCATGTCCAATAAATCTCATGACTGTATTGGTAGACTGTCTGGTTTACTGTTAAACACTTTATTTTGATGCTCCCAAAAGACATTCTACTCACTGTAAGTAACTTTCCAACAGTCTACTAATACCATCAAAATAAAGTGTGACCAAGAGAACTCTCAAAACATTATCATTTTGTGTTTCACAGACGAAATAAAGTTACACAAGTTTGGGGGAAATAATAACAGAATTAACAGTCCACAGCACAATGCTAGACACACACTAACTCTTTCTGCATTGGGAAATGAATGCTTTGTATTCATTTTTGCATGTGTGGCTCTCTTTCTTCCTCTTGACAGATCTGTCTGGACCTGCTGACAATACGGTGAGAGGCAGAAGCTTATCTACTTATCACAGCCTGCCATCAGACCCCTCTTGTCCCTCAGTGCTCTGACTACTCCCTGCTAACCCGGTGGTCTCTCCAGCAGGAACAACAAAGGTGGCTTGTGAACGAAAAAAAAAAAAAAAAAATCACTGTTGTCGTCATTCGAGCGATTAACCTACTCTTTTACAACCTTACAAGCAGAATACAGTAGTAAATAGAAATAAAAATTTCATTGTTGATTACAAAAAAATAAATAATATAGATTTGTGGTATGAAAATTATATTGAAAATAATATTAGCATTAAAAGAAGTAGTTGTTAAAGTAAAAAAAAAAAAAAACGTGGACTGTGGAAAAGCATTCCCGTCAAGAGGTTTAATCGTTACATCTGGGATGGTTAGAATACCAACGCTTTTTGATATCATATAGCAAATCTATGACTGACTTCTGTTGTGTCTTAGTATGGGGAGTGCAGAACATGTCTGGGCCTATCTTTGACCCAACATACCTTTATTCCTATGCAGAATCCACCAATTGGATAGTTGTTCAAATGCATCAACATTAATAATTTTAAGCACAGTAAAGGTAATATGGCATTGCTCAGACTAGCATTAGGATTGCTTGCCTACAGTAATAAGAGCACATGATAAATTCAATTGAATGTGCACTTTTAGTACTTCAAATTTTAAAAGAACATTTAAAAAAACTCTACTTGCAGATAGTAATGAAATAAAATGATCATTAAGGATAGGCTACTTAGAGTACTTTAATTTCTTAAAAAACGATTTTTCTCCAGGGCTGTGACGTATTTCCAAGTGAAACGGAATATTGAACAGAGGGCAGGGTTTTACTCTAGCGCTCCTCCTCTCCATCTCTCGCTCATAGCAAACTAACGGTTTGAGGGGAGTGGTTAAGCGTTTCCCCACCCAAACTGTGAAACCTACGTCATCAGAAAAAGAAATCGTTCCAGACCGGAAGTAACTTTTCAGATTTTGATTAAAGATTACCAAGGTAAAACATTTTTTAAATATATTTTTACTTGCATGGATTAATTGTTCACCACAAGACTAGTAATATGCGCTAACAAAGTAAATAGGTTCAATTTTGATTTCACAGGGACTTTAACATTAAAGTAGGTTTAAATTCAGTGTCTTATAAGTCTTTAAAGAAATACGCTTATATTGAAGCATATTTTGCACACAAATTTTATTATAATTCTAATTACAGTGTCTTATATATTATTAAAATCTATATACTTTAAATATACTAAATTGTAAAAGTTTGTCATTACGTTTGTCATCAAGTGTTTACCATAAATACTTGTCATACTTATACCATGCTTCAAAGACAATGTAAGTTATTATGAAATTTCATATAAATGTCTACCTAAATACCTACTTAGGGATTAAAAAATACTCTTAAGTTCAACTAATTGCACTTAATGCCAAGTCAAGTCGTCAAGTCACATTTATTTAAATAGCGTTTTTTACAATGCAGATTGTTTCAAAGCAGCTTTACAGCGTCACAGTCCAGCTTAAGTAAGTTCTGTAATGTTTCATTTTTGTTGTAAAAAAGTTATTAATTTAGTTCATTTATATATATATATATATATATATATATATATATAGCCGGGCTGGAGAAAACCGTGATGTCATCGTCCAGCTCAGTTCAGTTCTCAAATAATGGTGTCAATGCAGGCAGATCAATATTATTGTTGAAAATTAAATTAAATGTTACATTTAATGTCCCCAACTAAGCAAGCAAAAAGCCAATTCCAACAAACGTGAAAAAAGGCCACAGTGGCAAGGAACCAAACCTCCATCAGATGACAGAATGGAGAAATATACCTTGGGAGAAACCAGGGTCAGTCGGGGGCCAGTTTTCCTCTGACCAGTGAACGAACAGTGTACGTATGATTATGATTCAGGCAGCATTATAGGTCAGAAGTCAGACTGGATTGGAACAATCAGAATATTATCCAGTTCCATCTGGTTGAAGATCGGAGTCACGCCGGTATGGGCTACATGTCATGGTTAGGGACTTTTATATAAAAGTCTATCTAATTATCTAATTAACTTAGTTCCTGTTTCTCTGCTCTATTCTGTTTAGTTTTTGTTTTCTTTGTTACTGATTATTAGTTTCTATACGTATAATATACGTTACGTATAATTCACCTTTGGCTAAGCCCCGCCCTCCCTTAGTTACTGTTGCTACATCCGTCAAACTTCATCTGCGCTCTGCGTGGCTTATGCTGTAACAGCTTCCTGCTGAAATGTTATCAAACTTTATAAAGCAGCAAATAAAGTTTCCGATAGAAGTAGGCAAAAGGGGCTGCAATATGCGTTCGAAGGCTATATTCAAGACATACAAGTGAAACGCAAGAAACAACAAGGCATCCAAAATAGAGGCAAAAGCATAACGTTACCGGTCACAGTCAAAAAAATGAACCACCGCATTTCCTACTAATCGAGACGGAGGCTGGGACTAACAATATCAGGGAGCAACACTGTTCATGCAAGCTGGGTAGGTCTCTATTCACTTCTATAATCGTTATTACAAAGCAAATGGACTACATGAGTATAACATTGTATTTATTAGCAGTGTGTGCTATTAGAAGGTCAGAAGTTATTAGAAGGTCCTGCTTGAAGATGAAGGCAGCCCAGACAACAACATGGACTGGGGCGACATCCGCAGCCTGGAAGCCCAAGGTGGAGCTGCTGGCTCACGGGACCGATGCAGAGATGGGGGCTCGGTAGACCCCGGCACAAATGGAAAGGACCAACCTGGTGGTGGTGGGGAGGATCGTAAGATTGAGCTTTTACATTAAGTGTCGAGCTGTGATTGCCTAAATAAGATCTATTTTTTAAACAATGAATGCCATGGCATTAGAGTCTTCCTTGAAGCTTCCATTCCTTAGACCCTTCGTCGTGCGATTCCTACAAGAAGAACCTAGGCTCTAAACGAGTAAAAATAAGAAATATGCACTTTACAGCAATGCATCTTCTCCTCCTCGAGTGGAGGACTTTGGTAGGGTGGGGTTGCTGCACAGCAGGTCCTCGATCACCATTTGTGAGGCAGAGCCTGCAACCTGCGTCGTCTCCGTCCATCCAAGACCCAGGGGGAAATGTTATAGATATGCTGTCTGATATCTATAATATATCCGAATTCCCTCTTGAGTCCCCACAATGGAGACTTTGCCTTCTCTGTCAGTCCTGTCAATCTGTCTGGATTCTCTGGTCCCGTCTGGAAATCTTCCTCATCCAATGTTACAGCCCGACTTCCTGTGACACATTGGCCTGTCCGCCCTGTTGGCTTCGCCCAGACTCTCTGCTCCCTGGACTTCACTGTGGTCTGTCAGCCCGGGAAACCTCCGTGCGCCCTTATCCCTCCGGCTCAGCCTTAGTCAGTCATTGCTCTGCCTATGCCATGGACTTCTACAGTAGGTCTCCAGATGCCCCTCAACCCTCCAACCCTTCAGCTCCACCAGGCTTCTCCTTCTCTCCGGCTTCCCCCGTTGTCACCCGGTCTACCGAGCCCTCATCTTTGTGTTGGTCCCATGAGACAACAGCTCCACCTTGGGCTTCCAGGCTGCGGTTGTCGCCCCAGTCCATCGGTCTCTCTGGTCCGCCAAATAATGCACTCTGATTCCACCACCATCAGCCGGTCTCTTTTTGCCAAAGCTCCAACGTGGCTCCTCCCACAACCATAGTGTCTGTCTCCACCGACGACTCTTCTTCCCTACCCAGTTACACTCCATCCTCCAAAGCCTCCTGCCTCCCTCCTCAGGTGTACCTGTTACTTAGGAGTAACGAGGAAGCACCTTCCGGGACAGGGGAGTGCTGTGAGGGGAGCACTGTCACGGTTATTGACTTCTAAACTTCTATATTGTCAGTTTTGGTTTTCTTGTTTACTAATTATCTTGTTTGTTTCTATGGTTACATATAATTATTACCTGTCAGTCATTATGTTCGTTCTGTATTTAAACTCCTTGTTTTGCAGAACAAAATTTTACCTGACTCCCTTGTCGTTCTCAATTCAGCTTGCATGTTTTTTTTATACTTTATACAAAGTTTGTGGATTGTAATGAAGATTGGCATTTCTTATTTCCTACAGCAGCCACGCCTAACTCTTAATATAAATTCATTTTAGTTTAATTGTAAAGCCTTCATTCAAATCTGAAAACATTAGCATATTATTTCTGGAATAAGTATGCTAAAGTGTATTTTCAACAGGTAATGTGTAGGGTTAGGTATTACAAGGTTTTACAAGGTACCAAAACTGTGCAGCTTGTTGAGGAAGTGTGGATTATTTAAAAAAAGTTATTTAATAAGAGAATCAAGTATTTTATATACAAGATGTGTGACTGCAGATATTGTACAGTTATTTTTAGCTTTATTTATTTATTTTTGTCCAACTTTTTCTTGGTTCCCCTGATAAGTTTTTTCCTATTCCGTTCCACACCATGAGCGATCCTGGGAACACTTTGCGCCCTTTTGGCCGAGCTGCAGTAATGGAGAAAAAGCCTAACATTTATTTTCCTGCTTCTCTTTGCGGAGTGCGGAGGCATGTTGTTTTCATTGGTCTGGGGAGACAGTGCTGTGAAAAGTTCTGGTGAACTGGCACCCTTGTGAGAGAACTAAATAGGCGACACTCCATCCCACACACACTGCAAACGTTTGGCTCTGTGAGTATTGCCGTACCTTTTTCCGCTGCCCGCAAGTAAATATAGGGAAGATGATGACTGATCCAAGCTAATAAACCTCCTCTCCCAGAGCTCACTCCAACATTATTATTGTTTCATTGTAATTTACCTTACATTTACTTGTCTACTAACATTTTAATTAGGCTGGTTTGGATGAGTTAGCAAAGATACAAACTTGTTTCTCAGGTACACATACTTTTTTAAAAAGAGTACTTTTAAAGTGCTTACTATTTAATGTTTTCAGACACTTAATTGCATGTTATTTGTTGTACATTTAAGATTTTATATGTAATTTATAATTACTTCTATTGTATTTGAAATATGGTGTACTGTACAAAGTACTGCCAATACCACTTTTTTAAGTTTATTAATTACAAATTATAATTTAATGTAGTTTCCGTTGAAACTTGTATGTCATGCATTTCAAAATACATTGTTGTGAATAAGTTTGGACACCTATAAAGCTGCCTAAAAAGAGGAATAAAAAAAAAATAATCTTTTGGAAATTGATCTTAATGCCTTAATTAGGAAAATGAGGAAAACTCCAGCCTTTAGGGACACAGATTTTCTTTGTGAATGAATAATGTATCATAAATAAATAAATATTCTTCCTTGGAAAAACAGGGTGCATTACACACCTATGTTAAATTCCCATAGAGTCAGGCAGATTTTTATTTTAAAAGCCAGTTATTTCATGGATCCAGGATAACATGCATCATGATAAAGTTCCCTTGGCCTTTGGAATTAAAATAGACCCACATCATCACACACCTTCCACCACACCACAGATTGGCATGGGGTACTTTCCATAAGATCATCTTTCAATGCAAATCAAACCAACTATTAGGCTAACTGAAATAAAACCATGCCAATCTCTAGGTATGGTGGAAGGTGTGTGATGATGTGGGGATATTTTAATTCCCAAGGCCAATGGAACTTTATCAGGATGCATATTATCCTGGATCCATGAAATAACTGGCTTTTAAAATAAAAATCTGCCTGACTCTATGGGAATTTAACATAGGTGTGTAATGCACCCTGTTTTTCCAAGGAAGAATATTTATTTATTTATGATACATTATTCATTCACAAAGAAAATCTGTGTCCTTAAAGGCTGGAGTTTTCCTCATTTTCCTAATTAAGGCATTAAGATCAATTTCCAAAAGATTATTTTTTTTTATTCCTCTTTTTAGGCAGCTTTATAGGTGTCCAAACTTATTCACAACAATGTATATTGAAATGCATGACATACAAGTTTCAACGGAAACTACATTAAATTATAATTTGTAATTAATAAACTTAAAAAAGTGGTATTGGCAGTACTTTGTACAGTACACCATATTTCAAATACAATAGAAGTAATTATAAATTACATATAAAATCTTAAATGTACAACAAATAACATGCAATTAAGTGTCTGAAAACATTAAATAGTAAGCACTTTAAAAGTACTCTTTTTAAAAAAGTATGTGTACCTGAGAAACAAGTTTGTATCTTTGCTAACTCATCCAAACCAGCCTAATTAAAATGTTAGTAGACAAGTAAATGTAAGGTAAATTACAATGAAACAATAATAATGTTGGAGTGAGCTCTGGGAGAGGAGGTTTATTAGCTTGGATCAGTCATCATCTTCCCTATATTTACTTGCGGGCAGCGGAAAAAGGTACGGCAATACTCACAGAGCCAAACGTTTGCAGTGTGTGTGGGATGGAGTGTCGCCTATTTAGTTCTCTCACAAGGGTGCCAGTTCACCAGAACTTTTCACAGCACTGTCTCCCCAGACCAATGAAAACAACATGCCTCCGCACTCCGCAAAGAGAAGCAGGAAAATAAATGTTAGGCTTTTTCTCCATTACTGCAGCTCGGCCAAAAGGGCGCAAAGTGTTCCCAGGATCGCTCATGGTGTGGAACGGAATAGGAAAAAACTTATCAGGGGAACCAAGAAAAAGTTGGACAAAAATAAATAAATAAAGCTAAAAATAACTGTACAATATCTGCAGTCACACATCTTGTATATAAAATACTTGATTCTCTTATTAAATAACTTTTTTTAAATAATCCACACTTCCTCAACAAGCTGCACAGTTTTGGTACCTTGTAAAACCTTGTAATACCTAACCCTACACATTACCTGTTGAAAATACACTTTAGCATACTTATTCCAGAAATAATATGCTAATGTTTTCAGATTTGAATGAAGGCTTTACAATTAAACTAAAATGAATTTATATTAAGAGTTAGGCGTGGCTGCTGTAGGAAATAAGAAATGCCAATCTTCATTACAATCCACAAACTTTGTATAAAGTATAAAAAAAACATGCAAGCTGAATTGAGAACGACAAGGGAGTCAGGTAAAATTTTGTTCTGCAAAACAAGGAGTTTAAATACAGAACGAACATAATGACTGACAGGTAATAATTATATGTAACCATAGAAACAAACAAGATAATTAGTAAACAAGAAAACCAAAACTGACAATATAGAAGTTTAGAAGTCAATAACCGTGACAGTGCTCCCCTCACAGCACTCCCCTGTCCCGGAAGGTGCTTCCTCGTTACTCCTAAGTAACAGGTACACCTGAGGAGGGAGGCAGGAGGCTTTGGAGGATGGAGTGTAACTGGGTAGGGAAGAAGAGTCGTCGGTGGAGACAGACACTATGGTTGTGGGAGGAGCCACGTTGGAGCTTTGGCAAAAAGAGACCGGCTGATGGTGGTGGAATCAGAGTGCATTATTTGGCGGACCAGAGAGACCGATGGACTGGGGCGACAACCGCAGCCTGGAAGCCCAAGGTGGAGCTGTTGTCTCATGGGACCAACACAAAGATGAGGGCTCGGTAGACCGGGTGACAACGGGGGAAGCCGGAGAGAAGGAGAAGCCTGGTGGAGCTGAAGGGTTGGAGGGTTGAGGGGCATCTGGAGACCTACTGTAGAAGTCCATGGCATAGGCAGAGCAATGACTGACTAAGGCTGAGCCGGAGGGATAAGGGCGCACGGAGGTTTCCCGGGCTGACAGACCACAGTGAAGTCCAGGGAGCAGAGAGTCTGGGCGAAGCCAACAGGGCGGACAGGCCAATGTGTCACAGGAAGTCGGGCTGTAACATTGGATGAGGAAGATTTCCAGACGGGACCAGAGAATCCAGACAGATTGACAGGACTGACAGAGAAGGCAAAGTCTCCATTGTGGGGACTCAAGAGGGAATTCGGATATATTATAGATATCAGACAGCATATCTATAACATTTCCCCCTGGGTCTTGGATGGACGGAGACGACGCAGGTTGCAGGCTCTGCCTCACAAATGGTGATCGAGGACCTGCTGTGCAGCAACCCCACCCTACCAAAGTCCTCCACTCGAGGAGGAGAAGATGCATTGCTGTAAAGTGCATATTTCTTATTTTTACTCGTTTAGAGCCTAGGTTCTTCTTGTAGGAATCGCACGACGAAGGGTCTAAGGAATGGAAGCTTCAAGGAAGACTCTAATGCCATGGCATTCATTGTTTAAAAAATAGATCTTATTTAGGCAATCACAGCTCGACACTTAATGTAAAAGCTCAATCTTACGATCCTCCCCACCACCACCAGGTTGGTCCTTTCCATTTGTGCCGGGGTCTACCGAGCCCCCATCTCTGCATCGGTCCCGTGAGCCAGCAGCTCCACCTTGGGCTTCCAGGCTGCGGATGTCGCCCCAGTCCATGTTGTTGTCTGGGCTGCCTTCATCTTCAAGCAGGACCTTCTAATAACTTCTGACCTTCTAATAGCACACACTGCTAATAAATACAATGTTATACTCATGTAGTCCATTTGCTTTGTAATAACGATTATAGAAGTGAATAGAGACCTACCCAGCTTGCATGAACAGTGTTGCTCCCTGATATTGTTAGTCCCAGCCTCCGTCTCGATTAGTAGGAAATGCGGTGGTTCATTTTTTTGACTGTGACCGGTAACGTTATGCTTTTGCCTCTATTTTGGATGCCTTGTTGTTTCTTGCGTTTCACTTGTATGTCTTGAATATAGCCTTCGAACGCATATTGCAGCCCCTTTTGCCTACTTCTATCGGAAACTTTATTTGCTGCTTTATAAAGTTTGATAACATTTCAGCAGGAAGCTGTTACAGCATAAGCCACGCAGAGCGCAGATGAAGTTTGACGGATGTAGCAACAGTAACTAAGGGAGGGCGGGGCTTAGCCAAAGGTGAATTATACGTAACGTATATTATACGTATAGAAACTAATAATCAGTAACAAAGAAAACAAAAACTAAACAGAATAGAGCAGAGAAACAGGAACTAAGTTAATTAGATAATTAGATAGACTTTTATATAAAAGTCCCTAACCATGACATGTAGCCCATACCGGCGTGACTCCGATCTTCAACCAGATGGAACTGGATAATATTCTGATTGTTCCAATCCAGTCTGACTTCTGACCTATAATGCTGCCTGAATCATAATCATACGTACACTGTTCGTTCACTGGTCAGAGGAAAACTGGCCCCCGACTGACCCTGGTTTCTCCCAAGGTATATTTCTCCATTCTGTCATCTGATGGAGGTTTGGTTCCTTGCCACTGTGGCCTTTTTTCACGTTTGTTGGAATTGGCTTTTTGCTTGCTTAGTTGGGGACATTAAATGTAACATTTAATTTAATTTTCAACAATAATATTGATCTGCCTGCATTGACACCATTATTTGAGAACTGAACTGAGCTGGACGATGACATCACGGTTTTCTCCAGCCCGGCTATATATATATATATATATATATATATATATATAAATGAACTAAATTAATAACTTTTTTACAACAAAAATGAAACATTACAGAACTTACTTAAGCTGGACTGTGACGCTGTAAAGCTGCTTTGAAACAATCTGCATTGTAAAAAACGCTATTTAAATAAATGTGACTTGACGACTTGACTTGGCATTAAGTGCAATTAGTTGAACTTAAGAGTATTTTTTAATCCCTAAGTAGGTATTTAGGTAGACATTTATATGAAATTTCATAATAACTTACATTGTCTTTGAAGCATGGTATAAGTATGACAAGTATTTATGGTAAACACTTGATGACAAACGTAATGACAAACTTTTACAATTTAGTATATTTAAAGTATATAGATTTTAATAATATATAAGACACTGTAATTAGAATTATAATAAAATTTGTGTGCAAAATATGCTTCAATATAAGCGTATTTCTTTAAAGACTTATAAGACACTGAATTTAAACCTACTTTAATGTTAAAGTCCCTGTGAAATCAAAATTGAACCTATTTACTTTGTTAGCGCATATTACTAGTCTTGTGGTGAACAATTAATCCATGCAAGTAAAAATATATTTAAAAAATGTTTTACCTTGGTAATCTTTAATCAAAATCTGAAAAGTTACTTCCGGTCTGGAACGATTTCTTTTTCTGATGACGTAGGTTTCACAGTTTGGGTGGGGAAACGCTTAACCACTCCCCTCAAACCGTTAGTTTGCTATGAGCGAGAGATGGAGAGGAGGAGCGCTAGAGTAAAACCCTGCCCTCTGTTCAATATTCCGTTTCACTTGGAAATACGTCACAGCCCTGGAGAAAAATCGTTTTTTAAGAAATTAAAGTACTCTAAGTAGCCTATCCTTAATGATCATTTTATTTCATTACTATCTGCAAGTAGAGTTTTTTTAAATGTTCTTTTAAAATTTGAAGTACTAAAAGTGCACATTCAATTGAATTTATCATGTGCTCTTATTACTGTAGGCAAGCAATCCTAATGCTAGTCTGAGCAATGCCATATTACCTTTACTGTGCTTAAAATTATTAATGTTGATGCATTTGAACAACTATCCAATTGGTGGATTCTGCATAGGAATAAAGGTATGTTGGGTCAAAGATAGGCCCAGACATGTTCTGCACTCCCCATACTAAGACACAACAGAAGTCAGTCATAGATTTGCTATATGATATCAAAAAGCGTTGGTATTCTAACCATCCCAGATGTAACGATTAAACCTCTTGACGGGAATGCTTTTCCACAGTCCACGTTTTTTTTTTTTTTTACTTTAACAACTACTTCTTTTAATGCTAATATTATTTTCAATATAATTTTCATACCACAAATCTATATTATTTATTTTTTTGTAATCAACAATGAAATTTTTATTTCTATTTACTACTGTATTCTGCTTGTAAGGTTGTAAAAGAGTAGGTTAATCGCTCGAATGACGACAACAGTGATTTTTTTTTTTTTTTTTTCGTTCACAAGCCACCTTTGTTGTTCCTGCTGGAGAGACCACCGGGTTAGCAGGGAGTAGTCAGAGCACTGAGGGACAAGAGGGGTCTGATGGCAGGCTGTGATAAGTAGATAAGCTTCTGCCTCTCACCGTATTGTCAGCAGGTCCAGACAGATCTGTCAAGAGGAAGAAAGAGAGCCACACATGCAAAAATGAATACAAAGCATTCATTTCCCAATGCAGAAAGAGTTAGTGTGTGTCTAGCATTGTGCTGTGGACTGTTAATTCTGTTATTATTTCCCCCAAACTTGTGTAACTTTATTTCGTCTGTGAAACACAAAATGATAATGTTTTGAGAGTTCTCTTGGTCACACTTTATTTTGATGGTATTAGTAGACTGTTGGAAAGTTACTTACAGTGAGTAGAATGTCTTTTGGGAGCATCAAAATAAAGTGTTTAACAGTAAACCAGACAGTCTACCAATACAGTCATGAGATTTATTGGACATGAAGTAGCAAAGTTACTTATAGCTAATGCTAATGAGATAATGCTGCACGCCACAGCGGTCGAGTCTCATGGAGGAGCTTCGGAAGTAAAAAAGGAGGAGTGAAGAGGAGGGAGGACCAAGTTTGGATTTTATTTTGTTGTTTTAATTTAATTTATGCTACAGTCATCCATGAGGGGCTGCCGCTTTACTTTCGTTTTGTTGTTTGTTTATTTTTGGATTAAAGTTTGAGCGTTCACATTTCAGTGCGGGTGGTGATGGCGCAGTGGATAAGACACATGCCTTTGGTGGGAGAGACCCAGGTTCGAATCCACTGTGAGACACCAATGTGTCCCTGAGCAAGACAATTAAAGGGTTAGTTCACCCAAAAATGAAAATTAAGTCATTAATTACTCACCCCCATGCTGTACCAACCCCATAAGACCTTTGTTCGTCTTCAGAACACAAATGAAGATATTTTTAATTAAATTTGAGAGCTGTATAACTACCACATAGGCTGCCTAAGGGAATGACACTTGATGGCCCAGAAAGTCAATGAAGAAAATGTTTAAATATTCCATGTGACTACAGTGGGTCAACTATAAGTTTATCAAGCGACGAGAATACTTTTTGTGTGAAAAAATAAACAAAAATAATGACTTTATTCCACTATTCCTTTTCTTCCTTGTTGGCCTGAAACGAGACTTCAAGAGATTTCCACGACGCATGCGCGAGGACTGAACTGAAGTAGTTGAAGGAGATCGCAATTCTTGCGCATGCGTCATGGAAATCTCTTGAAGTCTCGTTTCAGGCCCAGAAGGAAGAAAAGGAATAGTCGAATAAAGTCGTTATTTTTGTTTGTTTTTTCACACAAAAAGTATTCTCGTCGCTTGATAAACTTATAGTTGAGCCACTGTAGTCACATGGAATATTTAAACATTTTCTTCATTGACTTTCTGGGCCGTCAAGTTTCAATCCCTTAGGCAGCCTATTTGGTAGTGATACAGCTCTCAAATTTAATCAAAAATATCTTCATTTGTGTTCCGAAGACGAACGAAGGTCTTACGGGGTTGGTACAGCATGGGGGTGAGTAATTAAACACTTAATTTTCATTTTTGGGTGAACTATCCCTTTAAGTTGCTCCAGAGGGGTGCGACCTCTGACTTATATAGCAATTGTAAGGCGCTTTGGATAAAAGCGTCAGCTAAATGAATAAATGTAAATGTCGACAACTGTTCCCGCCTTCTTCTTACCTGAACTTTAAACATTGCTATAATATGGCTTTGTATTATTACTAATTATTATCATTATTATTGGAATAAGCATCCCTTATAGCTATTCCTTTCTTATAAATAAATCATATTGGGTTGCTTTAAAAAAAACTATAATTTTGTTACTTCAGAAAATAGAAACAACAATCTTTTTCACTTATCATTCTATATTAAAGCTTGCACAAGCCAGATCTGTTTCCCTGAGTAAACAAATCTTCTGCCAAAGACGAAGCAAACCATTCTCACAGCACTTACAGTAACCACATCCTTTACCCAACAAGAATTTATTTCAGGTTAGTGACAGAGCCCTAGGCCTCAGACTAACAGGCACATTTGTGGTGAACCATTCCTGGCCCTGGGGCCAGTCCTGTTAGCCTCCATGGCACCAGGCTCTCTTTTGTTTTCACAAGAGGGTCAAGAGTGCTTGTCCTTTACAACTTAAAAGCAGAGTGCAATGGGATCGGCATTCAAGCAAACCCTGCACAGGTCACTTTGCTTTTCGATTCGCCATGATCACATTTTCAACAAACAGATTTAACATTATGGCTCTTTGTTAAGCTTGGATGTGGATTTAATTTACTCTATGTAAACAGAAAATAAAGTTTAAGGGCCTTTTAATGCAAGACTCCCACAGTCTCAGCTCAGAGTATTTCGCTAGAACTTCCTCTTACAAGCACATGAATCAGTGTTTACAGACTTTTGTCTAAATCTGGTTGAATTCAACATGCTGAAAGGAGATCATCCTGAGGTGTGTCTCATTTGGGCAAGGCATCTGGGTGGCAGCTGAGAGCTGTCAAGGATGAAGAAATTGGTAAAAGGCACATATAATACAGCTGTTGGCATTGGTAGGAAATGAGCCAATGGTGTTTCCGCTCCTGATTCGTTTTTTCCCATTACGGCTTCCAAGTCTTTTTTTTTTTTTTATTGTGCCCATTAAAACAGGATAAACACACCATGCATCCTTTGCAAAATTGTTCCTAAACTCCTGTGTGTAAACACAATGAATGAGAACTGTTTCTCCAGAAGACCTTGAGGTTTATGACTGGTACCAGGCTGGAGATTTGTAATTGTCCTTTCACACAATGCCTTTATACATGTGCATTTTGCATTACCCCCTGGAGAAATCAAAATCTTGACTCCATCTCAATAGAAATTGTGTCTCCAAAAGTGTTTAATTAGGTAACCAGTAACCACAGTAAGAAAACCTTCTCTGCTGAATTAAGCTGTGTTACGCCAAGAGCAGTGTTTCCTCTCATTTGGAGGTCTTAAAGCTTTGATTCTTTGCCATATATTGTGTATTTTCCAGTGTAGGCCTGCAATTATGGTGAATTAACAGGAAATTGAGTTTCCAGCGGTTTACTCTTGATTTGGACTCTGAAGAGTTCAGAACAACATTGGAACAAACACCTTCTAAGGCCCTTATCTTGATTGTTGCAGTATCTGAGGGCATATTAAATGCATGTTAACACATCACATATAGCATACGCATTCTTGTGAATCTCAATGTCCAGGTCACATTTCAACACAACATCTGTTTTAGAAACTTTGAAAGATTTTATTTATTTATTTATAGATCATTTTTTTTGTTTATTACTTAATTAAAGGCACAACTGTATTAATCATTTACAGTATGTGTGCCAGTAATTAGTGCATTACAGTAATGTGGTTAATTGTTAACATTTATGGGTTCTCAGAAGCAGAAATTGTCTGGGGTAAAACATCTATAGTGATGAACATTTGCGATGACAGCAAATGTAATTTTGTATTCCAAGTTTGCTCCAATAGCAAAATAAAAAATTAAATGTGACTTTCCAAAAGAGAATGCCATTATATTAGAAACACCCTTAAATGTTAATTATTTTATTTTTTTGACTGACAAGGTAATACAACACAAATTATAGTGTTATAAATGTGCATTACATTTTTTTTAAAATACAAATATAAGTGTGTAAATTCATCAAAGTCTGTAAAAGGTGTCCCTTGTCAAGAAAATTAGGTGGTCAAACTACAATATAACTATTATTGCCTTGTGATATATACAAGTTATCCAAATGCAGCAAAACTGTGTTGTTGTTGTCGTTGTTGTTGTTGTTGTTGTTGTTGTTTATATTAAAAAAGGCAATCCAAAGTCAAAAAGAATGCAACAGCTTTAAAAATGCAAAGACAATACATGACCTGGAACTGAGGAAAACTAAATGCTTAAATACACAGGTTAACAAATCAGACTGAAACAGGTATGTAACTAGCGTATCGTTACGGATGTAACCCTCGTTCCCAAAGAAGACGTTTCCCCATTCGTCGTCATCCGATGGAACTCGAAGTGACAACGAAAGGGAACCATGGTAACAAATGAAGAGCGGGAAACAAAGGAAACAGTAACAGAACACAGGAAATCAAGGTGATACAAACTAAAAGTCCATGAAGCCAGAACATAAACCTGACATTATACTGATGTGCAATATATAGCAAATCTAACTTGATCTCTCGGGAAAATCGAACTATTTTATGAGGTGAAGATTTTGTATAAATTCGTACAATGTGAATTGTACAAAAATGTGTGATTATTAGATAAAAAGTATGAAAGTCCACCCATAATCACATCCATCACTAGGGCGAAAGCAGATCGAACGAGAATGTACAAATTGGATTGTATGACTTCAAATGCACCAATCAGACCAAAATTAAGCATAGCATAGGTTCAGGTCCTGTTAGTCAAGCTTGGGTCAGCTGACTCTCAGCTGATCCACGTCTACCTATAGGAATACGCCGCCTATCACTGTATACATATGAGCTCCTTCAGTAAAGAGCATCACAGTCCCGCCCACAGCCGGTGCCGGAAGTAAAAATTCAATACAATTTCTCCATTGACATTTGAGATATAAGCCATTAAAAACGTAACCATACATGGTAGACTTAAAACCAGCTACGGCTGTACTAAGTGATTGTACATGCTCATATAAACGCCAAAAGTTCATGGGGCACTAACCTTGTTTTAAGATAAATACTTTTTATTCGCAATCTATTGGATAAGTACTTCATTACCCACAATCCTGAACAATCCCACAATCCCACAGTGATGCACGTGTCACGTGTCTGACACCCTGTGAAGGTACGTGACAGACTAAAGATCGTGTAATGACGTAGGGCTAAGTTGAGTGGTCGCACCTCTGAGACGCCCCCGCGCCATTGGATGTGCAATTGCCGCAGCACAGCCAATGAGTGAGCCAGATGCTCAATGTTTTAGCATATGCAGCTGCAAATGCGTTTTAAGCTTCAGTAAATCGAGGAAAAGGAGTTTTCCTGCACATTCACTACATTAAATTCGCTGAAGGAAAAAGTTCACGTGGCCGTCGTCAGGTTTGAAAGTCACTCAAAAGGCTCTTTCACAGTGGCTTTCAGTCAACTTTAGTGAGGCGCGGTGGTTTATGGGAGGAGTAGTTCTTTTGCTCGGAAATGAAAATATGTACACCGGCTTGTACCCTTGACTTTTTTGGGATTTTCTCGTAGTTTTTTCACTTGAAATGATATGTTGTATGCTCATGAGTTCAGCCGTAGCTGGTTATCCTCAGACACGCTCTAATACTCTTTATGGATTTTACAAAATGTCAATGGGAGAAATGACTGGGAAATTTACTTCCGGCACCAACACTCTCTTGGGCTGTGGGCGGGACTGTGATGCTATTATCAGCAGCCATCGTGTTTCTCAGGAGCTAATTACCCTCCTCCATCCCCAGCTCCTCTTCACATCAGTCAGGATGTGGCATTCTGATTCTTGATCATAGCTAAAATGTAAACTGTATTATAACACACCTCTCTATATGAAATTGTATATTATCCAACTTTATTCACATACTGTGCATACAATACACTTACGTAAAGGGACATATACGAAGCAAATTTCAACTGCCTGATGTTTTATTCGGTTGTAAAATGTAACTCATCAAAATAATGTTTTTTTGTAATGCTGCTTTGAAGAAAAAATCTTGACTTTTACTTGATATAATGCTCCTAAAATAGGCTTGATAATATATAATGATTCTAAAATTGACTTCATTGTCCTTAAGCCAAATATAATGATTATTTGGATTTTGGAGAGAAAGATGTCTTGTTCTTGGCAGGCTTGTGAGATTCACCCTTTCAGGGGATTTTCTTGTTGTCTCCGTGGTCTTGAAAGAAATTAAGTACTGATGGACTAGTCTGAGCAAGAGCTCGGTCCACGTGACTCATTAGACTTGTATCTTGTAAATGCTTGGCTCTGTGATCTTCCTGACCACCGTCACAAAACACAAATTCCTGCCGTCAGAGATCTAATCAGGCAGGGAAGTGGCACCTCAGGGTCCTTCAGGTCAGATAACGACCTCTCCCCCGGGCTGTCATTCCCTGTCACCATCAGATCTCTCTCTCTCTCTCTCTCTCTCTCTCTCTCTCTCTCTCTCTCTCTCTCTCTCTCTCTCTCTCTCTCTCTCTCTTCTCTCTCTCTCTCTTGATTTATACAGTAATATTTTTAAAGGGCTGCCAAGAAATTGGACAAATGGATGGGAAGCTCTCCGAGTTAGGAGAGACATTTCTCTGTGAACTTACTTCTGGGTGCAATTAATAACCCAACAGAAATGGTTCTTTGAGGTTTATTGAATGAAGAACAAAGAGTAGCCATTCAAGACAAACAACATTTTTATTACAGGAGAATATATATCAAAGGTTTAAAGGGATAGTTCACCCAAAAGTTGAAAATTATGTCATCATTTACTCACCATCATGTTGTTCTGAACCCGACTTTCTGTCTTCCGTGAAACACAAAAGGCTTGTGTGTAGTTGAGGGATATGCCACTCTTTTCCATGAATTAGAAATAAATAACTTGGGCTGTTAATCTCCAAAATGCATGGAGAGCTACTGTAGAGATTATTTCCAATGACTGTCAAGATTTTAAATGAATAAGACTTGAGGATGAGTATGACTTGAGATAAATGAACTTAGTTGAATTGGACTTTTATGGAATTGCATTATATATATAGGCCTATATATATACCTTTATGGTGATTATGGTGTAATTGTGGCGCCAAAAGTCCTAATTCATTTAAATGTGAAAGAGTGGACTTAATATTCTCTCAAACTTTATGTTTTGGAATATCTTGACACTTGTGAAAAAGGAGTGTGCTTAATTGTTTTGAATGTTTTCTTGTAGTATACTTATAACTAGTATATTGTTAAACTGACTGTACTTAATTGCAGATAAAATCATGTTAATAAAATAATAGGAATTCACTTAAGTTCCATGACTGTTTCTTAACGCACTTAACTACATTTTTAAAGGTCCACTTTTTTAATAATGTCAAATAAATAATTGTTTTAATAATTTTTTGCCATGCTTTAAAAAAGTAGATTTATTTGGACAAGTGTACTTCTTTAAAGAGTAAACTACTAAATGCCAGCCTGTTCTCATCCCAAGGCGTCATCTAACTGATTCTTTTGACCATGCGTCAACATCCGACGGCGCCCTTTAGCATCAATATGAGACGCGCCTCCTTGTGGTCTAACCCTAAACATACCCCAGACCTAAACCTACCCGTGTCATCTAATGGCTCGTTTCCACTGAGTGGTACGGTACGGTACAGTTTGGTTCGGTACGCAATTATTTGCGTTTCCACTGTCAAAAGTTGTGAATGGTACCTAAAATCCGAACCGTACCGTACCACTTTTTGGGTACCCTTCCGTTGAGGTACCTAGCACAGTGAAAGGGTACTAAAAGGTGGAGCTAGACTCACTGCAGAACGCTGATTGGTGGACAGAGTATCACTCGCGCGTGCTACAAGGGCATTAGAAGCATACAGTTGAAATATAATTCTACTGTTATTTTGTCACGAAATGTAGTTGTAAGAATTTTTAAGGCGAGAAAGTAGTTTTTTAAAGCTCAAATCTGTGGTTTATTTATAGATTTATGATAATTTGACTGAGATCCATTCTAAGCGATCACCGGACGCTCGCGCTCGTGTCCCCCGCCTGGAACAGCCTTTCCTCGGCTAGTCGTTCTGATGTTTGCCGCTGATTCGGACGTCTCTGTAGTGGTTAAACATGAGATAGTTCGTCTTGTATAAACCTAACAGGCGATCTTTGGTCTCGTGAATCTATAATTCGTTCCCTGGCCAATAGTTTTGGCAGAAGGCTACGTGAAGTTTCATATCTTTCGGCGCTGAATTTGTAGCCTATTTGACTGACTGAATTGTTTCTTTATGTTATTAAAGCTTTACTGTATATCTTTTTGTACCTTTTACTTATACTTTTATAATGGCTATTATTGATAAAACTGAAATTCAACAAAAAGAGATAGTTTTGTCATTTTTTATTTTTTATTTATTACAAGATCATCTGTTGTTTATTGCAACATTTGTACCAATGCGATATGCAATACATTGCATTACACATTGCCTGGAATATGTTTAATATTTTTACATTTAAACGAAAAGAGGCCGGGTTGTTTTATATTTAGTTTTGTTATAAATATAACGTTACATATACATGCAGTGAAAATAATCAATGGGCTATGCGTTGCCTGAACCACATTTATGTGCTTTAGAATGTTTAAAATGTATTGAAATTAAATCGAAAAGAAGCATGTGCATGGTGTTTTATAACATATTTCGTTTTATTGTTGCCTAAAGTGACAGAGATAACTGGAGTCGCATAGCCAGAGCGAGCAGAGTGCCGCGTTCAAGAACGCGCTGTTCCATTAACAGCATTACTGGACTCGCGTTGGCTTCTTGGAAACGCCTAATGCCAGCGCTTGTTTCTAGTGACAAACATGCCGAGAAGCAAGAACAAGATCTGCTGTCTGTCATCCATTCTTGTTTACTATGTCGCTTTCTTCGCGCGAAAATGACGTCGATCGCTTCTTTCCAGCATAGACTACCACGCCTATCAAGTAAGGGTACTGTTGGCGGTGGAAACGCAAGCCTGATCATGGTGTACCCGACCCGACCCGTACCGTACTGTACTGTACCGTACCGTACCCCTCAGTGGAAACGAGCCATTACTGACACTAAAGGTTACCATGTGCGTCGGATGTTGACGCATGGTCAAAAGTGTCAGTTAGATGACGCCCTATGGGAATGCGTTGTAAATGCACATGTAAAGACTTGATTATAATTTTTACTAAAGTGGGTTATTTGATATTACAATTATAAGTTAATATATGCTTAATTCGAATATAATTACAAATGTGTAATTACATATATATACACAATTCAACAGAAATTACATATTTTACCATAAATACTTGTCGGTACATTTGGCACTACACTTCAACCACGTTGACAATTGATGTAATTATGACATTACATATAAAGATGTACTTAAGTCCTACTTAAGTGGGTCAAGAGCTCTAAAGTTCAACTAACTGCATTTAGCTAACTGCTAAATGTAATCTTCAATTAATTTTTTCATTTAATTCTAAATAACATACAATTACGGGTCCAAAACCATTCCATTCAATTCACATTTAACTTATTATTTTCAATTATCCTATTTCCCTAATAGCTAATCTTCTTAAAAGTTTGCTGAAGTGAACTTCATTTTTAAAATCACAAATATATAAATTGTGAAATCTGATTTCCTCATACTTAAAAGTACATAAAAGTAACCGATCTTGCCATCTGTGCCTCCTGTCTGGTTTTAAGAGAGGTCATGGAGACATAGCTAGATAGGGCGAGTGAGGTTTATCTCTTATCAGGCCTTTGGTGTCACACAGAGAGTCGGGGGAGGAAGAAACATGTACTCTGATCATTGATTAAACATAGAACAGGATCCAGACTATTTGACTTTCTGTCTGTCTGGAGTGAGTTGTTGATTATACTGATTAAAGAATAGTCTGGTAAACTATCGTTCGAAATGTTGATGAATATACTTGTATTCCACAAGGACACATCACATTTATAATGTTATAAAATATTTCTATTCAAATAAATGCTTTTCTTTTGTACTTTATTCAAAGAATCATGTGAATGATATTAAAAAATATCATGGTTTACACAAAAATTAAGCAGGAAAGGCAAGAAGTGAGAGAGGAGGATGCAAATGCAGCACTCCTAAACTTTTAAACAAAACAAACACGGATTCCAAAACACAGATAGGCTGAAACATAACCGCTAACAAACAGCAAAGACAAAACAGAACAATGAAATGAAACAAACTGAGTGAGGGCTTAAATACACATGCTAAACAATGAACCAAACAAGACCCAGGGGATCATTTGACAACTTTGTCGTCTATAAAAACGTTCTGATTTTAAGTATGTTGTCATGTTAATGTTCCCCATAAGAGTCCACAAACAGAACAGAACCGTTACACTCTTTTCAACATTGATAATAATGATAGTCATGATTAATACCGATTGAGCACCAGTAATAATTGATAATAAATCCGCATATTAGAATTATTTCAGAAGGCTCGACACCAAAAAGTAATGGCTGCTTTTTACTCTGTTCGATTAAATAAATGCAGCCTTGGTGAGTGTCAGGGTATGTTTTGTTTTCTTTGTTTCATTGTGACGCAGTTTCCCAGTGTGTTTGATTGTTGTATTCAGTTCACCTATTGTCTATTGATTAGCTCTTTAGTTCCTCATTCTGTTTAGTTATTAATTTTGTCTTTAAACTTACGTTTTGGGATGCTCAGTATATTTGCTGTGTGGATTAAGTGGTGGATTTACTTATTGTAGAGTTAACGGAAGTTCATTAAAGCTAAAATAATAACAAACAGAGACCAAGAGAGAGAAAATACTTTCAGCTGAACTTTGGCGTTCAACTGAACGATGAGTTGAACAATTTATATTTACATATTTGTAAAGATCGAGCAGCACACATAAACAATATTGCTATAATGGACTGGAAAGGTAAATAAATCAACAATGAGCTTGTTTGTGTTGGATGAAATGCAGATTTGGTGGCCAAAGAACAACTTGGAAAGAAATTAAAACAGTCCCAGATAGCAAACTGACATTGAATCAACGTGGAAATATGACATCGAAACAACGTTGATCTGACATTGTTTGCTCATCGAATTAACGTTGAACCAACGTCAGACGCGTCATTGTTTCAAAACTAACGGAAAATCAACTTGAAATCAACGCGTTGTTTCAACGTTATGAGAGCAAACCAATTTTCGATTTCATTTAGCTTTGAAGAATGCCGCGTCTGACGTTGGTTCAACGTTAATTCGATGAGCAAATCAACGTTGTTTCAATGTCATGAGAGACGTCGTTTCCACGTTGATTCAATGTCAGTTTGCTGTCTGGGGTCTGTCTTCATCTACAATACATCTCACAAACAAATGAATTAATGAATACAGGAAGTACAGTATGTGCTATGCTAATTCCTATGGTCTGATGAGACCTCAAATGTACAGCTTTTTGTTGTAAACTTATCAGTGCAGAAACACATCATTCATCATCTTCTAGAAGGTGTATATACAGGAAATACAGGAATCCTGATGAAAAATTCTGAGAGTCTTGAGAAATGTGTTTTTCAGTAAGACAGCGAGCCCAACCACAGATTAAGAACAATGGCTTAAAATCAACAACAGATACTCCAAACATAACTCGGTTCAGTATTGCAAAACAATATTTTTTATAGACATTGTATTATGTGCATTTACACTACTACTGTATGCCTATATACAATGTATAAGGCCTCGTATTGTTTAATTCAATCCACCACATAACCGCATCTGACACAAATGACAGTAAGTGCTTGCTAATTACGGCTCAAATGTTGCAGGACAAGGTTTTGTGTCACCAGCCTTCCGGAACAATCCACCGATTGTTGTGTGAGTTGATTAGGCAGACAGGGCAGGGCTCCTTCCCCCCCAATTATCTCCATTTGGGAAAGTATGTTCATGCCTTCCGTGCTCACGACAGAACAGTGTGGGAGTGGTTGTAGAAGTAGAAAGAAGTGGTGGGGAAAAAAAAGCTGCAAATGAAAGATCTGTTAGTTCATGCGTGTTTATGAGGTCTGCTCGGAGTCCTCTCTGGGGGTATTTAGTTCACTTACAACTCCGCAGTGTGGCTGTAGAACGTCAACATTGTGCCTAGAGAAATGCGAGGAAGAAACAGGTCACAAACCAGAAACAATCCAAACAAAAGATATGAGATTTTTTACCACTGACCATGAGAGACTTTATGAAAGAATGCAGCTCATTTGTGAAGGGTCCAAGTGTACTTTTGATTCTTGACATTAAATGAGAAACCTTTTAGGGGATTGCAAAAAAAAAAAAGGGTGGGTG
>NW_024121210.1:40972597-40990580 GCF_016745375.1 Pimephales promelas | reverse complement strand
TTTTTTTTTCGGGCAAAAAATAAAGTTTCTCCGATCTTCCCAAAATTCTGTATTCTGATAGAGGGCCATGAGACTTAAACGTGAGTGCAAAAAATGGAGGCTCTAGACCCTTCCAGAGTTGAGATATCGAAACTCAAAATTTCGACCTGAAGAAAAAAACGACAGTACCCCTTTGGTTTTTTTTTTTTGTTCGAAAAATTACATTTCTCCAATCTTCTCAAAACTCTGGATTCTGGTATAGGTCCATGAGACTTAAACCTGAGTGCAAAAATGGAGGATCTAGACCCTTCTAGAGCTGAGATATCGAAACTCAAAATTTCGACCCGAAAAAAAACGACAGTGGTACCCCTTTCGTTTTTTTTTTTTTTTTTTTTCGGGCGAAAAATTAAGTTTCTCCAATCTTCTCAAAACTCTGGATTCTGATAGAGGGCCATGGGACTTAGACCTGAGTGCAAAAATGGAGGCTCTAGACACTTCCAGAGCTGTGATATCGAAACTCAAAATTTCGACCCGAAAAAAAAAACGACAGTGGTACCCCTTTCGTTTTTTTTTTTCTGGCGAAAAATAAAATTTCTCTGATCTTCTCAAAACTCTGGATTCTGATAGAGGGCCATGAGACTTAGACCTGAGTGCAAAAATTGAGGCTCTAGACCCTTCCAGAGCTGATATATAGAAACTCAAAAATTCGACCCGAAAAAAAAACGACAGTGGTACCCCTTTCGTTTTTTTTTTTTCAGGCGAAAAATTTAGTGTCTCTAATCTTCTCAAAAACTGTGGAATCTGATAGAGGGCCATGAGACTTAAACCTGAGTGTAAAAATTGAGGCTCTAGACACTTCCAGAGCTGTGATATCGAAACTCAAAAATTCGACCCAAAAAAAAAACGACAGTGGTACCCCTTTCTTTTTTTTTTTTCGGGCGAAAAATTAAGTTTCTCCAATCTTCCCAAAACTCTGGATTCTGATAGAGGGCCATGAGACTTAAACTGAGTGCAAAAATGGAGGCTCTAGACCCTTCCAGAGCTGTGATATCGAAACTCAAAAATTCGACCCAAAAAAAAAAACGACAGTGGTTCCCCTTTCGATATTGAGATCCCACGTAGCATTTATGCCATTGTAAATATCTCAATATCTCGGCTCTGGAAGGGTCTAGAGCCTCCATTTTTGCACTCAAGTCTAAGTCTCATGGCCCTCTATCAGAATCCAGAGTTTTGAGAAGATTGGAGAAACTTAATTTCTCGCCCTGAAAAAAACCCGAAAGGGGTACCACTGTCGTTTTTTTTTTTGGTCCAAATTTTGAGTTTCTCTGATCTTCTTGAAACTCTGGATTCTGACAGAGGGCCATGAGACTTAAACCTGATTGCAAAAATGGAGGCTCTAGACCCTTCAAGAGCTGAGATATAGAGATATTTATAATGGCATAAATGCTACGTGGGATCTCAATATCTCGACTGTGGAAGGGTCTAGATCCTCCATTTTTGCACTCAAATCCAAGTCTCATGGCCCTCTATCAGAATCCAGAGTTTTGAGAAGATTGGACTTAATTAAACTTAATTTCTCGCCCCAAAAAACAAAAACAAAAGGGGTACCACTGTTGTTTTTTTTTGGGGGGGGGGCCAAATTTTGAGTTTCTCTGATCTTCTTGAAACTCTGGCTTCTGATAGATGGCCATGAGACTTAGACCTGAGTGCAAAATGGAGGCTCATGGGGAGATCCCATGTAGCATTTATGCCATTATAAAAATAGTGGGTTCGCGGACAGTGAATTTTGGGATGGCGCTTAGTGCTACGGACCCCGGGGGGCCTGCTGAGTGCAGTAAAATACTTTTGATCACGACAGGAACTTTAGTTAAAATGTCTATCAAATATACTACCCGAAACCCCATTCAATAGATTGCAGACGGGATGGTGTCCAACATAAAAATGGTATGAAACTCATACAGGTTTGGAACAACATGAGGGTGAGTAAGTGATGACAAATATAATTTGTGGTTGAACTATACCTTTAAAGGCATAGTTCACCCAAAAATTTAAATTAGCCCATGATTTAATCACCCTGGCCTCTAGACATCCTTGGTGTCTATGACATTCTTCTCTCCGACGAAAACAATCAGTTATATTAAACAATGTCCTGGCCCTTCCAAGCTTTATATTGGCTGTAAATGGTTGTTTCTGTTTTGAAAGTCCATAAAAGTTTATCTATCCATGATACAAGTGCATCTCTCCGTCATAAAAGTGCATCTATCCATCATAAACGTGCATCTATCCATAAATATATATATTAATATAAAATATTTAAAATATTCATATTTAAGTTGCGCTTTAGATTTAAGTCAAATCCATATGTCCTTTTGGCTGGAAGTTATTTTACTTTATAAAGTTTTAAGTATGGATATTTTTCTTACATCTCCATCATCCTCATTACTCCACATAAAGTCAACATCTGAGATATTTTCATCAGCTATATGTTCAAGCACTTCAGAACAGTATATTCTGCACATGAAAAAGTTTCAAAAATGTATTGGTACTGTGATATATATTTTTTTTATAAAAGAAATTTCAATCAGCATCACTGAAAATGTGACATCAGTAACAGGCTTTCAAACCTACTGTCCATTAATGGACAGACAGATTTAAAAAATCCTGATTTAAAACGTGCAATCCTACAGTCGATTTTTAACTTTAATTAATAAGTTCAATCTTTCTATTTTACATACAAACTATGAAATACTGGCAAAAATATATACAAAATGTAAATACACCTTAGAAAATGTTGCTTGCTTCTGTGTTTGGAGTGAAGTGCTGACATGCTTCTCTTCAATGTAGAGTTTTTTTTATATATATATAATTACTACATGCAGAGCTTTACTGGCATTTGATTGGATGACAAACGTCAATCTCATGGACTGCAGGCTTTAAACTAGATGAAATGCTCCAGAAGTTAAAAAAAAGGGGGGGGGGGGGTGACATGTGATATCCATTGTAATGGACACAGGGTCTGAATGGGTTAAGCTTTAACCAGTTCAGTACTGTCCACAGTAACAGCTATTAGCCAGCTAAACTTTTAAAACCCTGTTAGAAAAAATATGTAGCTGCATAGTTTCATGTGCTTCTTCTCCCTCGCTGTATTACTGGTTTGATACGTGGGGAGAAATGTGCTGCTGGTTACGTTTGTGAGACAATCAGCTGTTTACTATTATTATATTAAATTATATATTAAAACCCTTGATCCTCACCTGACTATGGCTTTGTAAACTTTATCCATGATGTGGTTTATAATGGACTGAGGCTTACTCTGGCTATTCTCTGCTGTCTCAGCCGACGAGATGTTTGTCCCGTTTGAGCAACCATTCTTCGAAAGGGAGGGGTGAGCAGTGGGCTGAGCCCTTAGTGCAAACCTGGTGCAAACTCGCAACCGAACCACTAGATGTCGCTAAAAATCCCACACTGCACCTTTAATGACGGCCTCGGATTTAAACTTTAATGGGTTTCAATGGGCCATTTTTGGTCATTATGCTGCTGAGTGTTACTATTTGATCTAAACAGTGTGTATTATATTTTGCAAAATGGGATCACATGTTTTACATTTATCCAAAAACTCACAATTTTGCCAAATTACATACCATTTGCATGAAAACAGCCAAAATGGTCAAAGAAATTAAACTGCGAATGACCAAAAATGTCCCTAATGCAGCACAAGAGTTAAATACCATGGCCTACCTGAGCATTGTTTCTGACCATGTCCATCTCTTTATGGCCTTTATCACCAGATCTCAACCCAATAGATCATCTTTGGGATGTGGTGGAACGGGAGCTTCGTGCCCTGGATGTGCATCCCACAAATCTCCATCAACGAGAAGATGCTATCCTATCAATATGGGCCAACATTTCTAAAGAATGCTTTCAGCACCTTGTTGAATCAATGGTGAAAGGGGGTCAAACACAGTTTGGTATTAGTATGGTGTTCCTAATAATCCTTTAGGTAAATGTATGTAGCATAAAGCCGTAACTTTACAAAAAGGTGCCATTATTACTAATACATTAACAAATATTACATAACACTAAGCAATACTTTTTACACTATTCATTCATCTTTGTTAATGTTAGTTAAAAATAGAGCTATTGATAAAATGTTCGCTCAAGTCAATTAAATAATATTAACTGATAGAGCTTTTGATGTATTAGCAAATGTTACAATTAACATTAAACGTAGCCTACTACACTATGTATGTTCCAAATTAAATACATTTAAATCTCGAGTCAATACATCATCAAACCTCCTTCCAAAATGCGTTTTTGTCGTACCCCGATTCACTATTAAGCCTATTATAAGTGTTCACATTTTAGACCAGGAGGGATTTGTGTAGACCTACGTCACTCGCTGTGTGCGTCGCTCTGGCTACTTCGACGCCCGTGTGGTGTGGGAATGCCATAGGTTTCTATTACTCGACAGGTGAGTACGGTATTTTACTGAAGATATAAATTGCCAAATGTAGAGCTAACAGAGTTCATTGTAAAGATGATTGACTATTGTGACTATTGTGAAGATCATTATGGTTGTGGCGCTGTGCTGGAATTTATTTTGAAGGACGTTAACGTCTTCAGCTAGTCAACTTGAGGTCATTTCCTTTTAAACTGGTTATATCTCAAGCCTAGTAATGAATGTTTTATGAGCGGTAGGAAGGAATATCTCTTTTTTTAGTTATGAGAAAAAAAAAACATTCATCCGCAGTCACTCAAAGCCGAAGCACAACCAAAACAAAATTCTTCCGCATAATGCATGGGTTTGTTTTTTATCCACTAGAGGGCCGAAAGTTACGGTGTACCTTTGTTACATTTTATAAATGCTTGATAAGTATTTTTATTTTTCATTAATTCATTGTTAACTAATGAAACCTTATTGTAGAGCGTTACCCCGCAATTTTAATCTAAAATACTTTCTTGAGCAGACAATAATGACGACACGGGATACAAGGCATATTTTTATTTCTTAAAAAAGTTGATTCACACCACATAGAGCGCATTAAATCAATTTCAAACCATTTCAGTTTACGTCAGATGCGTTTACAGACGTTCGGCTTCCCCAATTATTATCCAGAATCAGAAGTTTTTCTAAAGACAATGACGATAAATCCCTCAGGATCCAAGTTTTCATAATAAAATGTGGTCCAGGATTTAACAAACAAAATATAAAGCAAGATAAAGCAGTTGACTAAATATAAAGCAAGATAAGCCTTTTAAGATCACATGTTTTCAGCTCACTACATATGTATTTCACATTCAGTGGGTTTATATGGGTTATTTTGGCACATTAATTTTGCAGATTTTTTTTTCTATATTTCACACAGACGTGCTGCGCTTTGAGCTTTTACACGAAGCAGAACCACTGACCGTCAAAATAACACACAGCTCGCAAACACACCAACTACTTTGGTAAAAAAGGTCACTTTTGTTAATAAAGGCAGTTGAAACCCAATCAACAAACAAGTGAGAAGTAATCAAGAAAACTTTTCTTATCGCAAACACAACACTAAATCAAATAAATATGATTAAAATAAATAAATACACATAAAAAAATTAAAATAAAACATACAAGTTGGCACATAAAACTTTATTAGCCTTTGCACTGGTTAACCTCAACTATAAAACCTTCCTGTTACTAAGATTGGCACAGTGCTTTCTAATTCGACATAACTAATGACCAGTGTGGTCAGAGAAACCAATATTAGCATCAAGGAGAGTTACTCTATTGTCTTCTGACCATTTGTTGGGTGTGAACTTTATTTTATGAAAATTAAGTGACTGAAGCAGAAATAGGGCTGGTCAATATATCGAATATTAGCCACATTATCATGACCATAATCACAGAACATTGTGAGTATCAAATTTTGTTGAAAATTAAGATTAATAAAAAGTAGTAGGTGGTTACTAGGTCTGTTTTTTGCACTAAACATTTTTAATGGGCTTTAAAACAGTAGCTGTTCTATCAAATATATATATATATATATATATATATATATATATATGTATATATATATATATTTTTGTTGGGCAAAACAAAACAAAAAAACACAGATTTTAATCACTCTATAGCCAATGACAAAATATCAAAAAGTATGTTATTGTCAAAATTTGGAAAGATTTTGCTCAGTCTTCATAAGGTCGATCATTAAAACACACACACGCTGCTTATTCGAACACAAATTACACTTTAAGATCTTTCAATTCATTTGTTCTCTATACTGGTTAGTCTGATGACACTCCTGCATAATATACAATGTATTACTTTCAATAATACAAGAAAGTGTAAAAAAAAAAAAAAAAAAAAAAAAAACCTTCCAAATAAAATAAAAATAACATCCCTTAAAATTAGGGGTGTGACGATGCACTGGCTCACGAGAACGAGGCGATATTTTAACATTGTTTTAATGAAACCTTCAAAATGATAAGAAAATTTGTCTATTATTTGACTGAAAGTCACAATGTAAAAACAATGCAAGTGCATTCAGAAATGTTTTAACTAGAGCTGCACAATTCTGGATAAATCGAGAATAACAATTTTGTGGTTTCAAACAGAGATCATGATTCTGATAGACACCTTAACCAAAATAACGTGATTTACTAGATTGAGGTGGTCGATTTAAAATGTTTAAATCAAGCGTGCCGCACAAGCCCTCAAAAGTGAAGCCAAAACGTCTCGACACTGGCGGCTTCGGTTGTCTCTGATGGAAAAGAGCGAAGGGGCGTCGTCCATCTTTTTTTACAGTCTATGGTTTAAATCTATAAAAGGTAATAATAAATAAAATTTTAAATGAATGATTCAATGACTCACTCATAAATACTTGTTTCATTACTGGATGATCAATGTTTTTTGAATGAATGATTCAAAGAAATACATTCTTTAAGAGCAAGGGGGTAATCCATCGACCGGAAGTTGAAGCCTCGCGGGAGCTGCCATCTTGTAGCAGAACTTCACTTGCGTTAGCATTCCCATTGACTCCCATTCATTTTGGCGTCACTTTGACGGCGAATAACTTTACATCTGAGGTGTTTGAAGACCCCATTTGTCCATTATTTATTTCTAAATAAACACGACAATGTATAAAATGCTCCATTACCTTGAAGCTTATGTTATAGCCCCGTAGAAGCATTTTTTTTTTGTAAAATTAGGCTAACGATTGCGTCATACCCACGCGACTCTCTGTCACGCAGTAGAGAGATTACCGTATGGACAGGAGGAGAAGCTTGCGAGCAATCGGGGAAACGTGGAGGCAAATTGACAAAATAATTAATCAGAATACCTAGCAGAATTGTCTCCTTCTCCTAGCTCATGGACAGCTCCTACTCACACTCTCCGCCTATGCAAGTTTCGGAAGGGAATGATTCAGATTTCTCATGCCACGGCCACTAGAAGACAGACTAGTTGCTCACGTCACATCTACGTTAGTCTCAGCCTCAGACGTCACGCCCACGGAACGTTGGCTAAACGTCTGATGCATATGGTACACAGTGATGTTTTCGTCAGTGATGACGATGACGGAATGATTTCGTTAACGCACCGTTTTTTTATGACGATAACGCGACGATGACTAGCTAAAAATAGCTCTGAGGTGACTAAAACATGACGAGACGTTTTCGAGTTTTCGTTGACGAGACGGAACGAAAATGATTATAAGTCTGACGTTCACAATGCATGTAATTTATGCCTGTTTTGCGTGAATTCAGTCTGTATTGAGCTAAAAATAAGTATCAGCAATGCTGCCGTTTCCTATCGCGTGCGCCCAGCACCGGCCGCCGCGCGCGCACCAGATTCCACACAACAACAACAACACAGGGTTTAATGGCAGTTTTTGTACCAAGTCAAGTCAATAGAGTCGGACAAAAACTGGGATAAAACCTGTTGGAAAGCATATTATGCAGCGATGTTTGTGTGAGCATATCAGTGAACATCCCTGACCACTCGGTGAGTTTGACGTCTTTGTAAACGAATGTTTAATGCATTTTATGAATAATTCTGTGGGTGCTAACACACAAACCTAAAATTCTCGGGACAACAGCATTTGTCCAAATTTCAATCTTAACCGTTCTATTTCATCAGAAACGATCTTAAAACAGGGCTTTAAGTGTAAAATACCGAACTAACCAAGACCAAATACAGTGTTTATTCAGGGATTGTCTTATTCATTTTTATGTTCAACACACTCCAAGTGTCATGTTTGTTTCATACTTTATATTCAAGTATGCATTCTTTGTTCAATGCACCTCAGTTTTAGATATTTATTTTATTATTTTGTTTCAGAATGTTTGCAACTTTGCACTTTGCACAAGTTAAAGATAGACTGGGTTGTATAAATAATGTTTGTGTTTACAAATAATATGCATCTTATTGTTGCATACTACATTGTTCATTGCACTTTAGCAATTTCTCAAATAAAGCCACAATTGCCAAAGTAAGAATGTTTTTATTCTTGGCTTTTTTTGGAGTAAAACAGTGATTCCACTGTTACCACTTTATCAGTGTACAATTTTCTAGTAGCTCAATGTTTTTGCTGTTTAAACTTTAAACCATTCCTTTATTCCTTTATTACTGTGATAACTTTTTAAACTAAATTAATTTGTGAAAGACTACTTTTTTATTACTAAAATTGATTCAACTTGACTAAAACCTTTTGGTGTTTTCGTCGACTAAAACTCGACTAAAACCTTTTGTGTTTTCGTCGACTAAAACTTGACTAAAACTATTAAGTTTATAAATGACTAAAATGTGACTAAAACTTAAAAGCATTTTCGTACAAAAGACTAAGACTAAAAATAAAAGGGCTGCCAAAAACAACACTGATGGTACACTTAACTGGAAACACTTCAGGAATGTCAAAGTAGTCATCTGATTGGTTGAATTTTATCGGATTTTCAGGGGGGCGTCAGTGTCGCGTTTATTTTCGATCCGCCGGGAAACAAAGCGCAGACGTGTGATTGCGGAAGAAAAACTGTTGTGTTTATATGAGTGACAAAGAGCATTTATCAAGATCAGCTAAACGTAGTTGTATGTCCCCTTCTATTTATTATGGAAGATCAAGTGAAGGACCTAACCGCGAAGGGGATATCAGCCGCGTTTGTGGACAAACATGAAACAACAGATGCTGACATCGCAGCTGGCCGATTCAGTATTCATATATAGGGCGCACTGGATTATAAGGCGCATACAATACTGCTGAGTCAAACGTTTGACTGGGTTTGCGTTATGCATCCACTAGATGTGCTAAAGGCTAAAGGGAATGTAGCGAGTACACGGCGCCAGAGGTGTGGCGTTTATTTAGTAAGCGTGAGCGCGCTGGGGTTAGTTATTGTGGGGACATTTCCACGCCCTGAAACGTGACGCTGAACGAAACGAACTGTAATTGGTTGTTTGACATGTCGGTCGAACGGCCTTATGGGCGGGCCTTGGCCAAAGAAAGCTGCTATGAATTCCAGACCTTCAGCCGTTAGTCTGAAGGTCTAGCAACGCGAGACTACATCTACGTCGTCAAGCTCTGTTTGAGTCTGCGCGTCAGGGATGGAAGTGCAAAAAAAATAAAAAAATTTAAAAAATAAAATAAAATTCGCCAAAAACGGGCTTCACTTGTCTCAATTGAGTTCCAATGAGTTGGCTCTGTCCACTTCTTAAGCCCCGTTCCCACTACACGCGACCAAGCGACGCGATACCATTCATTATGAATGGTGAGCGGGCGACTTCCGGCGACAGCGACCGTTGGGGCGTGTCCAGCGACTCGACAACATTGAGAAATTTGTAACTTAACGCAAATGAAGGGCGATTTTCGTGAGCGACAACCAATAGGAGTGAAGTCAGCGGAGCGCGTCACTCTTCAGTGCTGAGTCTGACCGAGGCAAGTTGAACGAGAAGCTCATTTTAGCAGTCAAAAACTGTCCTATAATTGATGATATATCTCCGCGTACATACAGTGGTGTTCATCGTACTGACTCCGTGACTGAACCCAGATAGACCGGTATTTGCCCGTTTGCTGCAGTTAAATTGCCGCGATTGCAAAGAGCACTCACTGTTTCTCGTTCATCTTTAATATTATGCATTTTATACTGATTCCATTTATATTTAGACTTTTCCTTACAAAATATTTGTTTGTAGCAGCAATAAAACGTATTTGTTGTCTCACATAGAGTAACTTCCGTGAATGTCACTCACAAACATTACTAGGCAACCAGTAGTGGGGAACGCCCTCCAGCGCAGCCACAGGCGACCTGCAGCGACAAAGTCGCGTGTAGTGTGAACGGGGCTTTATACCGTCTATGTTTAAGAGTCACGTGTCTCCACCTACTGGTGTAATGATGTAATCGATAGTTATTTAAAGGGCCATGTTACTTTCAAAAGGTGATTTGCTCTATTTGGATCGCTACTATACATCAGTGTTTATATCTGAACTAGAAACTTTTATTTGTGACAAAACAGAAATAATGACACTCTATGGTTGAAAAGACTCTCTCTGGCTTAGATCCAACACAGATCTGAATGTTCACTACATCAGTTAGTTTTTGATTAGTTTGCTCTAGTAAACTAATCATGTAATGAATGTCATTTCTGCTCTACTTTCCGTGCATGAATTATCATGTGAAGTAAGAGACGGAACGATATAAATGTAAACGCTGTAAAAGGTTTTCCCACAAACTCAACTCCGTCACGCTATCACGAGAAATATCGTCCCGCTTTAATATCGCGAGATGTCGTCACACCCCAACTGAAAATACAATTACCTGTCAATAATTAAATAAAATATTAAATAAAATGATGCCCTAAATTAAATCCGCTTATTTATTATTACCTTTCAAAAATTAAATAAATAAGATATTTTATTTTGAAAGGAAAGATTTATGGGTATCTTATTTTTAAAGTAGTATATTGAAGTAGAATTCAGTCATAATTTACTCCCACTCTAAACCTACAGTTTATGGATTTATTTCTTCTATAGAAACATTTAATAATAAAAATAACACAAAATAAAATTGAATAAAAAATAAAATCCTCTTAAATAGTATTACTCTTCAGGTAATAATTTAAGGGGATTTTATTTTTTAATTTAACTTATTTTTGTGTGTTATTTATTTATATTCATTTAAGAAAGTTGATGATATTTAAGGTGATTTTATTTCCATTTTATTAATTTTTTTAAAGATATATTTTTTTTCAGTAATATTTTTTTCAAAAAAAAAAAAAAAAGAATAAAATCCCCTTAAAAAAAATAGAATAAACTAAAAGAAAATAATATGGTAGAAATATTTTGAAATAGTATATTTAAGTAGAACTTGGTCATCATTTACTCACACTTCAGGAGAACATTTAAGGTGAGCGTCCGGCGTCTCAAACACATTCATGACACACTATTCATGGTGGTGATGTTATTGACCAGGCTGTGGAGACACTTAACTGTACATGAGAAACAGCATCGGGATTGAAACTGCGGATACAGTCGTGGTGTGAGTGTGTGTGTGTTTTACTCCTCTAGGGCCTCCAGGAAATCGGCCACGGACTCCACCACGTAATCGGGCACGCAGTCCTTCTGCCCCGGCTCCTCGCTGTCCCTGTACCGGTGCGCCTCCTCCAGCGTGGAGACGCCCGTGAGCGTGAGGACGGTGGAAAGCCCACAGTTGCTGCCGAACAGAATATCCGTCTCCAAGCGGTCGCCGACCATCAGCGAGCGATCCGGATCCAGGTCAAACTGACTGGCGATGCACTCGTACATGAAGCGGCTGGGCTTCCCGATGACCGTGGCCTTCCTGCTGCTGGCTGTCTCCAGAGCCGCCGTGAGACTCCCGGAACCTGCCGGCACATCACACACACACACTGCTGTTGTAGATCACTGAATCACCAGCACAATGACACACTTCTAGAGGCATGTACAGCTCTGTTCAAGCTCAATCACACTAGATGCGCACATGTTCTCTTCTCAACAGGTTGTTTCATCACATTTAAAAGAAAGAAAAACTAGGAAAGTTATTTTCAGGTTTCCACACTTTCTGACCAAAAGATTTCCCTGGTTTTTCCAATGACTTTTCCAGTAGTTATGACTGATTAATGACTTGTTTCATGCAAGTCTTTATAATAAACAGAACCTTGGAACGGATTTCTATTATTTTGCATATTTTTTAGGTTTTACAGGACTGTGAGAACCTAATATTTTGCTTGGAGATTATGTGCATCCCTTGTGTATTTTCATTATAATTAAGCACATTTACACCTATAACTATTACAATTTAAATTAAGCCTTTAATTTATGCTGATTAAAAAAACTAGGGCAGTCAAACGATTAATCACAGCCGAAATAAAAGTCTGTGTTTACATAATATATGTAGGTGCACTGTATAGTTATTTTGCGTACATACATACATATATATATATATATATATATATATATATATATAAATACACACACATGTTTGTATTTATTAAAAAAATATTATCATTTATATACTGTAAATAGATGTATATATAATTTATATTATATATAAATATTTTATATATAAAAAAATATTTTTTTTAAATAAACATGCATGTGTGTGTGTGTATTTATATACAAAATAATTATACATACACAGTGCACCCACATATTTTATGTAAACACAAACTTTTATTTCGGCTGCGATTAATCAGGATTAATCCTTTGACAGCCCTAAAAAACATTATTATTAATAATAATATTTCTTAATTGCATTAAAGGAATGAGACTATGGAAAATGTGTTTAAAATCTTGGTTCAAATAGACTAATTACTGTCTCATACACAATATAAAATGAATGTACACACACGTTATGTATATATAATTGGTAGCAGTGTGTATCTAGCTCCTTAACTTTTCCACTTGTGGTTTTTGAGGTGAAATGTGACCTGAAATACACTGAAACTTTGAATCATTTTTTTTAAATCATATAAATCTGCATATGAGCTGAACATCCCAAAGTACCCCTCCTCAACGCCTCACCCGGGGTGATCCTGCCTCCTCTCAGCGGGTGCCAGGGGTCCGGGTCGGTGGCCAGGAACAAGCACTCAGAGTTCATCAGGTAACAGCTAGCTTTGGCCAGCTTCATGAAGGTGAAGTTCTCGTCATATCCGACCAGCACAGCCTTGACATCCGGATCCAGGGGGCAGTTGTAGATGCTGGTTCCCGGCTCCCGGTCTGCGGCTTCATCCTCCTCCAGCACCGGGACCCCGGCGTCCTGCAGCTCCTTCATCACCCCGCCGCAGCCGATCACGAACACCTTCCCCTGGAGCCGGGCCACATCGCGCAGGTACGCGGCGGAGCAGTACGCCGAGCTGAAGATCTCCTCCTCCGCGATGTCCGTGAAGCCCAGGCGGCTAAACTTCTGCACGTAGTTCTCCCGCGGCCTGGTGCAGTTGTTAGTGACGAAGAACACCCGTTTTCCCCGCTGCTTGAGCAGACTGACCACCTCCGGAGCCCCGGTAACGGCCGCTTCCCCGTTCCAGATCACGCCGTCGCAGTCGAACAGCACGTTGTGCTTCGAGTCCAGCAAGTCTCGGATCTGAGCGCCGCGGAGCGTCACACAACCCTTGCCGCCAACCACGGCACCTGCCATTCTGCTGGCTAGAGTTCCTATGATGGAAAGCTTTAAACTACGACCGTTTTATTTAAACGCGCTGATGACTCTGTACGTTAACCGTTAGTGAAATGAACGCAGGACCGAAGCGGAGCGGTTCACCAGCACGTCCATCTCTGCTGTTCCTGCAGACGCCTGATGACGGACCAATCACGTTCTAGTCTGTCGGAGAGGATACGCCCCTTCCCTATGTGTCCTCTAATCAGAAAGCGAGCAGCAGCACGATGATTGAAGTGGGCGGAGCTTAGTGACCCAGAGGTTATCTCTAATTGGTCAGGTACAATGGGTCTAGTTAATCATTTTTCTTCATTTACAGCTTTGCTGCATTTTTTGTTTATTGGTTCATTTTTAAAATGGGGACCGTACAAAAAAACATGATTTAAGCCAAAGACCAACCCTACCAATTACAAACCCTGTTTACATTAGGTTAACACTTTTAAATAATACTTTGAACCCTGGCAACATATAGAAATTATAGTTTTTCTCGATTGTTTACACACATTTTCTGAAAGCATGCCTCATTCTCTCAGAACTCTACACACAAATCAAAAAACACACACAATGGGCAAAATCCCTTCTCTCAAAATGCTATTTCTAATGACACAGAAGAATTTACTGTATACAATTACAGTAAAAAATAAAATAATAAAAATGCTGCCCGAAACAGTCAGAGAATTGCAGAGAATTGTGTGTAGTGTTTTGAAAAAGTGTGTTTTAGAACTGCAATTTGAGTGTAAAGCAGGAACTGTGCTCGTAGTTTAGCAGAATGGTTCAGGCGGTTGGTGCATGAGTTACATGTTGTGGTCCTTGTGTCTCTAGCGCCAGTATTTGTGTGTAAACAATGGAGAAAAACTGTAATATAGCCTACATGACACATACAGCACCGGTACAATTTTGAAAGACAAAAAATCATCAAGCCGCCATTTATTTGATCAGAAATACAAAAAAACAATAATACTGTGAAAAAATTATTACAATTCAAAATAACGTTTTTTTTTTTCATTTTAATAGGCTATACTTTAAAATATAACTTATTTTTGTGACACAAAGCTGAATTTTCAGCGTAATTACACCAGTCTTCAGTGTCACATGATCTTTTAGAAAATAATTACTGATTCCAAGCTTTTGAACATTAGTGTGTATTGTTACAAAATCTTTGTATTTTAAATGAATGCTGTTCTATTGTAACTTTGTATTCATCAAAGAATTCTGAAAAAAAGTATTACAGGTTATAAAAAATATTAAGCAGCACTACTGTTTCCAACATTCATAATAAATCATCATATTAGAGTGATTTCTGAAGGATCATGTGACACTGAAGACTGGAGTAATGACGCTGAAAATTCAGCTTTGATCACAGGAATAAATTACACTTTGAAATATATTCAAACAGAAATTTTTAATTGTTAATAATATTTCACAATATTACTGTTTGGTTTGTGTTTTTAATCAAATGAATTCAGCCTTGATGAGCAGAAGAGACTTCTTTAAAAACATTACACATCTTACAGATCCCAAACTTTTGAACAGCAGTTAGTAGTGTATGTATGACTGTGTGTGTGTGTGTGTGTGTAAAAAAAATCTCCAGAGCGTCTTAAAATTTAACTACATATGTCCTGGAGTTTGCCCTCTCATAGTTGCACTAGTAAGATAACTCGTGTCGTTACAGAGAGTGACTGATCGAGAGAGATGGTATTATATTATGTATAATTCTAAAGCATGTCGAATAAGTGAACATGTGACATTTAAGAGTTCAAATACATTTAACATTTTATTTTATTTTTGTATAGGTCTCCGAAATGCTAGGTGGCGGTCATGTATTATACCGTGGAGAGATCCGATTCATTTTTGGCGAATGCGTTCGTTTCAGTGAACCATTTCAGAGAAGTCCCGGGGTAGTATTTTTCTTATTTCAGAGAAGAAATACCACGGCTTATCGCCATATTCTTAAATACTTGATACTGATTATGTATGAATGAAGTGTTCTCCAGACTCCATAAGAGTCTAGCAATTTACAGGCGCTTTGTGAATCGGTTCAACTGAATCATCATGAACGACTCATTGTTGAATCGATTCGGACCTCACTAGTGCAGCAACACGAGACGAGCTAAAGCTGCTTGAAAGCTACTGCACATGTACTCTGATGTAAAACAAGAAATATGATTAAAGCTCTTTTTAAAGCTTTTGAGGTCCGATGGAAATCCTACAGGCACAGATTTTGTCCCCCTGGATAGCTTTAAATCTGCAGAAAAACGAGAGGTATAGTTCAGTTTGTTCTCTGCTTCAGGTTTGGTCAACAACAACAGCCTTGTTCACTATTACGGCGTGTTTGTTATTCTCCCAGAACTCTCCGTCACGTGAAGGATCGATCCCAAGACAAGTTAACTCAGGATGAGGAGGTGTCCGAATCTCTCGTGTGTTTATTCACTGAACTACTGAAAAATGATCTGAAGAATCAATGTGAACTGATCCGCTTACTCCCTAAATCTAAACAAAACATTTACACTAATGTACAGAGTGAAACGCATGATGCTCCCTGTACAGTGATGTTGAATACTCTGGGCTTCGTGACCGAGCGGAAGTGCAGCTCACTACAGCACGCGGGGACAGGGGTGTTTGTCACGCGCGGGCGCGTGCAGAAAGGAAGTATCGTGGCGATGTATCCAGGTAGTCCTAATATGACGTCATGTGTCAATGTAACACTTCAGTTCGGGAACATTCCAGACAGCCTATTTAAATAATAACAAAAAACATGACGACATTCCAGTTTTTTTGTTTATTTGTTTGCTTAAAAAATACCTTTAACTTTTTTTAACAGAAAAAGTATGTGTATATATATGTAAATTAAATAAATTAAAATAGATGTGTGTTTTTAAATCTGAATTCGTGAAAATATATATTTTTTTGTAATGGTTAATAAAATGATTTCTCTTTTCATATATATATATATATATATATATATATATATATATATATATGATATTTCCTTTACAGTTTAATACCTATGATCGTGTCTTATAAAGTCATATTATTCTAGTTCTGTCCTGCAGCTTTCCTGTTATTAATATTTGAATGTATTATAATCCTATAATTTACTTCTGTCTGTTTTGATAATGATTTTATGGAATTATTTATATTGGTCTGTTGCATAAGGAATTCTTCATAAGAGTTATGTCTTGATGTTCTTTCACAGGAACCATCTATCAGGCAGATGAGCCGATCTTCTTTCAGTCGATCAGAAATCCATTTGTGTTCAGATGCATAGATGGCATTTTAATTGATGGCAATGACAAAGCCATGTCCAAGATAGTGTACCGGTGAGCATCATCATCATCATCATCATCATCATCATCCTGCTAGCTTAAAGGGCGATGTTTGCATGATCAGCTGAATTAGCATAATAGGAATTATGGGAATTATCCCATTTAATGCCTTCATTCACAGTGCATTAAAGTGCAAAACATAAAGACACAAATGAAATGTTGACTGATGGAAACAGGTCGTGTAGTGGACGGGACAGGTTGGGTCCCTTCCGTTTGAGTGACAGCTCCTGGTTAACTCCTCATCCCGTGAACCCTCTCGCAGTGGGACAGTATGTGAACAACTGCTCTAACGGTCAGTCAGGATAAACAATCAAAGGTTGACTGTCCACAGTCATAGAAGAAAACACCTCTTGAGAAGAATCTTGTCTTTGTTATCCACAGAGAAAGCTGCGAATGTCTGCTATCAGGAGTTTGACGTGCCGGATGGGTTTCCTCTGGAGCTCTGTCAGTTCCTGCCGAATGTTAAATACAGAGCTGATTCTCAAAGGCAAGACCAAACATTTCATGACCTGTGTTATTAGGACATTCTGACATTTCCTGAAAAACTCATCTTTCTTTTTCAGACCTTTGCGCTGTGTTGTTCTCGTGTCACTAAGAGATATTGATCGCGGTGAAGAACTGTTCTCCAACTACTACACAATTGTGCAATAAATTAAGTTGATTTTTCTAAAGCAAAAGTGTGTCACTTTACCATGTCTCATTGGATAACATGAACTGAGAAACATTTTTACTGCATTTACTAAACTTGGTTAATGTTAATAAGAAACATTAAGGAATTTTTGACCAGGATCAGAAAACAATCAGGATTTTTTTTAATCTGCACCTTAAATAATAGTTGCTATTTCACGTCAATAATATGGTATTCTCTAGACAATTCAGTGACAATAACTTGTGTTAAAAAAATTGTGTTTTATAACATTACCAAAAAGCCCCTGAAATAAATTCCAGGGCAAAAATATCCACTTTTAAAAAGTAGCATTCAGTTTTGAAAAAGTATCGATTCACTTTTCGAAAAAGTAGTGATTCTTTTTTTTTAATTAGCC
>NW_024121210.1:40727248-40972097 GCF_016745375.1 Pimephales promelas | reverse complement strand
GCAATAAAACGTATTTGTTGTCTCACATAGAGTAACTTCCGTGAATGTCACTCACAAACATTACTAGGCAACCAGTAGTGGGGAACGCCCCAGCGCAGCCACAGGCGACCTGCAGCGACAAAGTCGCGTGTAGTGTGAACGGGGCTTTATACCGTCTATGTTTAAGAGTCACGTGTCTCCACCTACTGGTGTAATGATGTAATCGATAGTTATTTAAAGGGCCATGTTACTTTCAAAAGGTGATTTGCTCTATTTGGATCGCTACTATACATCAGTGTTTATATCTGAACTAGAAACTTTTATTTGTGACAATACAAACTTTTATTTGTGACACTCTATGGTTGAAAAGACTCTCTCTGGCTTAGATCCAACACAGATCTGAATGTTCACTACATCAGTTAGTTTTTGATGAGTTTGCTCTAGTAAACTAATCATGTAATGAATGTCATTTCTGCTCTACTTTCCGTGCATGAATTATCATGTGAAGTAAGAGACGGAACGATATAAATGTAAACGCTGTAAAAGGTTTTCCCACAAACTCAACTCCGTCACGCTATCACGAGAAATATCGTCCCGCTTTAATATCGCGAGATGTCGTCACACCCCAACTGAAAATACAATTACCTGTCAATAATTAAATAAAATATTAAATAAAATTATGCCCTAAATTAAATCCGCTTATTTATTATTACCTTTCAAAAATTAAATAAATAAGATATTTTATTTTGAAAGGAAAGATTTATGGGTATCTTATTTTTAAAGTAGTATATTGAAGTAGAATTCAGTCATAATTTACTCCCACTCTAAACCTACAGTTTATGGATTTATTTCTTCTATAGAAACATTTAATAATAAAATAACACAAAATAAAATTGAATAAAAAATAAAATCCTCTTAAATAGTATTACTCTTCAGGTGATAATTTAAGGGGATTTTATTTTTTAATTTAACTTATTTTTGTGTGTTATTTATTTAGATTCATTTAAGAAAGTTGATGATATTTAAGGTGATTTTATTTCCATTTTATTAATTTTTTTAAAGATATATTTTTTTCAGTAATATTTTTTTCAAAAAAAAAAAAAAAAAGAATAAAATCCCTTAAAAAAAATAGAATAAACTAAAAGAAAATAATATGGTAGAAATATTTTGAAATAGTATATTTAAGTAGAACTTGGTCATCATTTACTCACACTTCAGGAGAACATTTAAGGTGAGCGTCCGGCGTCTCAAACACATTCATGACACACTATTCATGGTGGTGATGTTATTGACCAGGCTGTGGAGACACTTAACTGTACATGAGAAACAGCATCGGGATTGAAACTGCGGATACAGTCGTGGTGTGAGTGTGTGTGTGTTTTACTCCTCTAGGGCCTCCAGGAAATCGGCCACGGACTCCACCACGTAATCGGGCACGCAGTCCTTCTTCCCCGGCTCCTCGCTGTCCCTGTACCGGTGCGCCTCCTCCAGCGTGGAGACGCCCGTGAGCGTGAGGACGGTGGAAAGCCCACAGTTGCTGCCGAACAGAATATCCGTCTCCAAGCGGTCGCCGACCATCAGCGAGCGATCCGGATCCAGGTCAAACTGACTGGCGATGCACTCGTACATGAAGCGGCTGGGCTTCCCGATGACCGTGGCCTTCCTGCTGCTGGCTGTCTCCAGAGCCGCCGTGAGACTCCCGGAACCTGCCGGCACATCACACACACACACTGCTGTTGTAGATCACTGAATCACCAGCACAATGACACACTTCTAGAGGCATGTACAGCTCTGTTCAAGCTCAATCACACTAGATGCGCACATGTTCTCTTCTCAACAGGTTGTTTCATCACATTTAAAAGAAAGAAAAACTAGGAAAGTTATTTTCAGGTTTCCACACTTTCTGACCAAAAGATTTCCCTGGTTTTTCCAATGACTTTTCCAGTAGTTATGACTGATTAATGACTTGTTTCATGCAAGTCTTTATAATAAGCAGACCCTTGGAACGGATTTCTATCATTTTGCATATTTTTTAGGTTTTACAGGACTGTGAGAACCTAATATTTGCTTGGAGATTATGTGCATCCCTTGTGTATTTTCATTATAATTAAGCACATTTACACCTATAACTATTATAATTTAAATTAAGCCTTTAATTTATGCTGATTAAAAAAACTAGGGCAGTCAAACGATTAATCACAGCCGAAATAAAAGTCTGTGTTTACATTATATATGTAGGTGCACTGTATAGTTATTTTGCGTACATACATATATATATATATATATATATATATATATAAAAATACACACACACACTGTAAATGATTTCTGTTGTTTTCACAGGATTATACTGTTTTTCTCAACAGTTTCTTACTGTATAATCTATGTACAGTAAGTTACAGTAGATTTAGTTGTTTTCACAGTATTAAATTGTTTTTTCAACAGTTATGTACTGTGCACACAGCTGACAGTATGTTACTGTAGAATTGCAATGCATTCTGGGAAATTATCAGTTACTGTTAATCTAAATACAGCAGTGCAATTGACCGCGAAAAACACCACACACAGTTCCACGTGTAAAATTGCTAGCCTACTAATGTTATTCTTACATTTAAAATAAAAATGTAGCACTGGTTGACCATTAACAGTCATAATTTATGACATAATTTATGTCAGTGGGGTGTGCATGAGAGCATATTTGACTTTGGAAGAGTTTCTCTGTCGTGTCAGTGGTGCTGCTGTCTTTTCTGCCGACCTGCAACTTCTTCATCTGGTAAGTAATAATTCTTATAATGTGTATGCAAACGGATTCTAGCTAATAACTTTAAAGTTATTTAGAATAACTGACCACGATTTCTATATTCAATTTAATATATTCTAGACATTTTAATATAATATGTATATGATAGGCTACTCTTCAATGTAGCCATTTGGGATATTACTGTAAATTCAAATACATTAGTACGAAATGACCGCGAAAAATAACCACAACAAGCTGCCATTTTATGAAGAACTCTTCAGTTCCCTTCCCTCGTAAGAACACGCAGGCCGTGCATCGCGTCGCTGTCGGTCGGCAACGTTTTCGCCATACATCTGGTTAGTAATTCATATTTTTATGCAAACCATATGAGTTACTTACGTTAACGTTAGAAAGAAGTGGCCGCGGAATGTTCTACGTATGTATAAGTCAGACGCGGATTTCTTTTATGTTGATAGCCTTACTTGATTAAATGTGATTTTATTGACATATATTTCATATGTAACCTCTTATACGGTCAAAATGGTCTAATCATTTTGTTATTTACCACGTTAAGTCGGTGGAAGCGCCTGCACGTTCATTATTTTATGACTTACAGGGGTTAGGAATTGCTAATCGATAAATGTATCCTGAAATCGGACATCCAAGGTTAGGATTCGGGTTTATTGGTATAAAATTAAAGTGCCGATTCCTCTTATTGATTTTTTCACGCTTATTTTCGTGTAAATCCTGACCTGGCGTTCTGCCATTATAACGTTACCTCAGTGATAAAGTTGGACCGCGGAAAGCGCCCAAGGTGTATTTTTGTCCAAAATACAAAGCTATGTGTGACATTTACAGTATTTGTTGTGGTCTTTGTTAATCTTTGGTTATCATTAACGACACATACACGAGGGAGTTAGCCTGGTGTTGAACACTTTACTAGCGAACTTAGAATCAACAACAACAAAAAAAAAAAAAACCCGGGTCATACCAACTACACAAACTGCCTGGGGGTGTTCCGGTAGGAACCATTCACTGCATATACTACAGTATTGTCGGCTATAATATCATTTTTTTTTTTTTTTTTTTTTTTTTACTATGTGTAAACTGACATGTACTCATTTGAAGGGAACGATGCCTTGTCAATCTTTTTAAGTCATGTAACTTAGTATCACACAAGCAAGATTTAGCCTACGTTTTCACGTGATCGTAAATGAATTGATTTTAAACAACAGTCCAATAAACAAGATTTTAGTATTAAGTGAATTACACTTTAGACATCATTTTGTCTGTTTTTGCTGTTTAGCCAAAACAACAACAAAAACGTACTATATTTTAACTGTCTTGTCTGTTCTCCTTTTCCACAGGTGTGAGCTGTGCATGTTAAGAAGACCCCTATCCATCTTGACGACCGATGAATTGTAAATCTAATCTAATTTAATTATTCTATTTATCTAACTACTACTACTATACCTTGGTCCAGTACTGACCCACTGAGAACATTTTAAACAGATTATTATCCATCTGTGAATTTTGTCTATCTGCAAGTTGTTTAGAATTGTTGTGTGAAAATAAACGTTACTGTACAGTTTAAGGTTTAATTGCATAAAAGCTTGGATAGAAAACTTCCTATTGCAAAAGTTAGAACATAAGTCTGCATATAAATAATTATTGATACAGTAATGCAAGTTTTTCATGGCACATGTGCATGATGAGGTTGTTTTGTGTTTATTTTTTTTTTTTTAAAGGACACTGGATAACTTGTCATTTTGTTATACTCATCTGGATTGGTGGTTTACTCGTCAAAGCTTTTATAGTTTATAAGTTTATATGTGTCTCCCAGCCCTGCAAATCTGGTCCCTTAGATAGAAAGCAGCCAAAAACCATTTAAAATCAGCAACTGACCTGTTAGACAGTCTATCTCAAACCAATAGACAATCTTAGACTAGTTTAAGCTGTTTTACCCCAGCAGGGAGTGGGTGGATGAGTTGTTATGAACTATCTTTCTAATAGATTGATCAGATAGCACCCCTTTAATCTTTTCTATTTTACCTGTTCATGATAATTTTTGCATGTATTTATGCATAATTGTTCATGATTGTCATGCATGATTTTTATTGTATTATATTACATTTTTATTATTAATGTATTTAATTGTATTAATGTATTTAAATGTATATTATGTAAATGTACTAATGTGTTTGAAAATACACAATAAACCTTGTGCAGTTAAAGCTTCAATTGTTCTTTTTTCTATTTCCCATTAACAGTTAAAATAATATTTCTACGGATTTTCTACAGGTTACACAGTAGCACTATAAAATAAATACAATAACATTTCATACTATACAGTATTATTAAAAATTAACAGTGTAATTCTGTACTTTAATATGGTAAGAAATTACAGTAAAATAATGTTATTTAATTTGCAGTATGCTTAACAGTACTGTAGTTAGTGTTACGGTAATTTTACTGTTAAATGAAATACAGCAAGTACTGGATAATTGTTGCCAGTAAGTTACTGTTAATTTGACAAGAAATTTTTTACAGTGCATGTTTGTATTTATTAAAAAAATATTATCATGTATATACTGTAAATAGATTTATATATAATTTATATTATATATAAATATTTTATATATATAAAAATATTTTTTTTAAATAAACATGCATGTGTGTGTATTTATATACAAAATAATTATACATACACAGTGCACCCACATATTTTATGTAAACACAAACTTTTATTTCGGCTGCGATTAATCAGGATTAATCCTTTGACAGCCCTAAAAAACATTATTATTAATAATAATATTTCTTAATTGCATTAAAGGAATGAGACTATGGAAAATGTGTTTAAAATCTTGGTTCAAATAGACTAATTACTGTCTCATACACAATATAAAATGAATGTACACACACGTTATGTATATATAATTGGTAGCAGTGTGTATCTAGCTCCTTAACTTTTCCACTTGTGGTTTTTGAGGTGAAATGTGACCTGAAATACACTGAAACTTTGAATCATTTTTTTTTTTTAAATCATATAAATCTGCATATGAGCTGAACATCCCAAAGTACCCCTCCTCAACGCCTCACCCGGGGTGATCCTGCCTCCTCTCAGCGGGTGCCAGGGGTCCGGGTCGGTGGCCAGGAACAGGCACTCAGAGTTCATCAGGTAACAGCTAGCTTTGGCCAGCTTCATGAAGGTGAAGTTCTCGTCATATCCGACCAGCACAGCCTTGACATCCGGATCCAGGGGGCAGTTGTAGATGCTGGTTCCCGGCTCCCGGTCTGCGGCTTCATCCTCCTCCAGCACCGGGACCCCGGCGTCCTGCAGCTCCTTCATCACCCCGCCGCAGCCGATCACGAACACCTTCCCCTGGAGCCGGGCCACATCGCGCAGGTACGCGGCGGAGCAGTACGCCGAGCTGAAGATCTCCTCCTCCGCGATGTCCGTGAAGCCCAGGCGGCTAAACTTCTGCACGTAGTTCTCCCGCGGCCTGGTGCAGTTGTTAGTGACGAAGAACACCCGTTTTCCCCGCTGCTTGAGCAGACTGACCACCTCCGGAGCCCCGGTAACGGCCGCTTCCCCGTTCCAGATCACGCCGTCGCAGTCGAACAGCACGTTGTGCTTCGAGTCCAGCAAGTCTCGGATCTGAGCGCCGCGGAGCGTCACACAACCCTTGCCGCCACCCACGGCACCTGCCATTCTGCTGGCTAGAGTTCCTATGATGGAAAGCTTTAAACTACGACCGTTTTATTTAAACGCGCTGATGACTCTGTACGTTAACCGTTTAGTGAAATGAACGCAGGACCGAAGCGGAGCGGTTCACCAGCACGTCCATCTCTGCTGTTCCTGCAGACGCCTGATGACGGACCAATCACGTTCTAGTCTGTCGGAGAGGATACGCCCCTTCCCTATGTGTCCTCTAATCAGAAAGCGAGCAGCAGCACGATGATTGAAGTGGGCGGAGCTTAGTGACCCAGAGGTTATCTCTAATTGGTCAGGTACAATGGGTCTAGTTAATCATTTTTCTTCATTTACAGCTTTGCTGCATTTTTTGTTTATTGGTTCATTTTTAAAATGGGGACCGTACAAAAAAAACATGATTTAAGCCAAAGACCAACCCTACCAATTACAAACCCTGTTTACATTAGGTTAACACTTTTAAATAATACTTTGAACCCTGGCAACATATAGAAATTATAGTTTTTCTCGATTGTTTACACACATTTTCTGAAAGCATGCCTCATTATCTCCGAACTCTACACACAAATCAAAAAACACACACAATGGGCAAAATCCCTTCTGAAAATGGTATTTCTAATGACACAGAAGAATTTACTGTATACAATTACAGTAAAAAATAAAAATAAAATAATAAAAATGCTGCCCGAAACAGGCAGAGAATTGTGTGTAGTGTTTTGAAAAAGTGTGTTTTAGAACTGCAATTTGAGTGTAAAGCAGGAACTGTGCTCGTAGTTTAGCAGAATGGTTCAGGCGGTTGGTGCATGAGTTACATGTTGTGGTCCTTGTGTCTCTAGCGCCAGTATTTGTGTGTAAACAATGGAGGAAAAACTGTAATATAGCCTACATGACACATACATACAGCACCGGTACAATTTTGAAAGACAAAAAATCATCAAGCCGCCATTTATTTGATCAGAAATACAAAAAAAACCCAATAATACTGTGAAAAAATTATTACAATTCAAAATAACGTTTTTTTTTTCATTTTAATAGGCTATACTTTAAAATATAACTTATTTCTGTGACACAAAGCTGAATTTTCAGCGTAATTACACCAGTCTTCAGTGTCACATGATCTTTTAGAAAATAATTACTGATTCCAAGCTTTTAAACATTAGTGTGTATTGTTACAAAATCTTTGTATTTTAAATAAATGCTGTTCTATTGTAACTTTGTATTCAGCAAAGAATTCTGAAAAAAAGTATTACAGGTTATAAAAAATATTAAGCAGCACTACTCTTTCCAACATTCATAATAAATCAACATATTAGAGTGATTTCTGAAGGATCATGTGACACTGAAGACTGGAGTAATGACGCTGAAAATTCAGCTTTGATCACAGGAATAAATTACACTTTGAAATATATTCAAACAGAAATTTTTAATTGTTAATAATATTTCACAATATTACTGTTTGGTTTGTGTTTTTAATCAAATAAATTCAGCCTTGATGAGCAGAAGAGACTTCTTTAAAAACATTACACATCTTACAGATCCCAAACTTTTGAACAGCAGTTAGTAGTGTATGTACAGTATGACTGTGTGTGTGTGTGTGTGTGTGTGTGTGTGTGTGTGTAAAAAAAATCTCCAGAGCGTCTTAAAATTTAACTACATATGTCCTGGAGTTTGCCCTCTCATAGTTGCACTAGTAAGATAACTTGTGTCGTTACAGAGAGTGACTGATCAAGAGAGATGGTATTATATTATGTATAATTCTAAAGCATGTCGAATAAGTGAACATGTGACATTTAAGAGTTCAAATACATTTAACATTTTATTTTATTTTTGTATAGGTCTCCGAAATGCTAGGTGGCGGTCATGTATTATACCGTGGAGAGATCCGATTCATTTTTGGCGAATCCGTTCGTTTCAGTGAACCATTTCAGAGAAGTCCCGGGGCCGGGGTAGTATTTTTCTTATTTCAGAGAAGAAATACCACGGCTTATCGCCATATTCTTAAATACTTGATACTGATTATGTATGAATGAAGTGTTCTCCAGACTCCATAAGAGTCTAGCAATTTACAGGCGCTTTGTGAATCGGTTCAACTGAATCATCAATGAACGACTCATTGGTGAATCGATTCGGACCTCACTAGTGCAGCAACACGAGACGAGCTAAAGCTGCTTGAAAGCTACTGCACATGTACTCTGATGTAAACAAGAAATATGATTAAAGCTCTTTTTAAAGCTTTTGAGGTCCGATGGAAATCCTACAGGCACAGATTTGTCCCCTGGATAGCTTTAAATCTGCAGAAAAACGAGAGGTATAGTTCAGTTTGTTCTCTGCTTCAGGTTTGGTCAACAACAACAACAGCCTTGTTCACTATTACCGCGTGTTTGTTATTCTCCCAGAACTCTCCGTCACGTGAAGGATCGATCCCAAGACAAGTTAACTCAGGATGAGGAGGTGTCCGAATCTCTCGTGTGTTTATTCACTGAACTACTGAAAAATGATCTGAAGAATCAACGTGAACTGATCCGCTTACTCCCTAAATCTAAACAAAACATTTACACTAATGTAACGTTACAGAGTGAAACGCATGATGCTCCCTGTACAGTGATGTTGAATACTCTGGGCTTCGTGACCGAGCGGAAGTGCAGCTCACTACAGCTCGCGGGGACAGGGGTGTTTGTCACGCGCGGGCGCGTGCAGAAAGGAAGTATCGTGGCGATGTATCCAGGTAGTCCTTATATGAGGTCATGTGTCAATGTAACACTTCAGTTCGGGAACATTCCAGACAGCCTATTTAAATAATAACAAAAAACATGACGACATTCCAGTTTTTTTGTTTTTTGTTTATTTGTTTGCTTAAAAAATACCTTTAACTTTTTTTAACAGAAAAAGTATGTGTATATATATGTAAATTAAATAAATTAAAATAGATGTGTTTTTAAATCTGAATTCGTGAAAATATATATTTTTTTGTAATGGTTAATAAATGATTTCTCTTTTCATATATATATATATATATATATATATATATATATATATATATGATATTCCCTTTACAGTTTAATACCTATGATCGTGTCTTATAAAGTCATATTATTCTAGTTCTGTCCTGCAGCTTTCCTGTTATTAATATTTGAATGTATTATAATCCTATAATTTACTTCTGTCTGTTCTGATAATGATTTTATGGAATTATTTATATTGGTCTGTTGCATAAGGAATTCTTCATAAGAGTTATGTCTTGATGTTCTTTTACAGGAACCATCTATCAGGCAGATGAGCCGATCTTCTTTCAGTCGATCAGAAATCCATTTGTGTTCAGATGCATAGATGGCATTTTAATTGATGGCAATGACAAAGCCATGTCCAAGATAGTGTACCGGTGAGCATCATCATCCTGCTAGCTTAAAGGGCGATGTTTGCATGATTAGCTGAATTAGCATAATAGGAATTATGGGAATTATCCCATTTAATGCCTTCATTCACAGTGCATTAAAGTGCAAAACATAAAGACACAAATGAAATGTTGACTGATGGAAACAGGTCGTGTAGTGGACGGGACAGGTTGGGTCCCTTCCGTTTGAGTGACAGCTCCTGGTTAACTCCTCATCCCGTGAACCCTCTTGCAGTGGGACAGTATGTGAACAACTGCTCTAACGGTCAGACAGGTTAAACAATCAAAGGTTGACTGTCCACAGTCATAGAAGAAAACACCTCTGAGAAGAATCTTGTCTTGTTATCCACAGAGAAAGCTGCGAATGTCTGCTATCAGGAGTTTGACGTGCCGGATGGGTTTCCTCTGGAGCTCTGTCAGTTCCTGCCGAATGTTAAATACAGAGCTGATTCTCAAAGGCAAGACCAAACATTTCATGACCTGTGTTATTAGGACATTCTGACATTTTCTGAAAATCTCATCTTTCTTTTTCAGACCTTTGCGCTGTGTTGTTCTCGTGTCACTAAGAGATATTGATCGCGGTGAAGAACTGTTCTCCAACTACTACACAATTGTGCAATAAATTAAGTTGATTTTTCTAAAGAAAAAGTGTGTTATACTCATTGGATAACATGAACTGAGAAACATTTTTACTGCATTTACTAAACTTGGTTAATGTTAATAAGAAACATTAAGGAATTTTTGACCAGGATCAGAAAACAATCAGGATTTTTTTTTAATCTGCACCTTAATTAATAGTTGCTATTTCACGTCATAATATGGTATTCTCTAGACAATTCAGTGACAATAACTTGTGTTAAAAAATTGTGTTTTATACATTACCAAAAAGCCCCTGAAATAAATTCCAGGGCAAAAATATCCACTTTTAAAAAGTAGCGATTCAGTTTTGAAAAAGTATCGATTCACTTTCGAAAAAGTAGTGATTCCTTTTTTTTTAATTAGCCATTCTTTTTTGATAAAGAAGCGATTTAACTGAATCTGTACAACAGCTACGTTTAATTCTGAATATTATATTTTATTCTGGTGTGCTTAACGTTATCGTTTTCTTAGAGTTTACTTATAAAAATAACATAAAAAGTTTGCACATGCATAATGTTAATTTGCACGTCAAATCGATATTAATTCGAGATTAAAAAATATACAGGACACACACACGTATAATATACAGTATAAAAATAACGTACACAGACACATACATCTATCTATAAATTACAGAAACGTCTATCTGTGTGTTATTCACATATCTTGGTAAAAGAAGCACTTGTTGGAGATGTTTTGATGACGTGTAGAAGGTTGTAGTTTAAAAATAAACATTCTGACATTAAAGGGTTGTGGTTTAAATGGTGGTGGTTTGAATATTGAAAATATAGAATATTGAATATTCTGCTCCCTGAATCGTCGCGCTTATTCACTTGTGGATGTTAACTGAGTTAATTTTTGAAAAAGTATCAATTCATTTTCACAAATGTAGCGATTCAATTGACAAAATAGCAATTCTTTTTCTAAAAAGTATTGATTCACTTTTGAAAAAGTAGCGATTCATTTTTGAAAAAGTACAGATTCACTTTCAAAAAAGTAGTGAATCTTTTTGAAAAGATAGCGATTCACTTTTGAAAAAGTAGTGATTCACTTCAGAAAAAGTTGTGATTCTTTTAAAAGTAGCGATTCACTTTCAAAAAAGTAGTGATTCTTTTAAAAGTAGCGATTCATTTTTGAAGAAGTATCGATTCACTTTCAAAAAAGTAGTGATTCTTTTTTGAAAAGGTAGCGATTCACTTTTGAAAAAGTAGCGATTCACTTTCAAAAAATTAGTGATTCTATTAAAAGTAGCGATTCATTTTTGAAAAAGTATAGATTCTCTTTCGAAAAAGTAGTAATTCTTTTTTGAAAAGGTAGTGATTCACTTTTGAAAAAGTAATGATTCTTTTTTGAAAAGGAAGTGATTCACTTTCGAAAAAGTAGTGATTCTTTTAAAAGTAGCGAGTCACTTTCGAAAAAGTACTGTTTCCTTATTTTATTTTTTTTAAGTAGCCATTCTTTTTTGAAAAAGTAGCGATTTAATCTGTAAGTCAGCTACATGATTTAATTCTGAATATTATATTTTATTTTGGTGCGCTTAACGTTATCGTTTAGGCTCCTGTGTAATAGTAGCCTAGGCTTTTCAGCAGCTCAAACATACCAAACCAACAATTACTAAAAACACACAAAAACTGATTTTACACGGGCATTGCACTGGTATCTTAAACACTCAAACTCCCTCTACAGAGGACTAAAATCAAAGCGGTTCAAACTAAACCACGTGCCAATAATGACCAAGGCATCAGATTAGAGCGACACGTGTGAAGTACTGCGATAAACTCATCGACACCGTTATAATATCTCCAGAACTTTATTTCTGGAATGGTTTGCCAGTTAAGTACAACATAAAATACAAAATAAAAACCAACAAAACAAGAACAGTGTCTATGTACAAACATTAAGAATGATAAAATGTCCTTTTTCCAATATTAATTACCATTTGATTGTCTATTTAACACTATAACTTTATTACAACAAAGTGTTGAAAAACCGAACTTTAACTAATAGCTCCCCCCCTTTCAAAAGCAGAAAAGTGAATGAAAACCAATTGTATATCAAACAAAATAAAGCGTAAAACATTCCAAAGGGAAGGTTTTTTAAAAATGTACACATTTTTTTCCCTGGAAGCAAACAACCATTACTACGGAACAATTTCAATTAAGCCATTACTTTTTTTCATACAAACTTTGGACATAAATTACTGCACCAACACGTTTTCCTAAAGCTCTTTTCATTTCTTGGAGGGACAGGAGAAATTAATTGCACAACCTACAGGATTGAATTGGAGAATATTGTATTAAATGTATTTAAATTGTTCAATACACATCCTTCAAGTATGTCAAGACAAAAAAAAATATGAAGAACTCTGTCCGCAGATACGAGGAAACACAATTTTACAGACGAAGCACAAGCCGTCCTGGAAAACAGCCCGAAACCCTTCGCTCGTCGTTCGGGAACGTTTTCCAGGTCGGTTCAACATGCAAGTTTCGAATGAGGGTTAAGGCAACACTGCAAACCGGGCTCCTGCCTTAACCGCGAGACATTCTTGTCATCGTACGAGTTCAGTAAATCCCTAAGATGCGATAATACTGTACATTCAGCTAGCTCCGCGACTCTCGGCGAGGAGCACAGAACGCTAACACATCGCACCCACTTGCAGTTAAGTGAATAAATAAATAAATAACTCTCTTCTTAAGCAAATCTCTGCTGAGGAAACAAACGGTAAAGGAAGTCGAGAAGGCATTCTTGTGGCATACGCAGACTCAAAAGTCTTCAAGTTCAAATCTGTTTGCCAAGGAAGAAATAAAACGGGTATCTGTACATATTTACAAATTATTGCCATATACGAGAGCATGTAAAGTCAAACTCAAAAATCTGGAGGTCAGCGGGGCGACAAAAATCGAACAAACCAAGTCCGTTTAATCTGCAAGCGGTTCTTGATGCATAGATAACGTCGGGTCAGTGCTTGCAGGCCTTCGCGAAGATCAGGCTGTTCTGAAGGAACGCACGCAGTGAAAGCAGGGGCGATGAACACAAATCATGTACAACTTTGCATAATTGGTTACTGAAGGGAATTGGTTTCCCGCGGTGAGAAGTTCGAGAGTATCCCTGCAAACGTTTTTTTTTTTTCTTCAATAAATAGCGCTCTTGAAATATCAAACAAATGCGCTTGTACACATTCGAGAACGAGAAAGGAAACAAAACCACATGTGCCAGTAATATTCTGGGAAACAAAAAAGCTCAATCGTGACCATAATGCAGTCCAGTGGTCTTCATTGCAATAAATAACTGATCAAACGCCACCTGATAAAGCAAAATTACAAAAGAAACGAATAAATATGCAAAAATGTCAAAGCAGTGTTTTCGAATTATAATACCTCCATAATCATTTAGGACCTATATATTTGCTAGAACCACTTTAAATTGTTCGTCGGTTTGTTTGCAGTCCGTCAAAAGAGCAGAGAATCTCCCAGGGCCGTCCGGAACGCGCCACCACAAACTTTTCCGGGGTTTTTGTGCTGAGCGGAAAGGACACCAAAATAAACAGAGCTGCTTCTTCAAAGTGGTCGTAGAGTCTCGGTGAGCCGAGGCACCTGTAAACACTGATGAGGAAAGGCTGTCGGCCCAAGGTGGGATCGATCAGTTTTGGATGCGACGACTCCTGTCACACACAAGTTCAGTTTTCCACAGTATTCGGACACGTTTTATGACACTTCCAAAAATTCAAGACTGGAAAATAAATGGCTGTATTAACTCTTGAGAAATCAAGATTCAGGTCTGTACAATTAGACATCACTGATGTCATAGTAAAAAAAAAACAAATCTGTACATATATATACACACGTATATAACCTGGAAACAAAATAAACCAATTAGGAGGAGGAATTTCCCAGGAAGCGGCTATATACACTACGTCTGATTGCAGTAAGTCCCGTGAGGTTCGCGAGCCTTCACTCCGACTGCAGCGTCGTGTGCTGATGTAGTGTGTGTGCGCCCATGTAGCTGCCGGCCTCGCCAAAGTCACTGACCGAAACCGCCATTTTGGCACTTGTGATGTGACGCGTGCGGCCCTCGAAGTCCACGGCCATGTTCCTGCTGCCGACCGACACGTCGTTCATGAACGGTTCCGACAGACCCATCTTCAGGCGTTTGGCCGCGGGCCGATCGCAGTCCTCGCCGCACACGTTGATCTGGCCGAGGTCCGAGTGGTAGAAGCCGGTTTCCAGCAGATTGAGGCAGTCGCCGTCTCCGTTGCTGGAGTAGTTGAGCGGCTCTTCGTGACTCAGGGGCCCGCGGTGCAGCCCGTCCAGCGGAGAGAAGTTGTAGGAGTCCAGACAGCTCACGTCTGAGGGGTTACACACCGACGCCACCGTGCTCGTCAGCGCTGGAAAATAACGGAGGAAATCCGTTATTTTAAGCATTGTTGTGTAGCTGAGAGGTAATCTCGTATTCTCACCAAGCCTGTATTTAGTTAAACTGTCGATTATTACAATTTAAAGGGTTACTAATATGTTTTTTTAATGTGTAATGATCTGTACAGCACTTTGATCAACCTTGGGTTGTTTTTAAATGTGCTTCATAAATAAAAGAAAAATGAATGAATGATGCAGTTTGAGTATGAAAAGCGGGAGTTCTTCTCTATATCAGTGTCGGTGTTTCTGAACTCCTGAAACGCCTCCACTGTAGTCTTGAGTTTCTTCAGGGAACGAACACGTCACAATCATAGATATGTATATAAAGGCTAGATGTGTTACGGCGGAGTTTCCATCGTCATCAACGGCGGCCATCTTGTCACAGACAAGCTGATGTAAGATGAGTGGTCAGCACGAACACAAATACTCTTATCTCGTTGAAATCTTGACGGATTTACAAACGGTTTGGTTTCTTACAAACGTTATTAACGTGGCTATAATTATATGGATGATAATTTTTTTATACACTTTTTATTCATAAGTGTACAGTGTCATAACTACAGCTCTGACGATTATAACAAAACAAACTCGGTAGAAAATTGAGCAAGTTATGGTCATTTAAATAGTACATGTACCATTAACACAATGTTACGAGTGAGCGAGCTGCCTGTGACAAGATAAACATATCTAGCCTTTATATACATATCTATGGTCACATTATTCCTCATTTAAATAATTTGTATGCAGAATAAAGGGGCGGGGCCTGGTTGAGTGAGTTAGTAGTGTGTTGAAACTCACTGTTATGGTAAGGGGCGGGACATTTCCCAAACACACTCAAAACGGTCGACCAATCACAACACACTGCTCCAACCGACCAATCAGAGCACAGTGTGCTTTTCAGAAGGAGGGGCTTCATAGAGACAGGAACTAAACAGAGCATTAATGAGAGACTGGGAAGAGAGGAGCTGCAACTGTCAAGTATGGGAAAAAATTGTTTTTTTGAAAATTCAAACATTAAAATCTGTTCTAGTAGAGCCCAAAAACAATCAAGGGCATTTTCTATATGAATATGTTTAAAATGTGATTTATTCCTGCGATTCCTCTCACATGAACCTTCAGAAATCATTTGCTGCTTAAGAAATATTTCTGATGTTATCAATGTTGTGCTGCTATATATTTTTGTGTGGAAACTGCCACGGCTTATAATCTCAAAATGGATGATAAATGACTAAATGGATGTCTAAAACTGTTATAATTTGTTGCCATACCAGAGAGGTCACTGGCTGTGATGGAGTTGAGAAGGTTGAGTTGTTGTTCAGTTGGAGGCTCAATCCTGCCGCTGCTACTGGAACACACAGAAGCCGATCCGTCCACCAGACCCTCGGCCTCATCCACCAACCGGTCCATCAGATCCCTGCAGGAGGGAGAGAACAATCAGCCTTCAACATCTACATTTAATCATTTAGCTTTTACCAAAACAACTTACAAATGAGGAGAGCAACAGAAGCAATTAAACTAATAGGACAACAATATGCAAGTGCTGTGACCTGAACTTCAAAGTTCATAAGCACGAGCCAGATTTAATCGCACTCAACAGAAGATCATTACAGAACTCACGTAACACCAGGATAACTGCTGAACTTCTTCTTCCCAAATCGGTTTTGCTGGACGAAAAAGTCAAATCGCTCTGACTTCTTCCACATGTAGTAAAACGCAACACACTCTGCCACCGTCCGTGTGTTGACCTTGAAAATAAACATTCAAACAAAAGTTACCACATAACATAATAATCAAGGATCACTTAAGATGCAAAACGTTTCACGAGTACTCAATTCAATTGCGTTATAGCCTGACATTTTTTTTAACCAATCAAATCCTAAAGGATAAATCAAGCCCCATCCTATAATATAATAACACAGAATATTTATAATTCAACACCGGAATATTCATAAAACTTTAATTTAATACGAAAACGAAATAGAAATGTGTACATACAATATGTTAATTTCATGTGTTTTAATATGAGTGGCATCTGGTTTATTTAAATCCTTCCTCAAATTTAAACATCTAAGACAACATCGTTAGGATTAAAAACGCAGGACAAAAAAGACGCCATCTTACTTTGTGTTTCTGAATGAGGAAGAAGTTCTTCTCATACAACAGAAGAGCGTGCTCAAAATTTCGGCATTCTTCTTCCGACCACGGGAGCATCTCATCTAAATGAGTAGATTTTTAAAATCATTTTTTTATTTAGTTCAACAACACTGCGATAACAAAACAACGGCATTATTTCCACTTACCCTTTAAGGATTTGTCATTGTTGCGATACCGTTCCAGAGCTTCCTGGACGTTGTAGTTACATTTCAAAAGCTCATATAAGGCCTGGAGAGAACAAACAGGTTTGTTAAGAAAAATGGATAATGTCCTAATGTAAAAATAAGGCTTAGAAAAACAATATAGTGTCTACTACAGTAAGCCAATCAACAGATGCTTTTTAAATGACTTATCCTCAATCATATTAACAGCCTTCAACAGGACGTAGCCTAAAAATTAAAGCAATGCAAAGAAAAGCATTTCTATGGCCATAGATATTATATGGACAAGATCCCCACAATATTCACATTAGTGCTCAACTTATTTGTGTGGTTACATCCCTATAAAGCCTGATATGCAAATATCTAAGATCTCAAAATTATCAACATGACCATTTCTATAGGCAGATATATATTAATATGCATTTGAAGTAACTAGTTATATACGGTTATAAAGATCTCATTGAAGTCTTAATTATCTATATAAAAATAAGCATCTGCACAGCACTGTTCAGTCAGATCTATTTAGTGGTGGGGTGGGCGATATGAGCAGAAATTCATATCACGATGTTTTTCACTGTCAGGACGATTTTGCAATATGAGAAAAACAAATTGGAAACAGTTCTTAGTACACGGTTAAAATACATATTTTGCCTGTAATTTAACTATGTAAATAGAAAAAGTTATAAAGGATTTACTTTGGACATATACCTGAAAATATACTGTCACATTGTTTTTCTCAAGAAGTGCAAACATGCAAAATGAGGTAGGCATGAATTCACATGCTATCTCTTTCCACTTTTTATTTTGGAGGTCAAAATAATTCCTTTGTTAATAATTCATAAGATGAGCAACACTGGAGTTTGGTTTATTGAACACGTTATAATCAATAAATATGAAATAGTGTGATTTCAGAGAGGTTTAACACTTAAGCCTAATTGAAGACAACATTATGTTAACTGAGATGAGAAGTTTTGTATACTGACCACAAGAGAGAAGTAGGCTACATCCTGATAATTCAGTGGTGAGAATCTAATTGTTGTTTTTATTTATTATGTTGTCTATTTATCGAACTTCCATACCTCTTATATAATAATATATATTACGTATCAATTTACTAATGCTCGGACACACTCGGTCTCTCACAGAGCTTTTGTCCAGTTCGGCGCCTCATAGACAGTCGCTGTGTGTGTGTGATCGAGAGACGGAGTAACACTTTGTCACAGTGACGGAACGAATACACTGCGTGTTTTAAATAGCGTAAAAAAATAAATAAAGAATAACGAAACACATTATGTGGCGGCTGGTGTTGATTCTGTGAACTAGTCTATGTGTGGGAAACCCTGCTCTCTGTGTTTGATTATTAATGCCTGTGCTTCACGCGAGTTGGACACAATAGAGGAAAATGTTCAGTTCAGCCTCAATTTTGTATCGTCATTAGTAGGCCTGGTGTTAAAAGTTGTAAAGAGAGCCAAATTGAAAAAAACAATATAACTGCAAAATTTGAATTTATGAATATCAAAACGCTATTCTAGGTATCGCAAAATCCATACCATGGTGCAACATAGATACTGGTATAGCGCCCACCACTATATAGTGGACATAGTTAACAGCCCATCAAGTTTAAAGGAGTAGTTCACCTTTTAAAAAACTTTTGCTGATAATTTACTCACCCCCATGTCATTCAAGATGTCCATGTCTTTCTTTCTTCAGTCGAAAAGAAATTAAGGTTTTTGATGAAAACATTCCATCATTTTTCTCCATATAATGGACTTCAATGGGAACCAAACGGTTCAAGGTCCAAATGAGAGTTTCAGTGCAGCTTCAAAGGGCTTTAAACGACACCAGATGATGAATAAGGGTCTTATCAAGCTAAACGATCAGCCATTTAAAAAATAAATAAAAAAGTTTAAGTTTTATAAGCACAAATGCTCGCCTTGCTCTGTTCTGTGATGAGCGTTTGTGACTCACCTGTTTGAACTTGTTCATCAAAATGAACAAATCTTTTTTCAAGTCATGACACGAAATGTCCTAGATAAGACCCTTATTCATCGTCTGGTGTCGTTTAAAGTCCTTTGAAGCTGCACAGAAACGGTCTTTTGGACCTTGAACCGTTTGGACCCCATTGAAGTCCATTATATGGAGAAAATCCTGAAATGTTTTCATCAAAAACCTTCATTTCTTTTCGACCGAAGAAAGAAAGACGTGGACATCTTGGATGATATGGGGTGAGTAAATTATCAGCAAAAGTTTTTTTAAAAGTGAACTACTCCTTTAATGACTGTGTTTGCGTTGATCTGTGATATTCACCTGCTCATTGTCTTTGACCAGAGAACATTTGGCATCTCCGTCCATCTTTCCATCCGCTCTCAGAGCGTCCTGCAGGAAGCTTTTGACTTTAGACTCGGGTAACATCTCCGGCTCCCACAGCAGCTGATCTTCCTCTGCGTACACTGAACAACAAATCACGGGAAAACACATTCATTAGAGAGGAACTGTGACAGAACACTTCAAATGAACAATCAGTTCACTAAATCATCAGCATGTTATTCCAAATGATAAAAATGTTATCTTGCATCAAAATCTAATATTATTTACATCTCCAAAACCACTTACCCTTGCATAAAAATGCGGACGACAGATTTCTGTGACATTATAGCCTGACATTTTGAACCAATCAAATCTTGAGAATTCATTTTTAACGAATAAAATCAAGTCCCACTCCCAACCAATATTATTTTGCACAAAATACCGTTTCACTAACAACTAAAAAAGCGGAGCGGGCGTGTTACGGATACGTGGTGTAAATTTAATAATCAAAAAGTGTCTAATTGAAATCATGTATTACGAAATCAAACTAAACTTATACAAAAAATTTTTTTAATCTTTTTTTTTTTTTTAATTCACACAGTTTCTGTGTTTCTGTTTTTTCTGGTAATAAAATGAAGAGACAAAACACAAATTATCATTTATCATCGATTACAATATGAAATTAAACTTTTTGTCAAATAACGTGCTGAACAATAAGCTTTACTATTAAAATTAAAACAAGGAAGAAAAACTGATTATTCCTTAAATTAAGTTTTGATGATAATTTATTTGGATTAGTGTTGATAGTTTTTTCTCAAATAAAGCGGTTAAATGATCAAGAAGTGACTTTCAGAGTGGAGCTAGAGCCTGGAGAGGAACTTAATGCATTTGTGTCTTCATTTAGGCAAAAAAACAGCGCGAGCGACACACGTGATTCAGTGCGTGGTAAATAAAAACTGTGCGTCGGCGGCACCATTCATTCACACAGAACATGCAGAATTTGTATTTAAATAGTCTTTGTGGTTTAATATTCACACACACTAGTCTACATCGCAATTTGATTTCAAGTGTACTCACTGCTTTCTATTCATTCCTCAAAATAAACAAATTCCGTGAAATTCCGCGTTATACAGTAAATTTGGTTTTTATGACTGGATTGTCAGCATTTTAGGTCACCCCCCCCAAACAATGGTAGGGGAAACACTGTATATTTTTAATTATAAAATAGTTAAGCACTTTGTTTATGACCCGTTCTGACAGTGATTTTTATATTTCAGAATAAATAAGATAAGTTAACATTACAAATGGTATCTTTGCATTTATTTGGGATTTGTCAGTACTGGGCTTGCCGTTCACATGAGTAGGGTCTTTGTACTGTGTGTGGATGACCATGTTCATCCCAGGAAAAACACTGACTAAGACATACATGTACACGAGATGTTCATTGCGATTTCTGGTTTATGTAAACACTGCCCCAAATCTGTACCTTTTCCTCACTCACCTTTTTCCTGGTCATTGTAACAGGTAAGAGCAGGAATTTCTGCCTGGTATTCAAATCCCACCATGATCTCCTGTGAAAGTAACAAAGTTAATAAAGTATACACTTATCTTCAGCAGGTTCACACACAACCCACTTTTAACTGCAAACTCTGATTAAGACAGTAAAAAGCTACTTGGTACAGTAGACCAAGTACGTTTGACAAAGTTCTTCACCTTGCGAGAGTCTTCAGGGTTCACACCATCATCCTCTCCCTCAGATTCTTTATCTCCATCATAAACCACATTAGCTGGAAAAGAACAATCAAAAGTGAGCATCACAGAAAATTAAACACTCAAATTAAAACTGGAGAAAAGGCCACACTTTCATCAGTGATCTCAAACACACAAAAACAACATCTATGTGCTTACAGCGAAGAGTTCTGGGGAAGAAATCATTGGTTTCGTGTGACGTCACAGATGGTGTGAGGTCATCGGCAGAAGACTGTGTTTCTTCATCGTCTCCAGAGAGCAAATCTTTAGCGATTTCTTCCTGTTACGAGACAAAATTACATTAACAACGTCAAAGGAAGAAATAAAGCATTTAAAAAACAAACATATATATACACATATATATTTACTTTATCTAACGTCATGTCAGGCAGCTCATCGGTCAGCTCTACTGATGAGCTGTCCGCACTCGACCCTCCAACAGCACTGTCTGCTGCTTCATATCTGTATAACGCGAGCAGCTCTTCCAGCGGCATGTTCCCCTCCTGTGAGAAAGAGATTTGCTTTCAATGGTTTTTCGCAGAAAATCACTCATGCAACTACACAATGATGCAGAACACATGTATGATCACATCAGTACTGGTTCATTTTAACCGACATAATTATATGGATAAATGTACACAATTTGTGGTTTTTATAATGTTAGCATAGTTATAATTGTTACTTGCCACAATTAGGGATGCTAACGATTGATCAGCAATGGACTACTTGCACTAAGCTTCGCGACGCACTTCCGTTTAGAAACAATACATATCACTTATTTCCGGTTACGTTTACTTTCAATGTACTGCGGTCAAGGAGTTGAACAAACGCCACCTAAAATGAGTGTCTGTAATAAGATTTTATATTTTGGACATTTTTATTGACAGAAGAAGGGATATTCTGATGTTTACCGTGTGCAGAATTTTCAAAACTCATCAGAAGGTTAAGTTTAAATCCAAACCAAGCCAATACGAGAAAGCTGCGGCTGTTAAAAATACTCCATTATTTCACCACAGGGTGTCCATGTTCGTCTACACTAGTGACCGCGACGCTGAAACATCAGTACGAAACACGAACATTTATTTATTTGGATTAAATATTGTAATCAATAATCATTCAGTGTCGTTTTTCCAATGTCAATCGTTTTACTATTACATGTTCATGCCCAAAATGCTTAATTAATATTCAGAGAAGTTGACTGTCATTCTAGCTGCATGTGTTCTGATCGTAGGTAGGCACCTCGCGATCATTCATTCATTCATTAAACTATTTTAAAAAGGAATAAAGCACCAATGCACACTTTTTATTAGCCAAATTCATTTAAAAAAATGTAAACAAGTATAGAATATAAGTAGGCTAATACTGTTGTTAATGAGAAGACAGAAGAGACTGCAGGTTAGTGGATAAATATATTTAGCCTATTTATTATTCAGAATCGAACAGTTAGAAAGAAAATATATTTATAGGAACATTTCAGCAGGCTCAAGATAATTAATACATAGATCGTTATTCATTGTTTTAATCAATTGGTATCCATAAAATGTAGTGATAATCTGCATTCTCATGTATGGACGTGCGATGAACACTAACCGGAAACTCCGGTATGTAATGAGTAGAACGCGGAAGTTGTCCATCGATTATTTGTCGATAATTTAATTGATGAAATGCATCAATGGTCATCATGAGATGTAGTTTTGAGGTAGGGGTGTGCGATATGACGATTTTTAATCGTGGACGATTAAAATGTCTCCACGATCTGCTTTTGAAGAAATATCGTAGTATCGTGTTACAGTGCATTCTATCAGTTCAGTTCTGGCGCCTCCGTCTCTCAACTGTACAACGCGACGTAGCCTAGACATCACACGTTAATGAATAGGTACGGGACACTGCAATTCAAAAAAGTTCATTATTTGCATAAGCCTTGCCGGTTAAACATTTAATTCATGTGATAATGCGCTGTTCTAACGTGCGCTTTCCTGACCGCATACCCCCCGACGCTCACAGGCACTAGAAGCCTGTCAAACAGCGCCTGAATACTGGACTAAGTTATCTCTCGAGTCTTATTAAGCTAATACTGTTAAATACACACAATGTTTACAGGCTATGTCTAAAGTCAAAGCAAACATTTGAGAGAATATCTGGTGTAATATGCGTCTATATTAAACGCGTCGCGTGCTGGTCTAAAAGCGACAGGAATAAATATTACTGCCGCTTGTCCTTAAAGGGATAGTTCACAAAGAAAAAAAAATCCGTCATTATTTACTCACTCTAATGTTGTTCCAAACCTGTAGTAATTTCTTTCTTGTGCTGAACACAAAAGACAATTTTTTTAATGTGGGTAACCAAACAGTTGCTGGTCCCCATCAACTTCCAGGAGAGAACCTATAAAAAAAACTATAAGGGGACCAGCAACTGTTTATTTTCAACAGAAGAAAGAAACTTATTCGGGTTTAAAACATCTTGAGAGAGTAAATTAAGACAATTTTCCTTTTTGAGGGAACTATCCCTTTAGTGTTAATAAAACAAACAAACACAAGGAGAAAATCACTCACTGACTGAACTTTAATAGTAGCTTTAATAAGAATCAATAATTTATTCAGTGAAGTCTCTGTAGTGTTTTAATTTCATATTTGTTCATTTAATTACTTCAATGCTACTGCTAAATACACCTACTGCATCTAAAAAAATACCGCACTATTTATTTAATATGAATATTAATTTGTGTAATGTTTATCTTGTCTTATTTTTTTAATAACAAAGAAAATAATGACAAAGATTTTTATCTTCGCCTCTGGCCTAAATGTATGCCTTTCTTTTTTCTTTTGTTACCTAAGGCTTTGTTTTTAACATAGGGACATTAGTTTGGCTGTAATGAACAGCCACTTGCAAAATATTAAAACCAACTTGAAAAAGAATCGTGATAAAAAATCGTGATCGTGATTTTCCTAAAAAAATCGTGATGAGATTTTTTTTCAATGTCGCCCACCCCTATTTTGAGGTGCGAGCGGCTCACATGCAGTGGACACACTGTTACATACTCTAAATGTATTAATGGGTACGCCTCAATCAGATCCCGAGTTCAGAAGTCAGGGCACTGATGAAGTCTTACAATGCACTGTGAAAACCAGGGAGAAATCGATGCTCACTAGGGCTGGTAGAACGATGTCTAAAATTAGAATATAATTTGAATATTAAAAAAAAAAAAATCAATACTATTTAGGGCTGAAACGATTCCTCGAGTTACTCGATTGCAAAAATTCCTCAAGGCAAAAAATCTCCCTCAAAGCCTCGTTAAATTCCTATGACGCGCACGCAGGGATCTGGTTGTTTCACACGGACCGTTGTTCAGGAAGCACACCACAGCGCATGATACATTTGACTTCATGTGACCTCATAAACAGCAGAGAATGTCTGAAATTTGGGATCATTATATGTTTATAAAGGAAGAGAAAAAGATGCAATGTGTCTACTGCAAAGTATACCTGGCAGGGCTGCCAACTCTCATGCATTCACTGTGAGACTCGCGCAAATTGAGCAAATTCTCACGCCATACCCCCGATTTCTCAAGTGTCAATCCGGTCGGTCAAATGCCTGAAAGATGAGTTTGTCTATAGATCTACCTGTTGAGCAACTTGTGATCAACTAATTTTACCACCGCAAATTGAAATATCCTGTATCTAGTACGAGCGTGCATGCGAGATGTTGAGCTCCTAACTGCGCACGACGGCAGAGAGGTAACCTTGCGCATGCACCCATGTCTCTCTCACGCGCCAGTCAGATATTCATCATATATGCTTAAACTTTTATGTAGCCACACAACAAAAATTTTCAAGGTCCTGGACCTTGAAACTAAAGCCAAATGGCCTTTACCATTTAAATTTGTATTCAAAAAGTTTTACGTTATGGGCTACATGTTTTACAGTAAATTGATTTAACTGTATTGTTATATAATTGTTGGCACTGGAACTTATAAACACTAAATGGGTAAAAATTGCAATAAATAGGCTTAGTTTTGGAGCCAAATGTTGGAGTTGGAATAAATACCTCTAGTTTTTTAAAGAAATAAAAGCCAAACACCTATTATACATTATTTGTTTTGGTTGTTTAAAAACACGCACAAACAAATTACCCGATTAATCGATCTATTACGTGAAAAAAAAAAAGAATCGATAGCTGCAGCCCTAATACTATTCGAATATTGATTTTTTTATGTATATATTTTTTAATATGCAATCTTGCCTCTCACCACCATGGCTTACACACATGTGAAAATTAATTGCTTTTGTTTTCGTCTGATGAAAGATTTTGAATCGTAACACAATTGTGCACGTTATCCACGTTGATGATCATAAGAACACAGTCAAAAATGGTAAGTGAAGAGTTCAGATGCAAAAGCCTCTAAATGCCATTTGAAATTTTCTTCTAAAATTATCATTTTATCAAGCTTGTATATTTAAGTTCAGTAATTTCACTTAAATGACAATTAATAGGTAATCTTCATTGCCATTTAAATGAAATTACTGAACTTAAATATACACGCTTGATAAAAATGATCATTTTAGAAGAAAATTTCAAATGGCACTTAGAGGCTTTTGCATCTGAACTCTTAAAGTGTTTAATGAGGTAAAAAAACGCCCCCCAAAGTGCAAATATCTCGGCGAAAACTCAACGGATTTGGCGAGCACCTAACTCGTTGGAACAGTTTAGTCAAACTGAAAATAACGATATAAGTTTCTGAATTTTTGGTGCCGTTTTCGCGGAGATCTTAGCCAAAAAACATCGGAAGTGCTTCAACCACATTCAGCACGAATAAAATGTTTATTATGTTACAAAATGTTTATTATGTCCCTCTAGTGAACAGAACGTGTAACAACTACAACCAGCAATAGTGGCATTAGCGATCAATACGCCCGAGTAACGTCGTAAATATTAATACTAGGATGAATTTGAGCTTTTATTATTTGAATATTAAATAAAATAAAGAATGGAATTTTTATAGTATTATAGAGGAAGATTGACAGGCCTAATGCTCATGATGTTCTCTTAACGGAAGTTCTGAAGCGCGAAACTTAAATCACGTGAGCTAACTCGCTATATAATCACATGAGACATGTTTAAAAAAAAAAAAAACATATCGCTGGACAGATGAATGAACATAATATAGCTAACATTTATAATTTATTTAAGGCTGAAATGTTGCACGTATTTGTAACAAGCAAAGTATTTATCATAAAGTACTTTAAATAACATTACAAGTAACTCGTTCGAGATCACCTGCTCTACTAAGTAAAAACACACGACATGCTATGGTTCACGAATGTTCCGAAAAAGTTACAAACAAAAACGTGTTGCAAAAGCATCAAGTTTACACGTGCGATGGTGGCGCTTTTTCATTAAAAACTTGTAAAGTTTGTTCTCTAACTGAAACAAATATGCTTGCTGTACTCTGCTAGCTTAGACCTTTCAACGATATATGACAATGATTTTGCAGATCATATTTTCGTGTAAATCATTATTATTATTTTTCATGCCATGAAAATAGAAAGGCAGCAAAATTAAGTAATGGTCAAGTCATGCACAAGTTTAAATGACACCAATTCGGTTAAGCAACACAATAACGTGGTAGGTTAACGATTAATCCATTAATTGATCGCCGGAAATTTATTTTAATTGACATCCCTTCCCACAATATAAAAATGATCAGCTCTAAATGCGAGCGACGTGTGTTGGGCAAAAGATTGAAGGCAAACCTTTTCCAGATCGGCGATCTCTGAGCTCCCGCTTGACTCGCCATCCCTCATCTCCTCTTCCTCTAATGTACGTTCATCATCATAATCGTGCACCAGCATGTCTGCCGTCGGGTCAAAATCATGATCTTCCGATGACAAAGAGCCAACTGTAAAGATCAAATTAATCCATGGTTATTAAATGCAAATATGAAATATTATTACATACATTTCAAAAATGTTATTTAACCCAATTATACATTTATATTACCTGCATATATACACAAAAAATATTTTTATTAATAATATATAATTTGTAAGTAAACATTATTAAATAGATTTAGAGAACAAATTACCTGGGCTTGTACTTCCCAAGGAAGCCTGAAATTACAATGAGAAAATGTCAGGTTTGGGGAATTTACAGCATTATGAAGAACACTGGTTAACTTCCCTTAATAATATGTTACTATAGTAACCATAATTTCCACCAAATTACAATAGCTACAATTATTATTACTGTTGCAAACCCATATTAAAAAGGCTTTATATGGGATTTACTTAAAATTGAGCAAAAGGTTTTCAAAGTCTTTCAGTTTTTTTTTTGTCCTGATGACAGTGAAGCTAAAAAACTACCACAATATAAGTATGGTCACACACACTGTAAACTATAGTAACAGTAATCGTTTGAATATAATATTGGGATGAATGTAATTCATATATGAATAATGATAGCCTGCTCTGCACAGACCATGAAGATTAATAAAAAATAGATATATATATTGGCCAAACGTCACTGAATACAAAAAAATATATATGAATGGATAAAAATCATTTCATAAATTCAATTAAAATAAAACAGTTGATTACTCATTTGTACTTTTTAAATCCGCAGTTGAGTTTACATTAGAAAAATATACAGAGTTCATGGTGGTCACTAACAAGCCAAATAAATAGGTAATATTTATTCAGGTCTTCTGGGTCTCTTAAACAAAATACAGCCATGTTGAATAATAAAATTATTACATATTTTATTTTAAAATTAAACAAACAAAAAAAATGTTTTGATGTCTCCACTTCACAGCATCAATTCGGTAGTGCAGCAATAGGGGAAAAAATCACTCTCAATTACTCCATGAATCACACAGAAAGAATACAGACGAAACAAACGGCAATAATAAAGACGTCAAAATATTTTTAAAAGCGCAAAATAACAGGAAAAAAAGAATTTTCAGTACTAACTAACCATCGCATCGCGCTCGACGCTACTCGCAGCTCCGCTCAGTCAGATCTGACGCCCGCTCTGAACGCTCGACGCTAAAAGAGGCCGATCGACGTTGAAAACACTCGTTTTGACGGCCAATATCGCACGTATCTCCGTCAAACCAAGCTCTATCCAAAGATGAGGCATAATCACACGTAATCAGATATAGAAATCCCAAACTAATGTACTGTGGTAAAAGAAATAAGCGACAAAAATATGACGCCTTCCCCCAATTTTTCAACTTACCTCCGCCATCTTGGTACCTTTCGACTCTAAACTGGCTTTACGACGGAGCCCGGATTGACGTTGCAAACCAATCGCGATTGACTATTTCTGCAGGTTGGCTCTGATTGGCTGACGCGTTTAATACGCACGACGAGCAGGGCACAGGATTGGCTGCTAGGAGCGAGCTTGATTGACGTCGAAATACTGTATTCCAAATGAGTTTCATTACCTGAGCATTCATTAGGATGTTTTAAAAATACGCTAAATAAGTTGTGTTAAATGAATTTTTTATTATTTTAAAAATATATCGGATGAACTGACTGTTTTTTGTTACAGATTTTATATCATTATATATTATTCTAAGTTGGCAAATTGGCATAAAGATGTTACTCCAAGGATTTTACTTCAATGAAAGATCGATTTAGTCTATTTGGAAACAAATATCTAGGAAAGTATATTTATTTGAATGCATATAGGTCATGCATATCTTTATAATTCTGCATCATACACCTGTTTCATATTAATATAGAGCAGATGGTGGCGCTAGTTGCATGTTAAACACAGTTTGTAAACTTATGCATCGAGTCAGTGTTGAAGACAGTGTGATACATTTCATTTCATTTTCATTTATTTATTTATTTCAACAGGGACAATGTGCAAAAAAACATTAATTAAAGATGCTTTGCACCAGATTTAGCTTAAGCTAGTTTCCATCTGTAGTCCCCGAGCAGGTGAATTACAATACAAAATATACAATATAAAATGTTATAATTAGTCACTCAGAGAAAGAAAATTTACCATTTTCTTTTTTAAATTCTGTGAATGTAATATACATTTCCCCATTAGAGTTTATGCTGCACATAAGTCCGATTTTTACATCCCAACTTATTTTATATAACTTACTTTATATGAAACAACATACAGTTTAATTAGATTGTCATATATGGACTTTCTAAATCTTTTAATGGAAGTTTAAATTCAGTCTACTCTGAGTGACACGTTGGCTTGAAGTTCAACTAATCCCAGAAAGTGTAACGTCGCTTTCTGTCTGTGTAATCCAAAGCATCACCTGTCAAGTCACCTGTACAGGTGAAACAAGATTGGCCAACACAAGAACAAGAAGGTTGAGTTGTCATTTGTCAGGGAAGGCTTCACTCTGACAGCATGCACTGGAGATGTAAGTTATCTCAAGTGAGTGGATTTTTACCTCACTAAATGTGTGAAGATTCAGTGCACATTAGGAGGAAAATCAGGTTTAAATGCAGAATTCCCAACTTTCAACTGACTTTCATCGGACGACACTGCAGAAATGGAGATTGAATCAATGGTTGCAAACAGCGCACTCATAAGAGCACGAGAAGGTAAGAATATTTATTCACCTGTTAAAATGTGATAAAAATGGATTTTGAAGAGAAAACTAAAACATTCAAACAGTAAATAAAATACTGTTGTCATATCATGTGCTGAGATAAAACATTTTTAATGTGTTTTAACAGATTTTAGGAAAGGGTTGTTTTGATTGTTCACAACAAAAGTACAAAATTAAATGAAACTGATTCAAACCTCAGACTGAAACATTTTATGGGTAGTTGAAATGCTTTTTAGTAGCTGACATGTCAATAATTTTGAACAGTATTTTGTTGATATTTTAAAACTATTATGCTTTTATGAGAGTCTAAGCAATATAAGTATACTTTTAAAAACGTATTTCACTCTGCAGTTAATTTAATATGAATGAGTGAAGACAAAATAGTGATAAAAAACTCACATACTAGATCTTTGAACCTAATTTGATCCTAAAATCTTGATGTTTGTTTTAAAAAACTCTAGATATACATGTCAACTTAAGTATATTATATGCTTAAGACTACAATATCAAAACACGTTTTAATATTCACTTTAGTTCTCTGTAGTGGCTGTGAGGTAAAGAAACAGCTCATTCAACATATTTGTCCTGCACCTCTAACCTGAAATACTCTGACCTCAAAACAAAACCAGACACACAAAGCCTTTGACATCATACGGGCCTTGCATCACAAACCGGTCTGACTTCTTTTGCTGCGGTTAACAGCCTGTCAGCAGTACCTGCTATTCCACTATTCTGAGCTCTAAAAATAGCTTCAGTTGCTGTTGTTTTGTCAACTTTTTTAAGTGTTTGCAGCACTAACTGCCCAAGTGAGCCCAATAAGACTTTCTAGCATTATTATGAAGTTATACTTTTGCATGTTGTGTTTTTGTTTTCTGAATAGTACAGGTGTGGCGTCTCAAATCTGATCTTTGTCATCACTTAGAGCTTCATTCCTATGCTATTTTTAGAGCGGGCTAATATAGTAGGGGATGCCATGGATTCTCTGCAGTTTTACTGTCAACAAACCGTCATTCAAACAAAACATACGCTTACACAATACACAAATGTGATTAATAAAGCATCTATTTTTAAACACACACATTTCTCATACCTGCATTGCATGTCTAACCTTTTGTCAACATAACCTTGATAGAATAATAAACATAAATCCTTTTAGTCCTGCTGTGTTAGACTTAATGAGCAGCATCAATAGTCATCAAAAGCATTTTTTTTTTTTGATTTCTTAAAGGAGTACTTAAAGGAGTAGTTAACTTTTGTTGATAATTTACTCACCCAAGATGTCCATGTCTTTCTTTCTTCAGTCGAAAAGAAATGAAGGTTTTTGATGAAAACATTCCAGGATTTTCTTCATATAATGGACTTCAATGGGAACCAAACGGTTCAAGATCCAAATGGGAGTTTCAGTGCAGCTTCAAAGGCTTAAACGACACCAGGCGATGAATAAGGGTCTTATCAAGCGAAAAGATTGGTCATTTAAAAAATAAGTTAAAAAATGTAAGTTTTATAAGCACAAATGGTCGCCTTGCTCTGTTCTGTGATGCGCGTTCTTGACTCTCTTGTTCGAACTCGTTCATCAAAATGAACAAATCTTTTTTCAAGTTATTTCGTTCATTTCGTTCGTTGAATGAACCAAATGACGCGAAAAAAGATTTGTTTGTTGTGATGAACGAGTTCGAACAGGAGAGTCACGTACGCGCATCACAGAACAGAGCAAGGCAAACATTTGAGCTTATAAAACGTAAACTTTATTATTATTATTATTATTTTATTTTATTTATTTTTGAAATGAGTGATCGTTTTGCTTGATAAGACCCTTATTCATCGTCTGGTGTCGTTTAAACCGCATTGAAGCTGCACTGAAACTCTCATTTGGACCTTGAACCGTTTGGACCCCATTGAAGTCCATTATATGGATAAAAATCCTGGAATGTTTTCATCAAAAACCTTAATTTCTTTTCGACTGAAGAAAGAAAGACATGGACATCTTGGATGACATGGGGGTGAGTAAATTATCAGCAATTTTTTTTTTTAAGTGAACAACTCCTTTAAATGAGATTAAATGGATATATTCCTACATAAACACAATTATTAAATCCTTGTTTAATTTTTTAATTCCATGAAAACACAATTCATGTGTCATTTCATCCAAAATATCCTGTTTCAATAATAACAATAATTTCTGAATGGACAATCATGCATTTCTGAACTTGATGGTTAATTCATTTTTGAGTTCTTTAAAACACCAGAATCAGGTTTTCATATTAGGCTCTTTTGGTTTAAACAGATTTTCTCTTTCTTCCATCGTGCAGTAGGTAATGGTGCAAACCGCAAAGGAAGGAGTCGAAAATGGAAGGAATTTCTGCGTTTTCCACACATAAACGAGTGCACAGATTTGGAGAGTAGCATTGGTGAGTAGGACAAAAGTTGGGGAATTGCTTTTTAAAATATATCAATTGTGGACTTCAAACACAGCAAATATGTCAATATTAGAAATGAATGGAAAGATAATATCCTCTCGTCATTTAAGATTTTTGCCGGATTGCACTGTATTATTTTCAATAAATCATGACTCATTCTGTTTTCCAGAGCGAGACTATTACAGTCTGTGTGTGAAACAGCCCATCGGAAATCAACTGTTCCGCCTTTTCTGTGCAACTAAATATGATCTGCAGCATTGCATTAACCTCTTGGATGAAACGGTATTATCTCTCGTCAAATACTGGGTTTAGTGAGTTGATGAAACATTCTAAAAATTTCTGGGTTGTTTTAACCCAATTTTGGGTCAAATATGGACAAACCCAGCCATTGGGTTACATTTTTAAATAACATTTTTAACCCAATTTTTGAGTTTGTCCCTATTTGACCCAAAATTGTGTTAAAAAAAAATTGGGCTAAAACAACCCAGCATTTTTTAGAGTGTAATAATGTCACATTAAATGAAATAAATAGGCCTGCACAATTCTAATTAAATAGTAATCGCCAAATCAAATGTTTAACGTGTGTAAATTTCACAAATAATTACAAAAAATGGCAAGTAATACATTGAATTAAACATGAAATTTAGAAGTAGAAAGACTCTAATAACCTTTGTTTTATTTACAACTCCGAAAAATGATTAAAGTGTATTTGTCAGGCTAACATTTTGCGAAATGCAATTAGCTAGTTTATGTTAGTGAATGAATGCTCTGTTTGTGTTCTCTCAGGTGGAATATGAGGTCACACCGGATGACAAGAGAACGAACTTTGGCAAGCAACTCATCACAAAATATCTCACCTCACAGGTCTTTACACACGCTTTCATTCCTCCAATCTGATAATCAAAACTTCATATCTGCATTTAAAAAGCTGTATAAATTCTTGTTACTGTTTCACATGAAACTCAGCTAACATTTGCCCATTAATTCAACGGAATGTTCTAAATGTTCTAACATTATTGGAATGTTATTTTTGAATGTTCTCTGAACGTTCTGAAACAAGTAGTAACATTTAAATAATGTTAGGATGCCCAACTAATAAAAGAAAAACACGCTCCATATGATGTGTTGGAACATTATTAAAGACCAGATAACTTTGAAAGGACGTTCTAATAACGTTAAAGGAGTAGTTTACTTTAAAAAAAAAAAACTTTTGGTGATAATTTACTCACCCCCATGTCATCCAAGATGTCCATGTCTTTCTTTCTTCAGTCGAAAAGAAATTAAGGTTTTTGATGAAAACATTCCAGGATTTTTCTCCATATAATGGACTTCAATGGGAACCAAACGGTTCAAAGTCCAAATGAGAGTTTCAGTGCAGCTTCAAAGCTCTTTAAACGACACCAGACGATGAATAAGGGTCTTCGAGTCATGACTTGAAAAAAGATTTGTTCATTTTGATGAACGAGTTCAAACAGGAGAGCCATGAACGCTCATCACAGAACAGAGCAAGGCGAGCATATGTGCTTATAAAACGTACATATTTAAATTTATTTTTGAAATGACTGCTCGTTTCGCTTGATAAGACCCTTATTCATCGTTTGGTGTCGTTTGAAGCTGCACTGAAACTCTCATTTGGACCTTGAACCGTTTGGTTCCCATTGAAGTCCATTATATGGAGAAAATCCTGGAATGTTTTCATCAAAAACTTTCGACTGAAGAAAGAAAGACATGGATATCTTGGATGACATGGGGGTGAGTACATTGAACTACTCCTTTAATGGAAGAACGTTTGTTCGTAAGGCTGCGGGAACCTTGCCAGAACGTTCTCTGTTAGCTGATGATGCTTGTGCATGTGTTCAGTCTTCTAGGGTGCGGGAGATTGTACGCAGAGAACTCGAGGAGGAGCTCAAAGCTTCTGAAAATATCTTCAGCAATTGCCAAAAGTCAGTTCCATGATCAATACAAGGCACGTCATTGTACATGTGTGTCTTGGAGCATTGATGTGTTCATCATTTATTGGGTCTTATAGGGCACTTCATGAGTATCTGAGCGGAGCTCCGTTTGCAGAGTATCAGAAAAGCATGTACTTCGACCGATTCCTGCAGTGGAAGATGGTTGAGAGGTTAGTGTGGGCCAGATGTGGGGTTTTTGAACCATTTTAAAGCAATGCTGTTTATGTTTTGAACGTGACATGGCTTTCATTCCCACAGACGGCCAATCACCCGAGATACATTTCGAGAATACCGTGTTTTGGGAAAGGGTGGGTTTGGAGAGGTAAGACCACAATATACATCTATAAAGATTCCCAGTTAGATGTTTTACTCAATAGGACCTCTTTTGCCTGAAGTGGAGATAATCATGCTCCCGAAAGCTTATATTAGAAATGAAGATGAAAGTGTGGGAATAGGTAACATGAAGCCTCTTCTTATAGGTCTGTGCGTGTCAGGTCCGAGCATCAGGGAAAATGTATGCATGTAAGAAACTGGAGAAGAAACGTGTTAAGAAGCAAAGCGGGGAAGCCATGGCCCTCAATGAGAAGCAGATTCTAGAACGGCTCAACAGCAGATTTGTGGTGAGAATTATGATTATTATCAGCAATCGTTTGACGGAAAAGTTCATGGTTAAATGACTATTTCTGCTTGGGTGAAACTCACAAAACTGGTCAAGACCAAGGTCATATTTCACTCTGAAATCGAAAACATAAGATCTATATACACTATATTGTATGTTTGTGTATATATATATATATACAGTGGTGTGAATAAGTGTTGGCACCCATGCTAAAGTTGCCTAAAAGGAGGAATAAAAAATCATCTTTTGGATATTGATCTTAATGCCTTAATTAGAAAAATGAGGAAAACTCCAACCTTTAAGGACACAAATTTTCTTTGTGAATGAATAATGTATCATAAATAAATAAATGTTTTTCCTTAAAATACAGGGTGCATAAGTCATTGCCCCCCTATGTTAAATTCCCATAGAGTCAGGCAGATTTTTTTCAGATTTCATGGATCCAGGATAATATGCATCCTGATAAAGTTCCCTTGGCCTTTGGAATTAAAATATCCCCACATCATCACACACCTTCCACCACACCTAGAGATTGGCATGGTTTTACTTCAGTTAGCCTAATAGCTGGTTTGATTTGCATTGAAAGATGATCTTATGGAAAGTACCCCTAATCTCTAGGTGTGGTGGAAGGTGTGTGATGATGTGGGGATATTTTAATTCCAAAGGCCAAGGGAACTTTATCAGGATGCATATTATCCTGGATCCATGAAATAACTGCCTTTTAAAAATAAAAATCTGCCTGACTCTATGGGAATTTAACATAGGGGGCAATGACTTATGCACCCTGTATTTTAAGGAAAAACATTTATTTATTTATGATACATTATTCATTCACAAAGAAAATGTGTGTCCTTAAAGGTTGGAGTTTTCCTCATTTTTCTAATTAAGGCATTAAGATCAATATCCAAAAGATGATTTTTTATTCCTCCTTTTAGGCAACTTTAGCATAGGTGCCAACACTTATTCACACCAATGTATATATATATATATATATATATATCATGGTATTTATTCTACAGTATAATGCAAGAATTATTAATATTTTTGAGGTAGTAAAAATCTATTTCTTTAAGCTTTCTTTTTCTCTTATATACAGAGGCACGGTAGTATTTCCACCGAAAATGTACAAATATTTTAAGCCAGTTATTTATATCTTTTGCTGTAGTGTTTCAGAAGGAAATATCAGATTACATTTCCAAACAATCCTTTTGCCATAACGCTAATAATCCAGTGAATCTGACAACAGCCGGTGTGATCTGATCTCACCATCATCATCGTCTGTGATTACATGAAAAAACAGAAAAAAACGAGACAGAGGAAATCTAGAAGAACTGCAGCAACGTTTGAAGAAACGGACCTGCAAAGCTACCTGAAAACCTGAGTGCAAGTGTACCTGGACAAAAGCTGTTTAACACGCAAAGGGTGGTCACACCAAATATTAATCTGATATAGTTAAAGGAGTAGTTCACTTTTAAAAAAACTTTTGCTGATATTTTACTCACCCACGTCCATGTCTTTCTTTCTTCAGTTGAAAAGAAATTAAGGTTTTTGATGAAAACATTCCTGGATTTTTCTCCATATAATGGACTTCAATGGGAACCAAACGGTTCAAGGTCCAAAAGACAGTTTCAGTGCAAACTGCAAACTGTTCAAAGGGCTTTAAACGATTCCAGACGATGAATAAGGGTCTTATCGAGCGAAACGATCGCTCATTTAATAAATAAATAACAAAGTTTAAGTTTCATAAGCTCAAATGCTCGCCTTGCTCTGTTCTGTGACTCTCCTGTTCGAACTCGTTCATAAAAATGAACGAATCTTTTTGCAAGTCATTTGGTTCATTCAACGGACGAAATGAACGAGTTGACTCGGGAAAAGATTCGTTCATTTTGATGAACGAGTTTGAACAGGAGAGTCACGAACGTGCGTCACAGAACAGAGCAAGGCGAGCATTTGAGCTTATAAAACTTAAACTTTTTTTTTTTGTTAATGAGTGATCGATTCGCTTGATAAGACCCTTATTCATCGTCTGGAATCGTTTGAAGCCCTTTGAACAGTTTGTACTGAAACGGTCTTTTGGACCCATTGAAGTCCATTATATGGAGAAAATCCTGGAATGTTTTCATCAAAAACCTTAATTTCTTTTCAACTGAAGAAAGAAAGACATGGACGTCTTGAATGACATGGGGGTGAGTAAATTATCAGCAAAAGTTTTTTTTTTAAAGTTTAATAGAAGTTCATTGATAAATAAATTATATTTACAACATTATTTTTGAAAGCATCCTCCACAGCATTAACACATTAAGTGCCTTAAATTTACACTGCAGGTCAGTTTCGTCGAGCGTCTTGGAGACGTTGCTGCAGTTCTTCTGGATTTAGACTGTCTCAGTTTTTTCATGAAATCACAGATAGACTTGATGATAGTGAAATCAGATGTAATCTGATATTTCCAACTGAAACACTACAGCAAAAGATATAAATAACTGGTGTAAGACTTTTGCACAGTACTGTATATGTTTACATCATATTTATATTTATTGCACTGTATATGTGACCGGTTTTGTGTAAATTGTCTGTCTGTGTGTTTATTTGAATATGTCAGGTGAGTTTAGCATATGCTTACGAGACAAAAGAGGCTCTTTGCCTGGTGCTGACGCTGTTGAACGGAGGAGACCTGAGGTTTCACATCTATAACATGGGCACAGAGGGGCTCGACAAAGAAAGAGTCCAGTTTTATGCAGCGGAGATCCTCTGCGGCCTGGACCATCTTCATAAAGAATCCATTGTTTATAGGTAGGCCTCAAAACTGAGAGCCATTGTTTGACTTTTAATGTGCTGAATGTAGTTACAAATTATAAAATGTCACCTGACATACCAGAAATCGAATTAAACAGATCTAGCTTTGTTAATAACTACATGTGTTTTGTTTTATTTCTATCAGGGATTTAAAGCCAGAAAACATTCTTCTGGATGATAATGGTATGTGCACTTCCCTATGTGAAAAAAAAGACGTTATAATAACCGCCTGTACAAGATTTGTAGCATTCTCTTCAGGATCTCAAATTTCCCTTACTTTCTATTTTTAGCATAATCAACTCTCATAATCGTCACCAGGAAACATTTCTCCAAAATTGCTTTTGTTATCATAAACAAGGAAATTAAAGCATGAAAGCAAGTCGGTTGCAAGAAAACTTTTACTTTTGTTGCGTTTGACATCATTAACTATCCTACTTTTAAAAATAGTGACCTCAAAAAGTTTTTGGACTCTTGCATCATGGTTACAAAAGTGAGAATGCTGTTACATAAGATAAAAATGTGTTTATCTGCGCTTAAATTATGAAGGATCTTTGTCAAATGTTTTGGTAAAAGTGTATATACAAATACATTTTGGGACCACTATACACTCACCTAAAGGATTATTAGGAACACCTGTTCAATTTTTCATTAATGCAATTCTCTAATCAACCAATCACATGGCAGTTGCTTCAATGCATTTAGGGGTGTGGTCCTGGTCAAGACAATCTCCTGAACTCCAAACTGAATGTCAGAATGGGAAAGAAAGAAGATTTAAGCAATTTTGAGCGTGGCATGGTTGTTGGTGTCTGAGTATTTCACAATCTGCTCAGTTACTGGGATTTTCACACACAACCATTTCTAGGGTTTACAAAGAATGGTGTGAAAAGGGAAAAACATCCAGTATGGGGCAGTCCTGTGGGCCAAAATGCCTTGTTGATGCGAGAGGTCAGAGGAGAATGGGCCGACTGATTCAAGCGGATAGAAGAGCAACTTTGACTGAAATAACCACTCGTTACAATCGAGGTATGCAGCAAAGCATTTGTGAAGAAGACACAACACACACAACCTTGAGGCGGATGGGCTACAACAGCAGAAGACCCCACCGGGTACCACTCATCTCCACTACAAATAGGAAAAAGAGGCCACAATTTGCAAGAGCTCTGGAAAAGACTGGAAAAATGTTGCCTGGTCTGATGAGTCTCGATTTCTGTTGAGACATTCAGATGGTAGAGTCAGAATTTGGCGTAAACAGAATTAGAACATGGATCCATCATGCCTTGTTCCCACTGTGCAGGCTGGTGGTGGTGGTGTAATGGTGTGGGGGATGTTTTCTTGGCACACTTTAGGCCGCTTAGTGCCAATTGGGCATCGTTTAAATGCCACAGCCTACCTGAGCTTTGTTTCTGACCATGTCCATCCCTTTATGGCCACCATGTCCCCATCCTCTGATGGCTACTTCCAGCAGGATAATGCACCATGTCACAAAGCTCCAATCATTTCAAATTGGTTTCTTGAACATGTCAATGAGTTGACTGTAGTAAGATGGCCGCCACAGTCACCAGATCTCAACCCAATAGAGCATCTTTGGGATGTGGTGGAACGGGAGCTTCGTGCCCTGGATGTGCATCCCACAAATCTCCATCAACTGCAAGATGCTATCCTATCAATATGGGCCAACATTTCTAAAGAATGCTTTCAGCACCTTGTTGAATCAATGCCACGTAGAATTAAGGCAGTTCTGAAGGCGAAAGGGGGTCAAACACAGTTTCTTACTTTTCATTTTAGTCTTTTCAGGATTTTTTTCCTCCCAGGTATTCAGGAAAACAGTTCTCAGTCTAGAGTGGTTTAAAAACTGTGAAATGTTCCTTTTCCTGTTAAATAACGTCCCTGTATCTGACAGGTCACATTCGGATCTCTGATTTGGGACTCGCCGTAACCTTGCCAGAAGAAAAACTCGTGAAGGGAAGAGTGGGAACCGTGGGTTACATGGGTATGAAAATCATCTTCATAGATATTCAACATAACAGCAGTTTTAGTGAATCGTATCAGACATTTAAAAATATTATATACACTACACCAATCAAAATTTTGTGGTCAGTAAGATTTTTTAAAAGTTTTTTAACACGCTCATTTATTTGAACACAGTAATATTGTGAAATAATATTAACATTTAAAATAAATGTTTTCTATTTGAATATATTGTAAAATGCCATTTATTCCTGTGTTCAAAGCTGTATTTTTAGCATCATTACTCCAGTCTTCAGTGTCACATGATCCTACAGAAATCACTCTAATATGATGATTTGCTGCTCAAGAAACATTTCTTATTATCATCAACGCTGAAGACAGTTCTGTTGCTTCATATTTAAAAATTGATTAAAAAAAATCTGGATTCTTTGATGAGTAGAAAGTTTAAAAGAGCAGCATTTACTAGTTTTGTAACATTATAAATGCTTTACTGTCACTTTTGATCAATTTAATGTATCCTTGCTGAATAAATAAAAAAAATCTTACAAAACAGTAGTATATATATATATTGATTATAGAAAACAAGGCCTTTTTTTTTTAGAATTATTACGATTTTAATTCTGACTTCATTTCCAAATGTAATATGAATATGCCCAAGTGTTTCACTTTTTAGATTGTTATATATCATAAATCCGAGTGTATACAGCTTTACAGTTGTAAATTTGTTTTTTTCACATCGCCAGCACCAGAAGTCATCTCAAACACATACTATAGTTTTAGTCCGGACTGGTGGGGACTCGGGTGTCTAATCTACGAGATGACGGCCGGAAAACCTCCGTTCCGCAACCACAAGGAACGGCTGCCGAGACAAGAGGTCGAAAGAAGAGTTGTGGAGACGATCGAGCATTACGGGAATAAGTTCGATGAGGACACCTCATCCATCTGCAAAAGTGTGAGGACACGTTTCACAGTGCTCTGAGTTCACTGATTTGATCTGATCTAATCTAGGTCTCATTGTCCATTCAAAGGGAATACTATACATTTTTCGAATTGCTTTTCAATTTAGCTCCTGGCTAAAAACCCAAAGGAGCGACTGGGCTGCAAGTTCAGGCAAGGAGCAGAGGTCATCAAAGGTCACTCGTTCTTTACGAACATCAACTTTACGAGACTTGAGGCTGGAAGGATGCCGCCATCTTTTGTCCCTGACGTGAGTGTCTGTTTCTCACCTGAAATCAATCCTGTGATGTTCATTTTGTCATCAGATTGTCTTCTCTCCACCAGCCGAGAGCCGTTTACTGCGCGGACATCCTGGACATCGATCAGTTCTCTACGGTTAAAGGAGTGGTCCTTGATCAGGTCGATGATAATTTCTACAGCAAGTTTAATACAGGTAGCGTGCCTGTGCCCTGGCAGAACGAGGTAGGGAAGAAACCTAAAGAAAAGCAATGTATATTTATGGTCCACAGTTCATATATGCATTTTTAAAATTGATCTAGATGATTGAGACAGAGTGTTTCAAGGACCTGAATGTTTTTGGGCCACGAGGAACAAGAACACCCGATCTTGACCGCAACGCGGTGATCCTGCAGAATGGCTTGGAGACTCAGTTCTCCAATCACAGTCCTACAGAATACACTCGACCCCGGCTGCTGGACAGAATCTTCAAGAGACGAGTAAGGAGCCCTTAAATGACACAGTCCCACTTCATTAGCCTGTGACAGTGACTACTCTATGACTAACTATGATGACAGTGCTTTGATTAACAGAATTTTCCAGGTCATTGAAAATTTTAAGACATCATGAAACGGGAAGTTGCAATAGTCTTTTCTTCCCTGTTGTGATGTAGCCTGGTTAAAACCAGACCATTCTCAGTTGTAACTCAGTTATGGTCTGGCAAAGCTTCATCGACACATCATTTCCAAAGGGGCGTCACCAACAGACACGTATTTGGGCGCAATTGGATAGACCTAAAACCAATCAGAGCGATGAAGGAGATGACGTATGCACAGCGACGTTCGTCTGTTGTAGACCATTTCACAAGATGTAAACAACACTGGTCCAGAAGCACTTCCTGTTTCAGTTTTTTAACACTACATAAAAGCTTGGATAAAATACAACCAACAGAACATTTAAAACTGAATCAAAAAGTTAAACAAACATCTTTAAGATGTTTTCTTTACATGTGAAATAAAGAAAACAGTTACAAACTGAAACAGAAAGTGCTTCTGGACCAGTGTTGTTTACATCTTGTGAAATGGTCTATAGAACAACTTAGTTTCAATAAACGAGCAGACACTGATCAGCTACTTAGTGATGGGAAGTCCGGTTCTTTTCCGCGAACCGGTTCTTTCGGACAGTTCGTTTTAATGAACCGGTTCAAAAAACCGGTTCACCAGTTCTTTTACGTCATCACGTAATGACGTCAATTCTATCATCCCGGCGGATAAAAATACTTCAAATTAAAGGCATTTGTAATCATAACTTCAGTTAAATAATAGTACACATCGTCATAATCATTAACGAACCCTGCTGCAGCCTGGGCGATGTGCTAACGCGGATGTTTTACATGTTTTATATAAAATGCATAAATGGTCTTCATCATTTTATTTGTTATTAAATAAACTTACATTTCGCCGATTCGCCCTCTCATTTAAGTCCTGGGTTCACCCGAGCTACTTGCTCTACGTTTATTTAAAATTAACACCAAGACAACAAGGAGTGAATGGGCTTTCCATTAAATAATTCACACAGTAAACAAAACCTCTCCCAAATCATCTCCAGCAGCCTCCGAAGCACCACTAACTTCGCCTTTGTTTCCCTCGTAAGCTGATATTAGTACTTAAACATTCTCTATGATAAAAAAATGTCTGTGAAAAAAATATTTTAATAACATGGTTTTGGCGGTTATAGAGTTCTAATGACGGTGTTCAACTTGCCCTAACGTTTCTGATTTGTGTCGTGATTTCGACGGATTAGGAATGGGCTTGAATGAGCTCTTTGCCAGACTAACTTTCAGAGCAAATCTACATTTGGCTAGCTCCCAGGCTATCTGTGATATGCAACTGAAACGTATAGAAGCTTGTTTATGCCACAGAGTAAAAAATAAAAAAGGCAATTGTGAGGTTTTACTTTTTTTCTTGCAATTCTGACTTTTTTCTCAGAACTGCATGGTACAAACTCATAATTGCAAGAAAAAAAGTCAGAATTACATGATATTTATATATACAATTGCACGTTATTAAGTGAGATTTGCAAGATATAAAATTGCAATTTTTTTCCCTCAGGATTGGACTTTATAACTCGCAATTGCGAGTTTATATCTCACAATTCTACGAAAAGAAGTCAGAATTGCGAGTTGTACTTGAGTTCTGACTTTATAACACGCAGTTGCAACTTTATATCATGCAATTCTGACATTATAACACATAATTATAACTTTAAATCTCACAATTCTTACTTTATATCTCGCAATTGCGAGTTTATATCACGGAATTGCGAATTTGTATCTCGCAATTCTAACTTTACATCTCACAATTGCAAGTTTATTGAGAGAAAAAGTCAGAGTTTAGAGTCACAATTGGCTTTATGCACAGCTGCACTACTTCCTGAACTTAAGCCAGCTCCTTGTTTCCTGTCTGCCATTATTGGACAAACTGATTAATCCAGGTGTGCCTGACCTCAGTAGTCACGGCAACAATAATCAGACACACCTGAATTAATCAAGTTCGGCCAATAATTGCAGACAGGAAACAAGGAGCTGGCTGAAGTTCAGGAAGTAGTGCAGCTGTGCATAAAGCCAATTGTGAGAGTTTACATCTCGCAATTGTGAGATTAAAAGTCGCAAATGTATTTTGAATTGTGTTTTATTCTGTGGATGAAACAAGCTTCCGGCTTCTCTTACAAGTAATTTTTTTAGGCCCAGACTTGATTTTATCCATCTGGAGTTCACTGGGTGGTTTGCTATTGGTGGATATCATATGAGTGACAGCTTGTCCCGCCCTCACGCCAGTAAACACGTCATCAGAGCAAAGTAAAGATGTTGCTGCAAGAGGGAGGGAGAAGTTATTTTGATTGTGAGGCTCCAAAAATAGCTCCATTTGTAAATGACATGACAAATTTGAAGCATCTGTTGAAGATTTACAGATAGGCTGTCAATTGTTTTACAAGCATTTCCCACATGAAAGAAGGTTATTTATCGTACTGAAAAATCTCACGTTCACTTGAACAGACCAGCCTCTGGCCGCCCTAAGGCGATATGCATTCCAGCTTTACCACATTGAATGAAGAACTTAATTAGTGAACTGATGTGTTTGTAGTGTGCTAAAAATACATTCCTAGATATCCTACATTCACCATGTTGACAATGGTCTTTAACTTACGTATATAAAGTTAACGTTACCCTGCTAGTGCTAACAACCGCAAAATTATTTTTCTTGTGTTTATCACGACTTTCAGTAAAATTATTACTTAAAGTACTTACAAAGGATTCGCACAATTATACATACAAATTAAAATATAACATTTCTCCGAATAATATTTTAACCGTTTCCAACCACGCAGATTTCCGGTGGTAAACGCGTCGAATCCGTCAAAAGTTTTGCGAATTTGCGTTGTAAAATATTTTGCCCACAAGCGTGGATTCCTGTTGAACTCCCCAAACAACGGTAAATGTGACCGCACATTTTACCCTGATAATCAATCGATTTCACCGTGAGTTGTATTTTAAATCACTCTAGTCTGACCTGATCCATGAATAAATCTTGTGAATCAGATCAACCGATTCATCAAAAAGATCCAATTCAAAAGCAACGGTTAAATTATCAAATACAACATCTACTTCCCTCTCGAACGAGCCAGAGAATTCAATAACCTGGAATATTAATGTAATTTACATATAAAATGTAATATGCGAATGACAATAAAAACACCTTTTACTTTTTATCTCTGTTTTAGAACAAGGGTCCGGAGGCTGAACCAATATATCGCTCCTCATCTGCAGAAGAGCTGTAAGGACTGAAAAAGTACTTTTTACCATTTTTTTTTTTTTTTTTTTTTAAGAAACGAAGTACTTTTTTCCCTTTTTTTTTTTTTTTTTTTTTTAAAGAAACGATGTCTTCATAACTGGAGATGTTATTCAAAGGGTCATTAAATACTGAAAAGATATTGTGTAAATTTACTGTCACAAATCCTACCATCTGCAGGGTTTGGGAATAATTTTCATATTTTCACATTACAGATTCTTTGTATGCTCAGTTTGTAAATAAAAGAGAAAGTCATTGTGAAAATTGTGTTTGGTTGTTGCATAAATAAATATTCAATTTTAACAGTAATGTAGAAATATCACAAAACATACATGTATGAAAACATGGTCTTTAGAATAACTTTATTAAAACAAGTTTGTGTATAAAACATGGTTTACAAAAAAAAAGATATTTTACACCTATCCGAATGACTACAAATCAATTAACAAATAAACAACAGATAAAAAACCATGAATGGAAACCCATGACCTCTGAAAAAACTCAGGTCAGACACACACACACAACTGAACGTGTCTGCTTTTAACAGGTTAATGTGCTTTAAGGGTATAAACAACACTGATGCCGTTCACTAATAAGGATACTGTAAAAGGAAATTAAATCGGATGACTGACACCAAGATAAATCTGCGGTATGAGGAAATGTAACGAAACTTTAACTTGCATAAGGCACACCACCCCAAAATACATCCTAATCAAACTGGATCCATCTATCAACATCATGCTCTGGTGCACTATGATATTTCATAATGAGAAAACTGAAGAATGAGACATTGATTTCTATGAGAAAAACCTTCTCAATCCTGCATGAAAAACAAGGGACGGGTACAACTATAACCGATACAAAACAGATGGTTTAATCAAATATATTCAACATTGCTTGGTCATAGAGAACGGTACATGAAAAGCACGAGGGAATAGTTTTCAGACACATGGGCTATGAATATGTCAGTCTGTGCTCTCAGACAGTGTCAGTCTTCAACCTTCCCACGGTGGGCTCCGCCGGCCGTCTACGTCTGTCTCCACGTGGTACAGCATGTCTGCCAGCGTGTGTTCAATGACTGCACCCCAACCCATGTCACTCATCTGAGATTCACGACAAAACCACAATCATCACCAAGTCAAACATTGCAGATCATTGTACTTTAACTGTATGTAAAGCAGAATTTAATACTGGGAAATATATTTATGTACATCCACTGAAATGATGAGATTTCTGAAAGATCATGTGACACTGAAGACTGGCGTAATGATGCTGAAAATTCAGCTTTTATCACAAGAATTTAAAAAATATTACAATAAATTGAAATTGTCACCAATTTTTCCATAGTTCAAGCATAATTGAATTAGCACATCCCTCTTATTGAGCTAGTGAAATACGCGTTCATCATGCAAGGCCGCCTGTGTCTTTTTTTTAATCAGGTTTTTCCTGCTTTCCCCCGCATTCAGTCGTGCCGTTTTGTTCTGGCTTAGTCAGCACATAAAGGCCAATGTTTCGTAATAGCACCATGCTACTCATACAAAATGTAGTTATTGTTTAATTCAAGCACCAGTGTTTGTTTTCACATACTTTCCAGTCCTTGAATCCATCATGTGTCTGAAATTTAAGTACTTTATCAAGAAGTGTGGGAACCCTGAATCACACGCTTCCCTAGAGTGTTATACTATGATTCATGCTACAACGTCTTCGCTAGAAATGAAGGGCCAAAGCCGTTAATAATAAGGATAAGGTGTACTACAAAGTCCACCTGCTTTAAATAATACAATGCCTCCGTCTCAGTTTAAAACCGACCATCATTTTGGTATCGCAATTATTTAATGGGCTGTTGACAAAATATCATCTATAACATAACTCAGAGCTCTAGTGGAAATATGCCTTTATTTTGGCAATTACCCAAAGGAATATATCTAGGAAAAGTATTCAAGAGTGATTTCATACTTACTGGCTGATATGTGATGTCTTTCGGTGGGTATTTAAAGTGTGGTCCGAAATTAACAGACACCTGGAGAGAGGAAACAGCATTAACAATGGTATGGGCCCACTGGGTTTGGTTCATAGATGTGCGACACGCTCCTTTCAATTGCCATCACCATCTCCACATCATTCATACAGCACCATCTAGAGTATATAGAGAGTAACTAATGACAGTTTTTGATACACACTTTAAAGCAGGGGTCAAAGATATCTAGTTTAACTGGATTGGAGGAAACTTCACATTAGCCGTCGGGCCAAAAGCGTGCCAGGGCCAGTCCCGTTTCCACTGTCACTTCCGAGGCTTGATTGGGCCTAGCCAGGGTTTTATGGCCCTTTCATGAAGTAAAATCACTAAAAGCCTTCCTTCCGCTAAAAAAAAATAGTCCCTGACCGTGAACAGCAACAACGTTTCAATGTGTAATATGCATGAAAGCTCAAATAAAAACAACATAGGAACTGCAGTGTTGCGCAGTGATGCATCAGAACATAGCCGTGTTTTATCATGAATAAAGCACAGCTATTGACCAATCAGAATCAAGGATTGGAACCAACCGTTTTAGAATACCTCTTAAAAGATTTGGGTTCTGTATAAATGCATTCAATTGATCATAAGGGATGACATAAAAGACATTCATAATGTAACAAAAGATCCTACATTTCAATTAAATGCTGTTCTTTTGAACTTTCCATTCATAAAAGAATCCTGAAAAAAAATATATCAGTTTCCACAACAATTTGAGCACAATTGTTTTCAACATTGATAAATCCGAAAATGTTTCTTGAGCAGCAAATCATATTAGAATGATTTCTGAAGGATCATGTGACACTGAAGACTGGAGTAATGATGCTGAAAATTCAGCTTTGATCACTAAATTACAGATTACAATAAAAACAGTTATTTGGAATTGTAATAATATTTCCATATATTACTGTTTTTACTGTATTTTTTTTATCAAATAAATGCAAAATTAAACTACTTATTGACCCCAAACTTGTGGTTGTGCATAATCAAAAGCTATATCCACGTACGTTTGGAAGACAACACTGAAAAGGTTTGCATACAGACGACAACGTTGTCAAAATGATCCCCGTTCACCCGGACCTGTGAAAACGACTGAAAACGCTGTATTATGCATGCCAGACCAGTAGCTGGCAATGTAAGAAATACTACACACACATAAGCATTTTCTACTGAGGGGTGAATACAAACAATAAATAATGCGTCTCTGCTGTCGTAGTAGTGGTATTGATGTAGTAAATCTACACTTTGCTGGAGAAGAGTTAATAAATTCAGTCTCTTGAGCAGCACAAACACAGTCAAGTACTCGCTTATGCCTATAGACTGAACACGTAACACGCATGACGTCATAAAACGGAAGAAGTTTTTGTAGGCGGAGACCCCCAAAACGCCATTTTAGTGTAATCAAAAGACCAAAAAGCATAAAAAGTTGTACATTTTTGGTTGAAAAGGGCCATACCGTGCAGCTCTTGTAGAGGGATATGGCGGGGTAGTACATCCCCTCAAACAGATTCTCATAGGCCACACCTTGATTCGCTCCGTTCTTGAAAAATATCATCTAAAAACAAAAACATGACACATCAATGATGACATCACAATGCATTATTTTGAATGCATCAATACAACGCAATGAAACACTCACTTGGCTGATGCTAGTGGGTTTTAAATTCTTCTCGGCCTTGTCCACGTAATCTTTCTCTTCAAAGTACAAGTAGCTTTTGAATTTGATCAGCGCCTTTGAGAAGAAAAAAAAAATCAACAATATTATCACTTAAGATGACATTAGAGAATTCATTTTATCCTTCAGGAGAGCGCTAGCACACAGATGACCTCTCCAAGCCCAATCGTACCAGAATGTTTTTTAAAAAAAATAAGTAAAAGAACAAACTATTCGGTTTGCTCATACCTTGTCCTTGTACGTGTCAGGCAGAGCCTTGGCGGTTTCGGTCTCGTCTGGAAGCTGGATGAAAAAGCCCAGGATGTCGCCCTGACCGTAGCCGTCAGAGTAATGCTTTCCTAAGGACTGATGGAAGCGTGTTCCTTTCTTACTGCGCCACGAGTAGCTGAACTTATCATAACCCAGAGGAGCTTGAAGGTTTCCTGGGATTAAACACATATGATGAACATTGTAAATAGAGTATATTACAGTACAAGTCGCAAGTCAAAATTGCATTGTTAAGAGAAAAAATACACACACAGGTAAATCACATTTAAAATAGTTCCCCTAACTCCACAACAAATTATTTAAATTTAATGGTACAGAAGTGAAACGAAAAATGACTTTTTTTAAAGTTATAAAGCGCTTACATTTAATTCATGCAAATCTGAATACTTGAGCAGCAAATCATCATATTAGAGTGATTTCTGAAAGATCATGTGACACTGAAGACTGGAGTAATGATACTTTGATCACAGGAATAACTTACATTTTACTATATATTCCAAATATATTATTTTGAATTGTAATAATATTTCACGATATTACGGTTTTTACTGTATTTTCGATCAAATAACTGATTCCAAACTTTTGACCAGTAGAGTACCTCTCACATTCAGCACAAATAAATATATATTTCACATTTCAAATGATAAAAAATAGGATTTATTTAAAAATAAATAAATAAATAAAATACGGGAAGCGTCGTTAGTTACAGACCTAAAGGCTGTGACCAGCCCAGCCGAGCCGCAGTGTCCGGAGGCATCTCGTCCACGGTGACCTCGAAATACCACGAGCCCTTTCTGACCCCATGAGACGCTCGGACCATCGAGTAGCCCTTCTCTCCGGTCACCGTCAAGCGGTCGTCTGAAATCTTTAACTGTGGAGCTGAAACAGGCAAAAATAGATAGTAAACCACCATGCACAAGGCTTATTTTGATTGGCTGTTCTGGAGAGTGTTTCCTGTACAACTCACTGCTAAACTACCGTAGTATGATGCATCGTTGAAGAAATCAACTAGCTAGTCACAACTGTTTCCCAAAACCATATCGTCACAAATTGGTCGTCAACTACGTTGGTTAATGATGTCACGCAAGTGGTGGAGTAATAACTACTTTTTTAGTTCTGTTAGAGATCGCACTAATGCTAGATGTTTTGATATAAATCACAGACATGGCATCTGAGGACTCTCTTATTTTTCTCAGTTACTTTGCTTTATTTCCAGATTCAATCATAGGCTCGTTCTTACATAGTAGAGCACGTTCACACATTTGCAGTCTTCAAAAACTGTGCTTTAAATCTTTTGGCAAACTAAAAGACGTGAATGACATTTGTATGTATTCTAACTAAAAGACACAGGTTGTACTGAATGTCAGCTCGCTTATTTGGCTCAAGATTTATTGAAACCACATGCCATGCAAACTTGGAAACTCTGCTTCTAACCACAGCTCGAGATCTGTTGATCCAAGCACACAAGTTTGCGATGCTGTTTGCGAATGTTCGTTAGAACGATGGTTTCGGGAAACACCGACTCGTGGAACTATGCTGATAACGACGGAACTTGCGAATGTAGTTGGCTAACGATGCTTCTGGATGACACATGTACCTCTGTCGTGCAGCGCCAGCAGCACTCGCTCATACAGACACGCGCGGTACAGGTCTCCAGGGATGGGCTTCCCGGCCCAGCAGTCCAGCTCCAGTTTCTCCGGGTCAGGAGCGTGAGGATCCGGCTCGGCTAGGATGTAGCGATACCCATCCTTGTTGAAGGGGTGCTCAAGAGGGTAACCATGAGGTGGCAGGCGCTGCGCTGAGAACAGCGGGTCACTAAAACAAAAAGTAATGTTTTGCTCTGATCAGGATTCGTTTTACAAAACAGATGAATTTTTATTTCATGTCGACTTTAACGGATTAGTTCACCTCAGAATGAAAATGTCCTGATAATTTACTCACCCCCACGTCATCCAAGATGTTCATGTCTTTCTTCAGTCAAAAAGAAATTAAGGTTTTTGAGGGGAAAATTCCAGGATTTTCTCCATATAGTGGACTTCAACTGTTGAAGGTCCAAATTGCAGTTTCAATGCAGCTTCAAAGAGCTCTACATGATCCCAGCCGAGGAATAAGAGTCTTATCTAGCCAAACCATCGCTCATATTATAAAAAAAATATTACATTTGTATACTTTAACCACAAATGCTCATCTTGCACCAGCTGGGATGCGCCACACATTACGTAATGACGTTGAAAGGTCAAGCGTGACGAAGGGCGGAAGTACCAACCTAGCGTTTACAAAGCGAACGTGCAAAGATTTAGTCAAAACGCCATTTACATGAAAAAATAAAAGGTAAAACAACGATTGTTGGAGGAGAAAATGAGTTTCCCCTACGTCAGGTTACCACCTGTCCTTCCCAGCGTGATTACGTAATGCGTGAAGTCGTGGACGTGTAAGACGAGCATTTGTGGTTAAAAAGTTTAAAAATGTTTATTATTTTTTTTAGAAAATGACCGATGGTTTCGCTAGATACGACACTTAATCATTGGCTGGGATCATGTAGAGGCATTTGAAGCTGCATTAGAGGTCTGCTACCCGAAAAACTCACAGGTTTTGGGTCGGATTAATGTTTAATGAATAGCTTTGGGTTTGTGACTTAGAAAAATATAGGCTATACTTTTATATAGTTTGCGTGCCGCTTGGCTGCTTGCTGTGTTGTGATCGTATGAGCACGCGAGATAGAAAGTAGCCTGTGTGCGCAGTTTCAGCCGTCCTCTGATTACTGTGTTGTGACCACCTTTATGTCATTTTTATTTAATCATATCATTTTACAAATCTTTTTCGCACATGTGCTCCCGCATGCGCCATTTCAGTCACAACACCATAATCAGAGGACGGCGCAGAAACCATCAACTGTCGATGCTGTTCTCTTCCTTCATAACTCATACTGAGAAGGATAAGCTATATTTATGTAACTAATAGTTGTTTTAGACTTTGTTTTGAAGCTTAATGTTTGAGTTCCAGGGGAATTTGTGACTGTTTCATCTGTTCAACCACATCAAAGTTTCGTAATTAGAAAGTCCGTACGCTGTGCCGTGGTGAAACGGTGTTTGTACATTTAACCTCTTTTTTTCTCATCGCAAGCAATCATAAAATACAGCATATTGCAAAAAAAAAAAAAAAAACTATAAAATGGACCTCGGGTTCGGGTTGGGCTTAAAATATAACCGTAATGTTCGGGTCCGCTTCATGATTTTGTGTACGGGCCGGGTACAGACCTCTAATCTTTTACGATAGTCACTGTGTCAGATTACGCGATTTTGACTCCTAAAATCTTGTCGTGGACAAGACACGTCAGACTACACGTTGCTTCCTGACCAGTCATCGCATGCCGTCTTTAACGGCGCGTGATGTCATCGAGAAGGCGAAACTAGTAGCAAGTGACTTCCGGAAACGAACGTAAACAAACAATGGATGAAGCGGTGAGTGTTGTATTGGCCGTCCTGTGTTCAGAAAAAAAGTAAAAAAAAGAAAGAAAACCCGACAATGGACACGTTCCTGGATTGCTCGAAGAGGACAGTATGGGCTGTCAATCCTCCAAAGAGAACTTGAGGTAAAATATTGTTTTCTTATATATTGGTCAACCTCATGCATGTGACGGAACCGTCGTGGACGACTCTTAAAAAAATTGCTAGTCTTTTTGTCGTGAAGCATCGCAGACGCAACGTAGGTTGTCGCCCACTATGACACACTATACGAGATGATATGATTGAATCTTGCGTCCCGAAGCCTGTTGTAGTTTACGAATCCCCACGACACCCTACGTCAAACGGATCGTGCCTAAATCGGGCTAAAATAGTGTAATCTGAACCAGGCATGAGCTGCATTAAAACTGCGATTTTGACCTTCAATGCATTGAAGTCCTCTATAGACCTTATGTAGCCCCGCCCCTTTTCAGCGTTGCGCTCGTTGTCTTTTGACTTCCGGTCTGTATTTTCATAGTGATCTTGCATAGGTATGAATGTACTGCTCGTAAAAAAATTCCCGGTCGACATTTGTTAAGACATCTGCTTTACAATGCTTATGATAAACATTACAATGCTCATGATAACTTTTGTTAACTCTACAATGAGTAAATCCACTTCACCAGCTAATTAATCCTCGACAGCGATGCCATAGAGATATACAGAGCCCCCGCAAAAACGGAAGTTCAAAGACAATATTCTAAAGATGACAGCGCCCACGTTCCTCTGGTGCATAAGGTCTATATGGAGAAAAATCCTGGAATGTTCTCCTCAAACTTAATTTCTTTTTCGACCGAAGAGAGAAAGACATGAATATCTTGGATGACTGCAAATTATCAGGAAATTTTAATTCTGAAGTGAACTAATCCTTTAAGATGTGCTTGTTGTCGTACCTTCGTGTTCTCTTGGCCGTTCCAGCTGCGGCTCCATCTTGTTGCTGCTGTTGTTTGCGTTTGGCTCCTCTGCCTTTTCCTGTAGCCGCTGGAGGAAGCCCACCTGTGACAGATCCATACCAGAGTCTCGATTCAAAAACTGATGATGCAGAATCAACCTCAGCCTGATTCACATGCTCTGATTATCCAAAGCTAACTTAAAGGTGCAGTATGTGAGATTGACAGCTAGCGGTTGAAATGGGTCCAAATTCAAAATTAGAGCCCGACCGATAAAGGATTTTGAAGGCCGATACCGATACAAATTTTTTTGGTTTTAAAATCCGATATATTGGCCGATATTTTTTTTTATTTCAGAAACACGCAGCAAAACATTAACAGATTTCCCTAACATTAGTTATTTGTAGTTATTAATGAGTTTTAGCTAAAAAAATATGATAATGCATTTTAAAAAGAAACTTGTTTCTTTTGTCACAACAGAACAGACTGTTGATAGTGGCATTAGCTAGCTTTGTGGTTAGCTAGTCCATAATTTAGCAATGGATTACGTCATACTGCAAATTGTAAAACATACATTTTCAATATAACAGGCCAAGGAGAGATGATACGTCTCATTGCTATAACTGTCACGCGCTATTAAAGAAATACTTCAGTCACGTTGTCAAAAGTTAAAAGGACAGTCAGTCAACTACACTGTATGTAACTATGTAACTACACAATGTAACGTAACTATTACTAGCTAATTCCGCCGCACTCTCGGCTTATTTAACAGAAGCAAAACTGGACATGATAGTCAGTCACAAATTTTCTCATGCTTATTTGAGTTAAGAGAACTGATGGGGATGTTCTTATAATTGTTATTCAAGCAATGTATGTATCATGACCAACTCAACGAGTGTTGCCAACAGGGACGGTGTAGAGTGCCCTCTGGTGGACAAACTATACAACTCCAACACTCATGACATGGTTCAAGCGTGTTTCGTCCGTTTTTATTTTATTTTTGAAATATTAATTTATCGGCCATTATAACTGCCGATACCGACAGTTTGGAAAATGCCTAATATCGGCCGATAATATCGACCTGCCGATATATCGACCTGCCTCTATTCAAAATAGCAGAGAGTTGTTTCCCCCACCCCCTCCTGATCAGAATCGACGCTCGTGCGGGTTACCAGATTGAAGACACGCAACAGTAACGAGCGTAAATCACCAATGGAAGGCGAGGAGACTTACGAAAGTTGATTTGTGGTAATTGATAAAAGTTGATAGTTTTAATATGCTTCATTTTTAGATGGGTGCGGAGGCTTTTTAGGTCGGTAGAATCTGATATCTGACCCAGTTTGTTCACTAGCTTCCATGGCTGCAATATGCTGTGTTTCCCGCCAACTGGCAACCTGTGGTGGCGAAATACTATTGGATAAATTAGCAACGTAAGGTTTTGCACAGACCAAAACATTTCACAGTAAAATAACTGGCTGTAGAAGTGTTTTTCAGAGACACCAGTATGTGACCTCAGCAAGTTTCCTAAATATCTGCAAACGTAGGGTCTTTTTATGCTTTAGTACAGTCAAAAACTTACATACAGCACCTTTAAAGCTCAAACCTAAATGCTTGCAGCAGTTTACAAACAGAGCAGCCCGGCTGAGTGTTGATCAGGGATTGAGTTCAATCTAATGGTCAGCGTTTGACAAACACAACGATAAAGTGTGAAAGCAATATGCTTCAGTGACAGTCCATTGATATGTGCCAAAAGACATGACGGTTAGATTTTCGTTGTCTAACGGGGAAGAGAGGGGGCACAAGCACACAGAAACATGAATAGTGCCGACATCAGGCTGCAGATTGAGGAGACGTGGCCAAAAGGAGCAAGCAAGTCAATCAAGAGGGAAAAGATCAATGCAAAGCGAGGGGGGGTTACAGGAGCACCAAACCAAACACCAGCCTCCGATTTCAAAAGCCACACCAAAAACGATCCATATTCACCTGAAAAACTTGATCCACCTGGAATACAACGCACAGCTTTAAAGGAACTCCCTCAGCATTCAGAATTAAATATGCAACTTGAACAACTTCTATAGCTTGGAGCATTCGGTCTTACCGTTCAACCCTCCAGCCCCCGTGATGGTCGTCACCTGCTTCTGGTTGTCATATGATGGCCCAATATTGCCCAGATCCTGAATTAAACCAAATACAGAACATATAACAAAATCAAATTATTAACCTGTTAACTGTCACCACCCTTTTTTTTTTTTAAATAGACATGGAAATGCACATTTTGAACTTAAATGGTTGTAATTCAAGAATGCTTTGGAATATAGACGTAAGATTGGTCTCGTTTTAAAGAAGAAATTTGGCATATTTTTGTAGAAGTGAAAAAAATTAAGAAAGTGAAACAGAAAAAGTTATAGAAATGAACAATGTAAAAATAAAAATATTATTCATATATTTTATATAAAATATATATTTTCAAAACCTGGGCTACTCTAAAACTGCAGAAAAATCAAAAACAAAAATCTGAACAAGTTGTGTTTCAAATTTTAGGTTGATATCTCAAAAAATGAGCTTTCAGTGAGATTTTGTTTGGGCGCAGTACCACACTTTTTCACTAGGGCACAACCAGACTCCATCACTGCCCATATAAGGGCACCCTCATTTCCATATGTGTTTTGAGTGATATGAACCATTATTTCCACAATTTTCATACAATTTATGAAGTAGACATCCTATTCAGAAGTAGTATGGGAAGTTTGGCAGATTTTGTTTTTCAACCTCTAAGAAACACATACAAAGAACACCCATGTGCATTATAACTTCCTGCCACATCACAAATGGTGAATTTATTATTTTTTCTTTATATTTAAAACATTTTAGATCTTTTTTTCTAAAATAATTGAATGGATGCAATCTTTTGAACTCTTGGCATGAAAACAAACTGAGGTTTCTACCTTTTTTTCATGATTTTTCATGTTCATCACTATTTCAAAATAAGTGTCTGAACACGCCTAAGGAGTATGAAAATATTCTTGTTGCAAATTGATAAATTACGAGCTCCTTTGTAATTTATTTTGAAAATCAGTCACCAAATATGAGATTGTAAGCTTTCAAATGATATATAGTTTGTCAATATTACTTAAGGTCTTTTCTAAGATATTGTTGTTTTAAAAATATAATGGCAAGCGTCCCACCTAAAAAACTGGGTATGTTAGTATACACTGTATTATTAATAATGTATACTATTAATGTATACTATACAGTATGCATTCTGTATGAAATCCATTTTATTGTAAAAATAAAATACTGTATCCCACAATGCAACGCATGCTCTTTATTCATAACACTGGTCTACTACAATTTCTTAGTCATCTGTTTCAAAGATAAAATGTGCTTTTTTTATGCATATTGATTTGTTGAATTCAATTTTGACAAATAAAAAAATAATTTTCTCCTGTTTCCAAAATAATAGATGTAAAATTCTAATTTTCCAACCTCTCTGTACAATTTTCAGACCATATTTAACAGAAATGGTTCACACAGCATTTCTTTGCATATTTGGAATATAATTTTCTACGTTTTTCATTGGTTTTCTCAAATTATAACATGCACTTAAATGATGTAGAACCTAAACCGAAGAACCTTAAATTTACCTCATTGGTTTGATCCTGTAAATGTGGTTTGATGTTGCAAGATCACCAAACAGCAAAGTACAGTATGATTTAGATGATCGTTTGCCCCTTTATAGGCTTCTGGTTTGAGTGGCACACGCGCATTCATTTAGTGAAGTTAAAAAGAGACTTGCTTATGTTAAAGACAAACATTTGCGTAATGAAAACCTTTCCCTTGAATTCATTCAGTTGTATTCACCGATCGCTAAACTTTTGCCATTGAATGACACATTTATATTTTTAGAAATTCTTGATTTTATATTTTAGAAAACTGAATGGGGGCAAAAGTTGTGAAACTAATATTTTTCCATATTCTGTTTCCTTTTCCCCCCATAGTTATTCAGACCTGGAAATGACTCAAATCAAATTCCATACTGCGTAGCAACACTGATAATAACCACTCTGTCTATAAAGTAAACACTTTAAAAAGAGTTATGGGTCGCACCTGATCAAGCAAACCAAATTTGGGATAGTCCTCTTCAGGGTCTTTGCTGCCGGGGTCGGGATGTTCTTTCACCAGGAAAACGTCACGCTCTTTAATCTGAGTCCAAACAACACAAGTCAACCTTTAGAAAACTCAATAATCCACATTACAGACATAAAAAAGAATCATCAAGATAATCTTCTCTCAAAGATCTCAATTACTCACCATAGTCTTGACAATATTATTTGGCCATGTCAGTTTGCCAGGCCTCTGACGGGTCGTCATACACTCCCAGTATTTGTCAATGAAAGGAATGATGTCCTTTACAAGAAACCAAACAACACCACTGAAACCACAATATAAAAGACATGGCACTACAATCAGTCAACTTCAGCTGAAAGTGTACCTTATCTTTAGAGAACATTGTTTTGGGATGCTCCTCTTGAGTTCTGGACCTCCATGTCAGATTAGCCAAAGCGGTGAGACACATCTCCTTCAGATCTGTGGATATAAAACCATTCTACCATTAAAAAGATAAAAAGAAAAAAACATGTTCAAAATGTAATACTGATGTGCTTCAAAGCAGACTACCTGCGTAACAATTAGAGATGAACCAGTCATCTTTTTTTTTTTTGTTGTTGTCCGATCTCTGTTCTGGACTTGGACACAAACTGCATTGCAATTATTTCCCAAAGTGTAATTTGTAATATTGTAAACTGGTCAGTGTTAAAGTCCTGTTTACAGCATTGTTTATACAGAGATGGGACACAAGGGCATGCAATGCTCGAAATAGAGGAAGAAAAATATAAATATTGAATTGAGTGGGGATTTATATGGCTGTCTCTGAAGGGAACTGACTTTCTTCAGAATAGTTTCGATGGCATTTTCAATTTCCTCTTACCTCCATATAAAGTAGTGTTTATGAGTGCAGCGCTGCTTTGAGTACAGCAAAAACTAAGAATATGCTATATATATACACACACTACCGGTCAAAAGTTTTAGATCAATAAGTCAATCAATTTTTAAATGAAGTCTCTTCTGCTCTCACCAAGGCTGCTTTATTTGATTAAAATGAAAAATGAATAATATTGTGAAATATTATGACAATTTAAAATGACTGTTTTCTATTTTAATATATTTTAAAATGTGATTTGAAAGATGAATTTTCAACATCATTACTGTTGCTGATTACACATCAGTTTTCAGTGTCACATGATCCTTCAGAAATCATTCTAATATGCTGATTTTTATGCTCAAAAAACAAATTATTATTTTCAATGTTGAAAACAGTCGTGTACCATTTCCGCCCCCAAAATTCTATGATGAATAGAAAGTTCAAAAGAACAGCATTTATTTAAAATATAATCTTTTCTAATATTATAAATGTCTTTACTGTAACTTTTGATCAATTTAACTCATCCTTGATGAATAAAAGTATTTTCTAATTTCTTTCCCCCAAAAATAAAAAATAAATTCTTACTGACCCCAAACGTTTGAAAGGCAGTGATTAATGTTACAAAAGCTTTCCATTTCAGATCAATTCTGTTCTTTTGAACTTTCTATTCATCAAAGAATCCTGAAATAAAAATGTAAAAAACTTTTTTCAACATGGATAATAATCATAAATGTTTCTTGAGCATCATATTATAATAATTTCTGTAGGATCATGTGACACTGAAGACTGGAGTAATGATGCTGTAAATTCAGCTTTGATCACAGGAATAAATTACACTTCACTATATATTCACATAGAAAACCGCCGTTTTAAATTGTAATAATATTTCACAATATTACTGTTTTTTTTTGTATTTACTATCAAATAATTGCAGCCTTGGTGAGCAGAAGAGACTTCTTTTAAAAACATAAAAAAAATCTTACCGATCTAAAACTTTTGACCGGTAGTGTATATATATATAGTCAGTCTGCTGTTTGTTTTGTGCAAGTATGTAGAATTATGCAGAATAATTTCTCAAATCTAGAGTCCACTCTGTTGAAATGAAAATCTTGAATCATTAAATCTTGAAATTACACCATTTAATTTAAATAAAAAACAACATGTTTGTAGAATCTTTGTTTGGATTGTGATTAAAACGCAGTAGTTGCCACTCATTTCAAATGGCTACAGAGATTTTTTGTTTAACAGAGCAAATCATTTTTTTTTTTTAAATCAGTGACCAGTATCAAAATCTGCCCATTTTCCTGTAAAAAAAATTGGATTCGCCCATGAAAAACCCTGATCAGAGCCTCCTTAGTAACAGTTCCAACAGCAGTTTGTAACAGTGATCACCAATTCAACAAATCAAACAGATCCACTCACTTGCTTGTTTCCTCAAAAAGTACGTGTTCCCACTGTGGTGACACACGTTGCAGTGAAACACATAATTGGTCATGAACGGCAGGCAAGTTCTGCAGGAATGAGAAGACAGACCGTGTAAGTACATGCATGTGGGACACCCGTCCATCTCAGATAATAAGAGAGCAACGCACGCCGTGTCAATGCTGAACGTGTCTGCTGTAAACCACTTCATGCAAAGCGCACACTGCAGCTCCACTTCCCCCAGCTGACGGCCGCTCTCATCGTCTCCAGAGCCCGTCTGTGTGTCCGCCGCCTCAGAACTGTCCCCGGCTGTGTCCTGAGGACACAAACACACGCAATGTTATTTAGTACTGAAAACCTGCTTGACAGTCACCATGAAACAGTAAATCCTTTAGCTATTTGATTTCTGTAATGGTTTCAGCTGAATGAAACTCATTTCAAAATTGATGTACTTTACACAGATATTGAACCAAAATGAATCAACACTGAACTGATTTCAGTTGAATAATGACAGTATTGTCTTTTTAGAGCTGCTTTACAGCAAAATTGAATTGAATACTGTTTGCATCAATGAATTATCATTTTCCTTTTTATTACTTTGAAAATCTGTATCGTGTAGAGCGTGATAGAAATAAAGGTGACTTGAGATTTCCAAGTGACACAGAATATTCAATGAGGTATTAGGACTTTTACATACAAAATTTTAGACTTAATTATCCATGGGGAATTGATTTCATTAAAGGAATTAAGAAGCAGTGGTATTATTGTAAAAAAAAGAAAGAAAGAAAATTATAATAATAAAAAAAATCAGTAATTGAAAGAAAGCTGAAATAAAACATATATTATTAGATGAAAAATTTTAAACAAAAAAAAAACGTTTAACTAGCTTAACTAAAATAATTAAGTTTGTTAAAGTAAAATTACTCAAATTGAAATTAATTAAAGCTACATAAATATGAATATACATATATTAATGACTAAAGCAAATAAACAATCGCTAAAACTAAAATTTAAATGAAAACTAAAAATATATAAATACAAAAATAGCAGTTAAGAAGATAAACAATGTAAAATAGAGAAAATCATACACAATAAGAGAAGTTATGCGTGTTAAATGCACAAGAACAATTCATCATGTATGCAACACAATACCATTGTATCTTTCCCACTGGAAGACTCAGTCTCCATGTTTGTGTTCAGATCTCCAAATGAAGAATCGCTGCAAAAACACACACACACAAAATATGAGAAATAAAAACTCCCAGAACTGATCAGTAACTTACCATATCATAACCACGAGCTCATCCACACATCACAGCCCACATTTACATATCAACACCACTGACATCTAACGTTATATATCTTTAGTATACTGTATACAGTTGATCATCAGCTCTATTTACTATCCAGCTCTGATGAATGACAGCATGCAAATCACAACAGAGGTCGGATGAATGAATTAAATAAAACTCAGTCAGAGTAACGAATCTTTTGTTTTGGCAAGGACCTTTAGGGTAAATAATGTAATATCACGTTTATTTGCAGAAAGAACTATCAGTATGTTAATTATATAAACGTCAAATTAAAGATCACAGGGGACAAATTTCAAATAAATAAGACGAAACATCGTGAAAACACTATCTCATTGTAACACTTGACTCGATTGCTGCAATGGTGTTTATGCGTTAAAGCGATAGCTATTAATAAAACAGAGATGCGCTATAGATCTGTATATGTGTTTAATTACTCAATATCAGTGTTTTCGTTGAATAAAGTGTGTTTTAATTGGTTCTCACCCGTCTGCTGTGTCTCTCTCAGTCGCAGAACGCGCCTCAGTAGCCATCTTTCATATGACGACCAGAGATTCAAATATCGCGATAACACAGCAGCTTCATCGCTGCCATACTGTCCGTGATCCACCCTGTGGTCTCACGCACACTGACACCTGTCGGACAAATGTTGAATTACTGTGGAAAGCTCTAGTATCGGCCTAATATTAATTTTTTAAAAAACACTGTTTATCTTTTTAAACCATGTGTTGTTTGCCCTTCAATGTTATTTATTTATTTGTGTTTTGTATTGTAAAGACTTTTTATTATTTTAAACACACATTTTAAACATTAAAAACATGATAATTCATGTCAGCAATATGTTAAAACCTGCTAATAAATGCTAGCAAAACGCTAAGTCATCTTAGCAAAGTGTTAAATCATGCAAGCAACATCCTAAAACATGCAAACGATGTGTTAAATCACGCTAACAACATGATAATAATGCTAACAATGTGTTAAATCAAGCTAACAACATGATAATAATGCTAACAATGTGTTAAATCACGCTAACAACATGATAATATTCTAGCAACATGTTAAATTACATAATGTATTAAAACATGTTAGCAGTGTATAAAATCATGCTAACACCATGTTAAAACCATGGTTAAAACATGTTGTTGTTTTTTTTTTTTTTTTTTACAATTTTTTTTTAGTAAAACCTTCAAACTTGATGCTATTTTAAACTTTCAGACCTGTCTTTGTCAAGCCAACATCAAAGTTTGTCATCAAACTTGTTTCATTGTAAATATTTTTTTTTAATTATTTGATCAAGATAAATTTTGTTTAAATTAAATTAATTTTTTTTAAATTATTTATTTTAAAACAAGTGTTTAGAGTAAAAAAATTCATAGTTTCTTCCTGTATGGACAGATGCTTGAACATGATGCAAACAAACTATTTCCACAAATCAGTGTCTCTTTCTTTTCAATACACAGTGGACATCAGATCCATCGTAAACCTGTAAAACACGGTTTAAACATCTATTACTACTAAAACATCCTTTTGTTCCTCTGAAACGGCAGGACAGTTAAGTGATGGACTGTTGTTACGCAGAGAGGCCAGACGCCCGCGGAGAGAATTGCCTTGTTGATGGCATGTAAAAGAGGATTGTTCCTACATGCTGTTTTCTCTGTCCATCTCACTGATGTATTGTTGGCCATCTGTGACATACAGACAGAATGACCCCTTATGGGTTTATTCTGAATCAACACTTTGTAAAAATCTAACTCAAAAATACAATCATATCGCATGCTATCATTGACAAAATGATAAATAAATAAAAATAGATTAGCACATTTTTTAGATGGAATGAATAATTCCTAACATACACATGACATTGTTTATTTTTACACACAACCATTTCTAGGGTTTACAAAGAATGGCGTGAGAAAGGAAAAACATCCAGTATGCGGCAGTCCTGTGGGCGAAAATGCCTTGTTGATGCGAGAGGTCAGAGGAGAATGGGCCGACCGATTCAAGCTGATAGAAGAGCAACTTTGACTGAAATAACCACTCGTTACAACCGAGGTATGCAGCAAAGCATTTGTGAAGAAGACACAACACACACAACCTTGAGGCGGATGGGCTACAACAGCAGAAGACCCCACCGGGTACCACTCATCTCCACTACAAATAGGAAAAAGAGGCGACAATTTGCAAGAGCTCACCAAAATTGGACAGTTGAAGACTGGAAAAATGTTGCCTGATCTGATGAGTCTCGATTTCTGTTGAACATTCAGATGGTAGAGTCAGAATTTGGCGTAAACAGAATGAGAACATGGATCCATCATGCCTTGTTACCACTGTGCAGCTGGTGGTGGTGGTGTAATGGTGTGGAGATGTTTTCTTGACACACTTTAGGCCGCTTAGTGCCAATTGGGCATCGTTTAAATGCCACGTCCTACCTGAGCATTGTTTCTGACCATGTCCATCCCTTTATGGCCACCATGTGCCCATCCTCTGATGGCTACTTCCAGCAGGATAATGCACCATGTCACAAAGCTCCAATCATTTCAAATTGGTTTCTTGATCATGACAATGAGTTGCCTGTAGTAAAATGGCCGCCACAGTCACCAGCTCTCAACCCAATAGAGCATCTTTGGGATGTGGTGGAACGGGAGCTTCGTGCCCTGGATGTGCATCCCACAAATCTCCATCAACTGGAAGATGCTATCCTATCAATATGGGCCAACATTTCTAAAGAATGCTTTCAGCACCTTGTTGAATCAATGCCACGTAGATTTAAGGCAGTTCTGAAGGAGAAAGGAGGTCAAACACAGTATTAGTATGGTGTTCCCAATAATCCTTTAGGTGAGTGTATATATGTGTGTGTATATTATACAAACACAATCTTTTGTAAAATGTGATTAATCGATTTGTAAATATGAACAAAATATCAGAAATGTTTCTTGAGCAGCAAATCTTATTAGAGTGATTTCTGAAGGATCATGTGACACTGAACACTGGAGTAATGATGCTGAAAATATAGATTTGATCACAGGAATAAATTACATTTTACAATATATTCCCACAGAAAACTGTTATTCTAAACTGTAATAATATTCCATAATATTTCTCTTGTACTTTAAATATTTAGTTTAATTCTAAATTCAATAATAATAATTACTTTTTTATATTAATTTATTTAAATATTTTAGTTGAATTTAAACATGCTATTCCAGAGACCTCAGAACTTTTATTGTGGAAGACGTTAGTTGATTTAATTAGTATCACAACAGTCATTTACACGCTCGACCACCGTAAAATCACACAATTGCAAATATATGGTATCATGCACAAAATTATTTTAAAAAAATGTTTAAATGTTCAAGTTTATTTTCAGATGTAATTATTTTCATGTATCCAATGAAACAAAATCTTATGTGACTTAAAAACCCTAAAATTCTAGATTTTGTGGTTTTAGTGGTGACGGTCAATAATTTATACGTGTTTAACTTCAAAAGACTCTCCGAAAGAAGTGTAGGTTAATAAGGTTAATCTGTTTTCAACAGCACCACTAGAGAACTTCTCGTGTGTAATTGAGCTGTAAGCAGGAAAGCTCCAGGCACACTCCTTCAGCAGGACCCTTGCTGGTGCACCTCCTCATCCTCAGCGGCCCGGACAAAGACACAGGTCAGGCAGGGTCAGAGACACTGGTGACATCTGCTAATTGTCCTGGTGGGCCGGCTAAGCCTCGCTCAATGAATACCAGAAGCATAGTTGGCGTTGGCGCCTGGCAGCTGCCGTGGAGGGCCACCTCTGGAGGCTTTGGGGATTATTTACAACATCATAAAGCCTTTGTCTAAATGCTCCCACTGTGCACACAACTCACCAAGGTGGAGAGGAGCACACTTTAGATGTTGCAACATAAAACTGCTTCTGCAACCTTTGTTACCTGCATGCAGACAAGCTTTTTAGAAATTAATATGCCAATTAAAGGGATAGTTCACTTTGAAATTAATTAATTGAAGTTATTTTTTGCTATGTTACCTTTTACAAGAGGTAAAAGCGATATAAATACTGTTTGTTTTCTCACACAAACCGATCGTTTCGTGTCTTAGGCCATTTACGAGTCATTAGATCATGTTTAATTTGGACTTCTCTGTGCATGCTCTTTGAGGTGGTGACCATAGACCTGCATTATATGACTGACAAGAATGGTTTGACCTAAAAATATCAAAATTGAAAATACTGCGGAAACAAAGACACCTACATCATGGATGCCCTTGAGGTAAGCTAAAACATACCAAAAATTAATTTCAAAGTGAACCATCTCTTTAAAACAATTAACTTTCCCAGGTACAAAGTGTAAAGCATTTCGAAATGTTTTTTTTTTTTTTTAGTGAGGAAGGAAGTACCTTCAATTAAATGATGCAAATTGTTGTTTTTCTGTAGAAAATATCAAAATTACTTCTTTTTATTCGAGAAACATATTTATAAGTGCTGTCAAATCGATGAATCGCCATTAATCACATATAACATACAGGTTTGTATGTGTACACACACACATTCATATACTTTTATATAACCGATTCGACGGCACTAATATAATTTGACCTTTTTTCCTATCTAATCTATTCTCATTTTCTTATTTTAATTTAACTTAAACATGTTCACCTCAGAACTTTCCTGCTTTAGTCGATTAATTAGCATAACAACAGCTTCTCACGCGCTCGACCACCGTAAAAATCACACAATTGCAAATAACGACAAGCACTGATACAAAAAACTACACGGCTCTTCAGAAAAGGGCACATTTTAACCAGATGCAGGGCAATAAATAGCAAAGGAAACGTGTCACCCACTGAGACACATTCAAATGTTAAAGTGTGTAAAGGAGGAGTTTAAAGGTTTGGTTTAAACACACTGAGGTCCTTTAACATGTTAATTTTACACGTGTCTGTTTGAGGTGTATATAAGCGGAGAGATAGTCAGATATCACAGTCGTACTGAAGAAGTTATACGGACACATTTACTTGCTGCTCTTGGAACTGACTGTCAGGATGCGTGAAGGAACCAGTTCCGCACTGCAGGGAAAAACCTCCTTTTCCATCGCAGACATTCTGGATTCCTCCAAATTCAACGGGAAGCATCAGGACGCGCGGAGAGACGTCAGGACGCAGGAGAGCTCAAGTAAGTTTCAGCCCTTTATATGAGTAAATAAATACGTTTTAAAAAGTATGTTTAAAAATGTATTACATTCATTTTTATGTAGCTAGATTATACGTAACGCCCAATTTCAACACAAAAAAAACAAAGCGAGAAAAAAATCTTTCAAATGAAAAATCCTTCAGGTGATTAGTGATTTTCCAGGAGAGGGCAGAGTGTGGTGTTTTTTTATATATTAAAAATATTAAAAATATTTATATATTAAAATATTTATATTTTAAATATTTAAAAGTAACATTCCCGTAATGTTTGCAAAATGACAGAATGGAATTTTCCATTAACATTCGAATTCGAATAGTCAAAAATGTTTTCAAAACGTTTAAAACAACTGGACGTGTTGAACGATTTCATTACTAGCAAAAAGTTAATAAAGCATATTTGTTAGCTGGGGTGCCACAATACACTTTAAATGAAATAATTCACTGATTATAATGTTGTAATTGGAAACTTCTCACATTTCAGTAAATAAAGACACTGTCAAGGCAGCTTCATCTCAGGACATCCCCGGCACAAAGGGAAAGTCAAAGCGGATCCGCACCGCGTTCACACTGGATCAGCTGCGCATCCTGGAGCGAAGCTTCCAGAACAGCCACTATCTGTCCGTGTTTGAGCGTCACTGCATCGCCACAGCCCTCCGTCTGTCTGAAACACAGGTCAAGATCTGGTTTCAGAACCGGCGCACCAAATGGAAGAAGGAACAAGAAGGCCAAGAAGGAGAGGAGCAGAACCATTGTGCACCTCCTGCCTTTGCGCAGAACACTTTTCTGTACGCAGGACATCATGCAAATCCTGTGCATTATTACCCAGCACCACAAACACCTTACCTGAACCCATCTTACCATCACCAGACCCTCATGATGTTCTGATCTATGCCATCAGAGAACATTTTTAGCGTGTTGTACAGAAACCAGTATGCTGATCTAAAGAACCAGTAACTTTTTTTTTAATCTGTAATTTTTTGTTCAAATGTGCTCAACACTGAAGAAAGTGTTTTTAAAAGTGAATGAATGACAGCTATATATTTAATGTGATATTTTATATTATATTTTTTAACTCCTTGTCATAATATTTATAATGCCTTTGACAATTATATTTATACCTCATTTTAAATGCAAGTAATTGAAATATTACAATAAAGTTTATATTTTTGCACTTTCGACTGTCTTGTTTTGCCGTTTCACAAAGTTATATGTAAGGTCAGTGGAAACACAATATAATTAGTTTCAAATTAAAATGCTTATGAAACATGGTTGCCTGGTCTGACGAGTCTGGATTTCTGTTGAGACATTCAGATGGTAGAGTCAGAATTTGGCTTAAACAGAATGAGAACATGGATCCATCATGCCTTGTTACCACTGTGCAGGCTGGTGGTGGTGGTGTAATGGTGTGGGGGATGTTTTCTTGGCACACTTTAGGCCCCTTAGTGCCAATTGGGCACTAAATTGTCATTTCCACTAAGCAGCTAGTCAATGAAATCTGCTGAATTCCACTGTTCCACTCATATTTCCCAAAATATGATGCTGATTTAGACTTGATGAAATAAGTTAATATATAAGTGTTATGGAAACTGAAAGTAACAAACGAGTGAATTAAAACCAACAGCAGATTAATTCACAGATGGAGGGCAGAAAGACAGGAAATCAGATGATAAGAGCAGAACTGAGTCACGACTACAGTCTCCTGGCTCATGATGGAAGAAGATGATGAATATGAGCAAACGTTTTAAAAGACTCCAGCAGAAACACATCTGTCTGTAATTCAGCACATGGACCTGATTAACGTCAGATGTCCGTTGGCACCATCAATAAATAGTTGCTTTTCATGGTTGCAAGAGAACCGTATAGAAGATTCTTTAATTTCCCACATTCTGAATTTGTTCATGCAAGTCTAACCAGGAATGGAGTCATAAATGTGTTGGTTTCAATAAAATATATATTAGCTCTACAAGGAAAAGTTGAGGAGCGAACATGTTTGACAACCATTGAAGGTTAAGAGACGAAATATTAAGAAACGACCACTGACTGAGTGTGTTTTTCCAAAATCATGAAGGCAGATCTGTGCCATTTCTGCAAAGGAGACTCTCTTCAAAGACTTTTAGACCTTATTTGGTACTTATTTTGGTTTCATCTCATTTGCTCAAAAATGAAAGTTTGTAATGAAAGCAACAAAAAAAAACTACAAAAAAAGATTAGATCAGCATTTGTACCTTCTGCTGAATCTAACCAGTGTATTAAAGTATGAACTCAATTAAATTCCAGAAGTCTCTTCTGCTCACCAAGGCAGGATTTATTTAATAAAAAATACAGTAAAAACAGTAATGTGAGATATTATTACAGTTTAAAAGAACTGTTTTCTATTTGAACATATTTGAAAATATAATTCATGTGATCAGAGCTAAAGTTTCAGCATCATTACTTACATGATCACTCTAATATGATTATTTGCTTCCTAATTTTTGATTAGTTATCATGGTGTTCATTAATACTGCTTTTTTCACTCAAAAACTGAGGTGCATCAGCTCAGATCAAACTATCTCTCAGTTTCAAAAATAAACACAAAAACTGAAAGAAGGAAAAAGATTGAATCCAATATTTGCTGATAATATTATAACAAGAAATGTATTCGCAATTTTTTGTAGACAGGTTATTTTTGACCGGGAACTCGGTCAAAGTGTAACATGAAGTTAAAATCCCCAAAAATTACAAAAATGACCCAAACTGTAAAAAAAAAAAAATCTTTTCATGATTAGTAATCACAACATTTTTTCTTTTGTCAAATCAACTTTTTTTTAGTTCTGATAATTTTTAGTTCAAATAATTTATTTAGTTCAGATAACATATAATTTTGAGTTTCTGATGATTAAATCATTCTCCTTCATATTAACTCACTTTTTCCATTTCAATGAACTTAAAATTTTAAGGCAGCATGCAGGTTACTTACTTTAAGTTGAACCAACAATATTTTTTTTTTACTAAACTTACTGATTTCTCTTACACAGGGTTTAACTAATTAGTTAAACCCTGTGTAAGAGAAATCAGTGTAAAATATTGTTGGTTTAACTTAAAAAATGAAGTAACCTGTCTGCCTTAAAATTTTAAGTTCATTGAAATGGGAAAAAATGAGTTAATACAATGAAGGAGAGTGATTTAATCATCAGAAACTCAAAATATTATGTTATCTGAACTACATAAATAATTTAAGTTGATTTGACAAAAGATAAAATGTTGTGATTACAAATCATGAACATATTATTTTACAGTATATAACGGGTTAAAATGACCCAAAAACACAATATAAGTGTTAAATCTTACTTCGCCTCAAACTTTTGAATGTATAAAGGTTTCCACAAAATATTAAGCAGCAAAGACTGTCTTACTTTTCTACAAACCTTTGAACACAAGTGTACACTCTCTCTCTCTCTCTCTCTTTCTCTCTCTCTCTGTCTCCTCCTCCTTTTCTCTGTGGGTTTGTCCTGCTCCTCACTCACTCAGAGGGGGATGTCAGAGGAATTCCTTTCCACTGAAAGAAGGAAAAACAGCCACAATCCCCTTACATCTGACTTCCACAGCAGCTTCATTGACACCATCTCCTGCAGATAATCCAAGAATATCCAAACATCTGGATGAACTACTTTTCATAAACAACCTGACGAGTCCAAGCCATCCAGTTTTTGCTTTTCCAACTGTTGCACACTTACCATTCAAAGAGAGACCATCTCTAAATTGTAGGATTGGAGTAGAAGGTCCCAGATGACCATGAAGGCACCAAGGGTTTCTCTGTATGCAACCTTATTTGCCCTGTGCTGGATTTTGACGTTTGTTATCAATGAAGAGTTGGTTAATGCTGCCAAGTCCAAACAGAGGACCAGAAGCGTCCAAATGAGGCAAAACAGCGGCGTTATTTCGAAAAGAGAAGATCTACACGATGGACTTTCAGAAGACACTCAGATGGACGAGCCTGGAGCAGAAGAAATGGCTGAAAAGGAAAAACCAAAGGGAAAAAAGACATCTGAAGAGTTATTAGCTGGTAAGTTGCTTGCTCAACTTTGAATACAACTTTAGACTTCATGATGTTTTTGGTGTTTGCAGCCCAGTTTCATGTAAGGCTGTGATTTGTCAAAATGACAGATATCTGGCTCAGACAAAAGCTTTACTGGCTCCTTTGAGGTTATGCAACATTTTTAGAGAAACCATGACTGGTCAGTTCACTGACACACTTTCTGCTGTCGTTTTTTCTTCCTTTTGTCTTTCATTTGGGAAAAAAAAAACATGAAGGAGGCATGTGGGAATGAAATTACAGTTGTGAGCTGGAAAAGGGTTGAATGAGAATCACAGATGGTTTCTGAAAACACTACAGGTTTTGAATACGAAAACAAACATTCGGTGGGCTCCTCTCTCCTTCTGCGGTCCTGTGAGGTTTGGGAGACACAGACAGGAAGAGAGACAGAGCCGACATTTGGTTTGAATTGAAACACTTGTTTGAGACGGCTGTGTGTGTGTGTGCCAGCTTTCCTTCAATCGCTGCAGCCTGAAAACTATCAACAGGAGGAAGTTGCACATCATCCGCAGGGAAATTTTATCGGTCTTTTGTAGCTCGGAAGATCTCAATTATCTTGTAGGTTTAACTTTGTCTCGGATGTTTCTCCTGAAATTTCAGGAGACAAAAACAGACCAAAATGAGTCAATAGTTGACATCCAGTAAGTGTAAAAAGCTGTCCATATTGAGATCTAAGTTCGAGACATTGTTAAGATCTCCTCCGAAACTCTAGAGGAGAAATCTGTAGAAACTGATTTTTTAGTTGTAAAAACAGATTATTATCAAAGAGTATGTTTTACACAAAAATACTACACTTTCAACTTCAAAATGTACACTGTAAAAAATGAATACGTTTTATCTAATCAATAAAATTGGCAAGAGATTACAAGCAATATTATTAATTAAATTAAACAAATTAGAATTGAGTAATAATTAATCAAATTATTCTTTAAAAGTTAACCATTTAAAGTGAGTAAAGTTTAAAAAGGAGAAACCTAAAACAAACACCGATCACCATAATGGCGACTTAAATGTACGTTTTTTTGGTACGTTTTACTCATTTTAAATGGTTTACTTTTAAGGAATTAATTTGAATAATTATTACTCAATTCTAATTTGTTAAATTGAATTAATAATATCGCTTATTTCGCCCCAATTTTTTTTTTTGATTAGATAAAGCGCATTCATTTTTACAATGTTTAATCAAATGTGTTACTTGTTGTTTCTTGTTAATTATTTGAGGAATTCACCAGCAATTTATACGCCGTTCTTTTCTAATGCAAAGTTTCCATTTCCACGGTTTATTTATATTTAATCTCATTGCTGTCAAGGAGAAACAGCAGATATTAAATAGACCTCTTAGGTAACTGTGCTGAAGTTAAATCTTTAAACATAAGCTAATAATTCATATATGAAAGGAGGGATGACTTCCAGTCCAAGCAGTGATTTATTTGTGTTTCCATGGTCTGGATTTAATCTGATAGTATTTCAAGTGTTGCTTCCACCATCAGAGTGGTTTCAGTAGTTTATGACAGCCGTAAAACTTTATAAAAGCTCCTCTTTGATTTGTTCAATTTGAGTTTGACTCAAAGCGGCCGTCTAAATAGGCAGCACGTCAGTGTGACATCTTTATGCGTGAATAAAACAGGAGCCTGTACAAAAGAAAAGCACAAATTGTATCGGAAGGAAGTTTAGGACAAACGTGTGAGCAACTTTTGCTCTGTTTATGGAAAAGCATCATATCTTTAACATAAATGCATCAAAACAGCTTTCATCCTCTGCTGCACATCATTAGATTAATAGTGATGTCCTTACGTATTTATATCATTCTCTCATTTATTGTCTAGCCAAGGCAAAGAAGGCGGCTGAGAAGGAAGCCAAAGCCAAGAAACCGAAGCCCACCAAAAAACCCAAACCTCCAAAACCAACAAAGAAACCCAAACCCCCAAAGCCCACCAAGAAGCCAAAGCCTCCAAAACCCACCAAAAAGCTGAAAGCATTGAAGCCCACCACAACGCCAACAACCAAAGAAACTAAACCAACCAGAAAGTCAACCATGGAGGAAGAGGAGGAGAAACTGCTCTTGGAGCTGGGATGGGACACGTGTATGTTTATACAATCTTCTGGCACATTATTATTATAAAGTGACTCCTAATGTGGCCTTTAAATACAGTTTCTATGCTTAGTATTTCCAACAGAACCACCAAGGGAGACAGAGATGAAGAAACCCATTGGCCCAGATCATGGTATATACAACACATAGAGAATTAGCCACATTGCAAAACATGTCAAAAGTGAAGTGTGTCAGAACTTTATCCAATCCCAAGACTTTTGAGCTTGTTTCAGCCTTCAGATCTCAGTTTTGTGGAAGTCTTTAGAGCTTCCGAGTGGGCCTAATTATAAGTCTATGGTACATTGACTTCCCGAGGAGTGTAAACAATGTGGTAAAAAAAACTAAAATCCCACAGACTTATGTTGAAGAACAGATCTGAGACCAAAGCATCAGAGACTTGGAGAAGAAACCACCTGGAAATCCTCAGCATCATGCTGGTGCCGAAATGACACACTTCACCTTTCATTCCCTTTAATTCCATATTTATGGAAGCCCATTTCCACCACATACAAAAAAATCATGCTTTGGTAAATCATAAGTATGATATAAAAAGTCATGATACCAAATATTGATGAGATGAAATATGGACGTCAAGGAAAAATTCAGTTTTATCATTTTGCAAACATTTTGTGACACTATTTTAAATGTTTTTTGAACATTCTGAAACAATTTTGAATGAACATTCTATAACGTTACTGGAAGAATGTTTGTTCACAACACCAACGTTCTGAGAACATTCCGTTAGCTGGGTAGTCACAATATTTCTCTTTGGTTATCTCTCGTTTTTTTCTTACAGTAGACGTAGACAGCAAGAAAGACACCATGACACCCTCAATCAAAGAGCTAGACGCGGATTACTGGGACGCCCGACGTATGTTTGAAGCAATGTACATTAGCGTCAAATTCTCAAAATACTACTACTAATAAACTATTTGATCACTTGCTAGATGAAGTTCAAGAGCCCGACCTCATCCCTAAAGTCAAGGAGCCACCCAGGACTGATGACCCAAGTATATACTTACCAATCCCAGGTAACAACACTTGAAAAGTTGGTACTTGTAACACAAAAGAAACCATAGCAACATGATAGAAACCACTCAATAGCAACACCAGTATGGAAGCAAATTAGAGACATAATTATTTGAAATTTAACAGCCACTGAATACTTAGTTTTGAAATATTTTATTTTGAAAAACATTTATCTGAATTTATTTGCTCTCAATTTACCCCTTTGTAATTGTTTTACTCTGGAAACCACGCATCTGAATTTATTTATTTCGAATTTACTTTAAATTCAAATTATTATTTTTTTTAATTTATTTATATGAAATTTAAACAGGTCTATGAAAATTCTTGATTTCCATTTTAATAACCTGAATTTCGATGAATTTTTTCAATGTTCACAAATTACAGATTACAGATTCTGTAAATTACACTTACAGAATTGCAGATTCAGGTTGATCAAATTTGACTGCTCAAATTCAGATAAAAAAAATTCAAGTTACATATTCGTCCAACCCAGGATAGGTAAAACATGCTCATATTTTATCTGAAATTCTGTACATTGATTTTTTTTTTATCTCAATTTGGAAGCATTGAAAAATATTAATCTAAATTCAGGTTTTGAAAATAAAAATCAACAATTTTCATAGGCCTGTTTAAATTTCAGAGGTAAATGCGAAACAAATAAATTCAGATGCATGGTTTCCAAAGTAAAATAATTTCAAAGTGGTAAATTCAGAGCAAATAAATTCAGATAAATGTTTTTCAAAATAAAATATTTCAAAACTAAGTATTCAGTGGCTGTTAAATTTCAAATAGTTCTCTTATTTGCTTCCATAAATAGGATCTCTATAGGATCAGGTGGTGCAAAATACAAGCAAATACCACACAATTTATGCAAACATCACACATGCAATTTCATTTATGCACCAATGTGAAAATGCAAACAGCATATGAGCAAGGAATGCAAAGCATGAATGATTGCAAATAAACACCATGTTATGTTCTCTATTACTCACATTTGTCAAATAAATCTTTTTCATCTAGAGGAAACCACTACCACCCCTCGAACAATCGCCCCTTGGTACGAGGAATATGATTATGCTGACTGTACGTTTGCACCATTTCAATCGTTCTCAAAGATCTTGAATCTGTCATGTTTTAAATGCATAGACTATTTTTATACTTATTTGCTCTCTCTGAATAATCAGTGGCAGCAAAGAAGCTGGAAGAAGAGCTAGAAAGAGCCAGAAAGGCCAAAGAGGAGAAGGGTCTGTAAATCAGTTTAATGTTTGTTCAAATGGGCTTTGATTGCATGCATACGTTGACCAGCTGAGATGTAGTGAAAAATGCCATTGTTATTTATTCATTAGAAAGCATTTAGCTGTTCTGTTTGTATTTTTGTGAGTTTTTACTATGACAGAAAATAAATAAGTTCCGCAATGCATGAGGAATGCATGCTTAAGTATTTTTGCAAATAATGTAAAACTGGAAATAATGTTGAAATGCAAAACAGGCTGCAGTTTCTTTAAAAAAATGTGTTCGTGAGATTCATAAATAAACTTTGTGAGATTAGTTTTTAGCACATTTCTCTCTCTGAGTTGTGCTGGCATTTATTCAATAGGTAAAAACAACAAAGACGTACCAGTTTCAACCATTTTAAGTCTCTCAATTACCTTACACAGCGGAAAAACTACGGAAGATGTGGGAAGAGGAGGAGGAGGAGAAGAGAAAGCAGATGCCTCTTCATGCCGAGCCAAAGAGTGAGTATTTCTGGAAAACAGCCACAAATCACATTATAATCAGAGCAAAACACACAGTCTCGTAGTGTAAATGCAGAAGTGGTTTTCTGTGAGTTCAGACTCTGAGCTGAAGGCGGTAAATGTCAGAGCCGACATGTTCTTCCCCCACAGTGACTTTGGTTTCCAGCTGGAGTTTCTGGCTGTTGGCTCCAGCTTCAGCCTTTGTTCAGCACAAATGGTTTTCCTCTGTAAAAAATGAGAGATAGTCAGTGTCTGAAATATACATCTGCTCAGAGAAAGCTGTCAGTGCTCTTATCATAGGATTTAGGAGCCTTTCAGAAAGAATGAAACAGTGTTTCTCGTCCTTCAGAGTGTCCTCCTCTTGGCATGGAGTCCCATCGCGTGGAGGACGATCAGATACTGGCATCTTCTATGTCTCATCTTGGATTTTCAGCTCTGAGAGGACGTCTTAACATGCAGGTACATACACAGTCAAACCACATTACAGTTTCACAAGAATTCGAATATTGTTAGGAGGATAATAGCTGGATCTTTTATTTAAAGCTACACTGTGTAACTATTTTAGTTTATTCTTAGCTAAAAACACTTTGTTCTTTCAAAAATATATGTGCTCATTAATGTATATTTAGTTTGTTCAAGTAATACAATATTCTCGTGAGTGTATAATATGCCATTGAAAATACATACGGGTAAGTCGGTCGCCATGTTGCCCCTCCATCTTGAAAGTACATTAGCCAAAGAGGGACATACCCGTTAATTGAAGCTTCGCCTTTCGCGTTTACGTTTGAGTTAACACTCATGGACGAGGTCGAACTGGAAGCCATGTTAATCTTGGACTACATTGGCCACCGTAGGAGTTAAAACGAAATCGGAATTGAGAAGAACAAAAACTAATATTTACTGGATGATCATATACCTTTTCATCGCTAGATGGGGATAAAAATCACACAGTGTAGCTTTAAGTGTGTAGGACTACAGATGGAAATTGTAATGTAATGTAATGCTAAACGTAACTGCACATTGTCCTGATATAAATAAATTAAACTAAACTCAAAACAAAATATACTTGAAAATATTCCAGTACTTACTACAAATACATACATTTGCTTGAGATGGAAAAGGCTTGTTTTCTGGAAGAAAAAATAAAAGTTAATAGTTTTTGCTTAAAACAAGAAAAAAATATCTGCCAATGGGGTCAGAAAAATAATGTTAATTCAAATTCACTGGCAGATTTTTTATATATATATATTTTCAGAAAACAAGACTTAATATCTCATGTAATATTTCCTCTCACGTAAATGTATCTTGAAGAAAGTTGAGATAAAAAAAAATATATATTATTTTGCAATATTCAAAATCAAATTCATGCCAAAACTAGCCAATACTGTGCACAAATACCTAAGATGAGAGGATTAAATAGAAATTTAAGCTGTTTAATAAAAAATAAATTTAGTTAGTGTGTAATGTTGCTGTTTGAGCATAAACAACATCTGCAAAGTTACAACGCTCAAAGTTCAAAGCAAAGGGAGATATTTGCTTTTAAAGAAACCGTTTTTTTAAGGACTACAACAAATGACTGGAAGGGACTACATGACATTCCTCCCCGGGTTAGTGACGCCACAAACCCTAAAATTCACATAAACCCCGCCCCCTGGAACACGATTTAAAGATTATCAAGACAGAATATGCTAATAAATTACTAGAAGATAACTTCTACTAATTACTAGAAATGTTGTCTACATGTTGTCCCTTCTTCTTGAGTCTTGAGTCTCTCCATCTTTCTAACTCCGGTTTGAACATAAAAAGCTAAAAGTTTTTGAAAATTTCAGTCCATGTGATGTGTGTGAGGTAAAAGGACACGATCTGTTGAACCTCCGCCCTCTGTGCCGGGAGCAGCCGCTCATTTGCATTTAAAGGGCCAGGCACATGTGCGTTTTTGCTCACCCTCAAAAAGTGACAACTTGTTAACATGCTATTCAGAAATATATTTTGAGCTAAAACTTCACATACACACTCTGGGGACATCAGAGATTTATTTTACATCTTGTGAAGCATTATACCACCCTTTTAAAAGGACTTTGACTATAGTACTTTTGAGAGCATTTAAGACAGATGTAATGCATTGACACGTTAAGCTGTGGGGCTCATGTGAGTATTGCAAGTTCAGGGTCATGAGGAAATAATTAAAGCATAAGAAAACAGCGATTTTAAAGTGAGCATCTGTTTTGCAGAACTCAGCTTATGAGGAGGATGTTTACGGCGGAGCGTGGTGTGCTGATACGGAGGAGAAGGAGCACTGGTTTCAGGTGGACGCCCGTCGAGAGGTGGAGTTCACAGGGGTCATTACGCAGGGCAGGAACTCAGAGACACAGTAAGAGATACGGAGTCAAAACATTCAGACTTTTCTGATAACAAGTGTTGCAGAAAGACAAGGAGATGCTTCCTTCTCTCTTCCAGTAACGACTTTGTGTCATCGTATTTCGTGGCCTTCAGCAACGACAGCCGTGAATGGACGGTGCTCCATGATGGTTACGCCGAGTGGGTCAGTTCACATAGACTTTATGTTAAAACAGGCATTAAACTGTATTATAGTCAATAGGGGTGTAACGGTACACAAACATGACGGTTCGGTACTTGCCTCGGTATTGAAGTCACGGTTCACAACGGGTTTCGTTTTTTTAATTAAACGGATACTTCACCTCTTGAGAGATGAATGTGTATTTAAAATTGGTCATTATGTAGAAGAAATGTGAAATTATTTTTGAATTTGGAGCTTTCAAGACTGAGAAAAGCTGTGAGACGCACCGGTCTCGTATCTCTCACGGAGGAGCGGGAATTTTTTTTAGCAATGTTAAAACGCACATCAACCGATCACTTGTTTAAAGGGTTAGTTCACCCAAAAATGAAAATTCTGTCAGTATTTACTCACCCTCATGTTGTTCCAACCCCGTAAGACCTTCGTTCATCTTCGGAACACAAATTAAGATATTTAAGATATTAAGATCGCTCCTGCATACTAGTCCATAGGCTTCTTGAGGGAATGACTCTTGCTGGTCTTCCAAAAGTCATTAAAGGACATCGTTAAAATAGTCCAAGTGACTACAGGGGCTCAATCTTAACTTTATCAAACGACGAGAACACTTTTGTGCGCAAAAAAATAACAAAAATAACGACTTTATTTCAACTATTCACTTCCTTCTCCATGGGCCTGTAGTCAGTTAACGTTGTGTGATTGTGTAAAGCTACGTCACACGTAGGCTCACTATTGGCCGGCGCTGGACGCTGATGCATGTGACGTACAATAACAGAAGCTTACGCTATTAAACTAGTAACCTGACTCGCGCAGAGGGAGAAATAAACGAATAGTTGAAATAAAGTCATTATTTTTTTGCGCACAAAAGTATTCTCGTCGTTTGATAAACTTAAGATTGAGCCCCTGTAGTCACTTGGACTATTTTAACGATGTCTTTAATGACTTTTCGAGGCCAGCAAGTCATTCCCTCAAGAAGCCTATGGACTAGTATGCAGGAGCGATCTTAACATCTTAAATATCTTAATTTGTGTTCCGAAGATGAACGAAGGTCTTACGGGGTTGGAACAACATGAGGGTGAGTAAATACTGACAGAATTTTCATTTTTGGGTGAACTAACCCTTTAAATGATAAATTAAGCTTCATGTAAAGTTCATGTAAACACTACATTCAGATTCACCAATCGGAATGAATTCAGTTAGATTGAAACAAAAGCTGTGCATGTAAACAATGAATGGCGACTGCAGAAAGCAAAAGCTGAATCCCGGACATCGACGGCCGGACATGTCCGGGAAAAAGCGGATGGTAACCCCTACTACTCAGCTTTCTCCACAGAACAAGAGCCTGCTAGCTTAGCTTCAAAAAAAAGATGTCCGACACTATGTGTTCATTCTGTGAGTGAGATCCCTGTGAAAAAAACATGCGAGATAAAACCTACTACTGACTGTAGTCTTTAGCCTCTGGACAAAAAATCCTCAGATGACGCAAAATGACAATTTTTACTTCATCGGAGGATTTTTTCCAGACAAAAAATACATAAATCTCTCTTCTCAGGGGGATCGAAAGCATGGTAATTCGAAAATACTAGAGGTTTTCTACTAATACAAAGCTTAATGCTAAATCCTGAACTGTTTTTCTCAAACAAATGTGTATATGCTATAAATTCTATTATAATAATACATATCTTGAGAGTAAAAAAAAACAAAAAAAAAAACAATTGGGGACGAATACATGTACCGTTCCACTCCTAATGTCAAGCATCTTGCATGGCCAAAACCTGTTTCATTCTTCTTCATCCTACAGCTCTTTTATGGGAATGTGGATAAAGACACTCCAGTAATGACAGAGTTCTCGTATCCTGTGGTGGCGCGTTACATCCGTATTCTCCCGCAGAGCTGGAACGGCAGCCTGTGCATGAGGATAGAAGTGCTCGGATGCCCATTACCCAGTAAGCACTGCTGCTCTCACCTGAGCCTGCTCACTGAAGAGCCAAATGACATCCAGCTCTGTCCCTCTCAACGTCATGGTCCATCTCCACCTGTGTGGATCTAATGGGTGGAGGGAATAGTGTTATGGGTGGGGTAGGGTGTGGTTGGACCCAAATTACATAGAGAGAGGGGATCTGGACTTCACGCTCCACCCATTTGTCTTGATACTGCTCTGAAATACACTTTCATATGACGTGGCCGTAACCAGTTTCCTTTACTGTTCTACTTCTTTATGCTTTTTTAAAGCCATGGTTATGACATTCATACATGATATTAATCCAAAAAACCTCTTGGAACTCTAACTCTATTTTGACATGAATCTAATAAGTTTTTACCAAAACAAAGTCAAAATGAGCATGACAAAATAAAAAGTCAAAATTGTGACTTCGAAGACTAATTTTAACTCATGTCAACAATTTGAATCTCAAAAGTATTTAAATTATATAATTTTTACTTTTTATCTCATCATTGACTTACCATGGATTAATTTAGATTTTTTTAATCTAATAATTCTGAGTATTTTAATCTCATAATTTTGACCCCCATTTGTATGACCATATGTCTCTTATCTCATAATTATTAACTTTTATCTCCTTATAATTTAGACTATTTCATAATACTGAATTTTTAGCTCATGACTTAGTATGTCATAATTAGGACGTTTTTATCTTATAATTTAATCTTTTTTATTTCATAATCACAGCTTTTGCATCTCATAATTATGACTAACCAAAACATTTGTTTTTCTTATGTGGAAGAAATGGGCTTCCATATCTAAATCATATTTTTCTATTTAAGAAAATTTAAAATAAAAATCTTTTTCAATTTACAATATTTTTTATTATATTTTGTCATGGAAGTCTTAAAAAGTCTAAAATTATATATGACAGAAATTGGCTTTCATTTATAAACCATTACACATCTAAATGTGATTTCAAATTTTTTTCAAACAAAAAACTTTTTGTTTTTCATCATATTTTTGTCATGTATGTCTATAAGCTCAAATGAGTCTCTCTTACCAGCTAGCTATCCAACTGAGAACGACGTTCCACCGACGGATGATCTCGATTACAGGCATCACAACTACAAAGAGATGAGACAGGTGAGACGTTTACAGACACACAGGTATTCTCAAGGTCAAAGCTGAGGTTCAGATGCACGTCACAACACGTCCAGAGTGAAGTTTGGACTCTCTTTTGTAATCTTGTGGAAAAGCTGCTGTCCTGCAAGTGTTTTCATGTATGTGTGTATAAACAGATGATGAAGGTCATAAATGAAGAATGTCCCAACATCACCAGAATATACAACATCGGAAAAAGCTCCCAAGGCCTGAAGATGTACGCCATGGAGATCTCAGATAACCCTGGAGAACATGAGACAGGTAGTTCCTAAGAGGGGTTCCTCTTGTGATAGATCTGTGTCAACCTAGCCTGCCATTTTAAAGTCCCCCTGTAGTCAATTGTATCCCTTAAACTCATCTTTGAACACCAAATTGACATATTTCAATGTTTTTTCCTTGAAAAAAAAATTGTTCATGGCTTAAAAATAGCTTGAATGTAACTCTACACCCATGCCTCATTTAGTATATGAGGTTCTATGAATATGCAAATGAGCCCCACCTCCACTCAGAGATCCACTGGTTGGCGATCACACATTGATCTGATTGGATATTGATTGGTGATCTGAAGGTCATTTGTGATGTCAGAAACACCAGTGATTTCAAACCGTGTTTTTAAAACTGTCTTTGGTACACTGCAGTTTTAAGGAGAAATACTCAGCAATGCTGTCAACTGAATTTATACATGGTTTGACTTAAAGCATATTAAAAACACCACATAGACATATAAACAACATTAAAAACTTGATTTTCACCACAGGGGGACTTTAATAGAAATTGTGCATCTGAAAGGTAATATTTCATACTTTCCTTTTTCTAATTCTAAAACTTATTTAAATGAAAAAAAAAGTTCCCATATTTTCAATGTGGTCTCAAACTTTTGCACCTCGCCATGTATAAAATAGCCTACAAATATTTTTTTGTTTAATGGCCAATTGATTGGTCAATCACTAATTTGCTCCCACCGCATCAAACCATGTTTTTCTAAGGTGAACCAGAATTCCGGTACACCGCAGGGCTTCATGGGAATGAAGTGCTGGGCAGGGAACTTGTGCTGCTCTTGATGCAGTTCCTATGTAAAGAATACAATGACGACAATCCGCGAGTGCGCCGCCTTGTGGAAGGAGTGCGCATCCATCTAGTGCCGTCCCTGAACCCTGACGCCTATGAGCTGGCCTTCGAGATGGTGAGACACACTTTAAACAAATAATCCCTGTTCTCGGCCCATGCCATCATGTGACTCATTGTTTTCTTGGGTGGATACTTGTTTGTCTAGGGCTCTGAAATGGGAAACTGGGCTTTGGGCCACTGGACAGAAGAGGGATACGATATTTTCCAGAATTTCCCAGACCTGAACAGTGTCCTGTGGGGTGCGGAGGACAGGGGATGGGTGCCACGGATCGTTCCCAATCACCATATTCCCATGCCTGAGAATTTTCTCAATGGCTCTGTGAGTGGAACCGAAGAAAGAGCCCTGCCTAGACACAAAGCTGCCTTCAAGTCAATTTAGACAGATCTTACTTAAGTTTGGAAAGAATGTAATGATTTAAAAAAATCTAAATCAATCAGTAAATAGTTGGGTAGATGGCTAAATTGATTGAGCAATCTATGGAAGCTTGTTTCTGCCACAGAATAAAAACTTTAAAAGATAATTATGACTTTTTATCATGCAATTCAGACTTTTTCTCAATTGCGAGTTTAAATCTTGCAATTGTGAGATAAAAAGTTGCAATTACTCTTTTTTAATTCAGTGGCAAAAACAATAGCAATCTTTTTCAATACTTTTTTTTTTTCAAAATCCAGACAAATACAACAGTAAAAAAATATTTAAAAATTTAAATAATGCATGGTTATATTTACAAAAATGAGATAGGAGGGGAAATTAGATTTCAATGCTTTTGCAAACTTCACGTTTGTTCGTAAAGGGAAACTACTATACTGTATACTTCAGTGCTTTTTTGAGCGAACAAAGTTGATTGAGATAAGGCAATAGTTTTGCTACATTTTTGCAAGTGAATGGAAAAGCATGCATTGAAATATACTTTTTTTTACTTACATCTCTTTTTTTTTTTAGGACTGTGTATAATTATTTTGTATATACTGTATATAAATACACACATATGCTTGTATATTTAAGAAAAAAATATTTTTTACATGTAAAATATTTATACTTATATATAATATAAATGATATATAAATCTAGATACAGTATATACATGGAAACATTTCTTAAATATATACAAGCATGTGTGTGTATTTATATAAAATAATCATACACAGTGCACCCACATATATTATGTAAACACAAACTTTTATTTTGAATGCGATTAATCGCGATTATTCGTTTGACAGCCCTAATTTTTTCTACTTTTATATTATTTATTTGAATTGATTACAAGAGTAGTTTCATGTCTGTCTATGTATTGTTCAACTGATACTTTTTAGAGAGAGAAATCTGATTACACTGTTGAAGATTAGTGGGTAGTAATTAATTATTTTAGAGTAACTTACCCAACACTGATTTTCTGCAACACATTTTTTTCTTGTCAAGTAGCCTGTCAAAAAACTGTTGCAAGGATGTTTCAGATATTTTTCACTGGAAAACAAAGCTAAAACTAATTTTGAAGGCAGACTAGTTCTGTCAGTAATTTATCTTCCAGAGTTTCATTTACAAAACAAATCAAACCTGCACTCTAGGTCGCAGTTGAAACAAAAGCAATCATCAGTTGGATGGAGAGGACACCGTTTGTTCTGGGCGCTAATTTCCAGGGCGGAGAGAAGATCGTCACGTACCCCTTCGACATGCAGCGTCCACCCCGGGCCACGGGCTCGGACAGCAGGGGGGGTCAGCCGGGGTTTGAGTACCACCACATGAACGAAGAAACATGGGCCAGGATTCAGCGACAGAACGAGGGCGCTCTTCGCGAGACGGCGGACGAAAACCTGTTTCGGTGGCTCGCCATGACGTACGCGCACAGTCACCTGACCTTGACGGAGAACCACCGCGGGTCCTGCCACACCGATGACATCACGGGCGGTCAGGGCATCATCAACCGGGCCAGCTGGAAGCCGGTTGTGGGCAGTATGTAACGATTTAAAAAAAGAAATTCTATGTTCTGTGTAAACATACGCCTAGTATTAAAGGGTCACCAAAAAAATGGAAATTCTGTCAGATCCTCACCCTCATATCGTTCCAAACATGCAATGTTTAGTTCATCAACAGAACACAAATGAAGTTGATGAGATTTCTAATTTTTGATGAGATTTCTGTTCCTCCATTGGCAGCAACACCACTTTGACGCTTCAAAAAATTCGAATCAATATTAAGTTAATTCATCAACTCACACATCGGTGGTGAGAAACAGAAGCTCAAGCATGTTAGCTTGACGTGTGAGAACCAATGAGGTTCATTCATGTGTTACGCAGCACGTTTGAGCTTCAGCAAGAACCAATGAGGTTCATTCTTGTGTTACACAGCAGTTGAGGTTTTGCTCTCACATGTCAAGCAGGTTCAGTTAATCTTCTGTTTATGTTCGCTGATCAATGTTTAAATGTGAACAAAATCCTAAATTCAATCTGTTCATCATATAAAGTGATTGTTTCTCTCTAGAAAATTTTGACTAAACCGCTCAATTCATATGAATTAGTTTTACGATCCCTCTATGAACTTTTTGAAGCATCAAAGTGGTAGTTGTGTAGCTGTCAATGGAGGGACAGAAATCTCTTAGATCTCATTAAAAGATCTTCATTTGTGTTCCAAAGATGAACGAAACTCTTATATTAGTTTGGAACGACATGAGGGAGAGGAATAAATGATAGGATTTCCAGTTTTAGGTGAACTATCCCTTTAATTTACACAGATAACAAAGAAGTTAAGTCAAGTTCCTGTTAAGTTATGTAAACTTACTCCCCTTTATTATCTGTAAAGGAAAAAAACTCATCTTACAATTAAACTTTTCTGTGTTTCTTTAGGCATGAACGATTTCAGCTACCTGCACACCAACTGCTTTGAGATTTCCATCTTTCTTGGGTGTGATAAGTTTCCACATGAAAGCGAATTGGCGTCAGAGTGGGAAAACAACCGAGAGGCTCTGCTGGCTTTCATTGAACAGGTCACAAGACACATTCAATTCAGATCTCTGTGTGACATAGTGGCTGCACATTGTATAACAGCAAAGTTTAAAAAAACGTATAATGTATTTGACCCGCAGGTACATCGAGGCATTAAAGGGGTTGTGCGAGATGTCGGTGGGAATCTTCTAGCAAATGCAACAGTGTCAGTGGAGGGAATAAAACATGACGTCAAAACAGGTAACAGACATTCTGTCATTCTGTCCTTTTAGAGTAGATTAAAAATCGAAATCATGACATAAAAAGTCATAATTGTGACATAAAAAGTTTAATTTATGACTTTCTATGTCATAACGGACTTTATGACAATTGTTTTTAGCATTTAATGTCATATTTAAATCTAAATTTCAAATTTTTGTCATTAATTTCTAAATTTTAATGTTATAATTCTTACTTTTTACCAACTTCATATGTCTTAATTTTGACTTTTTGGCCTGGTTTCACAGACAGGGCTTAGATTGAGCCAGGATTAAGCCTTAGTTAAATTAGGACATTCAAGCTTTTATAAACATGCCTTAAAAAGCATTACTGGTGTGAATTTTGAGACAAAAATGGCACTGACATATTTTAAGATATATCACTGCAAGTTGTTTTCAGTTAAAACAGCTCAAACATGCATTTAATCTCGGAGACTTGAGCCTTGTCTGTGAAACCGGGGGTAAATATAAGTATGGCTATAATTTTGACTTTTATGTCATAATTATGATTAGTAAAATCTTTTTTTTTTTTTTTTTTTTTGTGTGGAAATGAGCTTCCATATATATACATACAGGTGACCATTCAACATCAGAGAATAAAGAATATGTTGTTCAGATTAAATAAATATTAATACAGAGTAAATATTTTAGGTCAAAGGGTTTTGGCTGGCAAAAAAGTTTGGGAATCCCTGCTTAGGACATATCTTTGTAGTATATTGTATGTTATATTAATCCAGACTTTTATTTCTCAAAGCTGCCACTGGCGATTACTGGCGTCTTCTCAACCCAGGCGAGTATCGTGTTACTGCAAGAGCGGATGGTTATTCTTCTCAGACTCGTCTTTGCATTGTGGGCTATGATGCCAACGCTACACCCTGCAGCTTCACTCTGACCAAATCCAACTGGGCTCGAATCCAACAAATCATGGCCCAGAGTGGGAAGAGGCCGAGACTGGTTACCAACACCCCCGGAAACACAAACAACCGCGTCAGCGTCGAGAGCACAGCAGGGGCCGCGGCGACCCCCCAGAACTACCGTCTGCGTCGCCTACGAGTGATGCGCATGCGTAAGATGAGAATGGAGAGGATGAAAGGCATCACGACTACCACAACACCAACCACAACGGCGACTACACCTCCACCCACCACAACAGCAATGTCAACAACAGATGCCTCTTGGCTTGACTTGTGGTTTGAACTGGACACTGCATCCACTCAAGACTATAACTTTGAGTATAGAATAGATGAAGATTAGAGAAGGATTGTGTGAAAGGAATATTGCCCTCTTTAAGCATTTAGGCTCATAAACTACAAATCACTCTCTCTGTGGAACAGAGTGTAAAAGACAGAAATATCATTATTATTTAATTCAAGGAGTCTTTTGTGAATAGTCAGAAGAACGAGGTATTATCAGTGTTGGGCAAAGTTACTTTTAAAAGTAATGCATTATAATATTGTGTTATTCCCTAAATAAGTGACTAATTGTGTTACTTTGTTACTTTTTACGGAAAGTAATGCGTTGTTTTTATTCACCTGGGCTGGCCTTGCTTGTTTGTTTAAAAAAAAAAACACTCTTCGGCAATAAAAATAATATAAAACACAAATTTGTTGTCATTTTTGCTTATTCATATGGTTGAATTGGATTATCTAAAGTCAGGAGCAAAGATATTGGTTAATAAAGTGAGATTAAATACATAAAGTAGTATATTTGTGTTATTTAACATATTTAAATATAGCAGGTTTGGGTAATATTCTGAGTTTGCATTTCACTCTTTTATTTTCATTTTGAGGAATACTGAATCCATTTTTGTGCAAGTGAGATGAGTAAATGTACACTTTTAAATTCAGATATTTTGTTGTAAATTTAAAAGTAATGTATTACTTTACTAGTTACTTGAAAAAAGTATTTGATTATGAAACTTGCGTTACTATAATGCATTACTTCCAACACTGGCTATTAAAAGAAGGCAAAAATTGCTATGTCTGAGCTGTTCTCAAATACTTGTGTACACGAATATTAATATTATAATGTTAATGTCCACATTTTTTTCTAATAAAATGTCTCAATATCATTTTGTTATGTTGTAGTTTTCATGTTATAATGTAAGTCAAAATTCAATTGTATTTACTTTATATGTAGCCTACATATAAGCTATAATGATGTAGATCATTAACATTGAAGTTAATTCTGTTTAAATAATAAGTGCATTATAAATCCCTCATGATTAAATCATTTTTGAAATACAAAATTAGTAAATAGTATTATATAATGCTAAAATGGTTAATGGGATGGTTTGTAGACGTCAGACTGATAAACAAGGTAGAACATGCTAAGAGCAAATGATGATTTATTATTTTAGCAGCAGTAGGCTTATAGAACATTAAAAAAATCTGCAGGGTTATTATGGTTTTAATTTGCCTATGGCAGCTCGCATGAGTGTAGATTATTGACATTTGTGGCACTATTTAACATATCTCTATGCTTTATGCCAGCTTTCAGTTTAACAAATAAGGACTCTTATTTTTTCTATTTCATGAACGTGCACTTAAAGACTTTTGTTTTACGTACCTTTTCATGGGTCATGGGTGTTTATGAGGGAGTTTCTGTGTCCGCTTTCATAAACGGGACTGTAAAAAAAGGTATGAAAATAAGACTTTTATTTTGTACACGTCAGTTTCTATGGGTGTATGTGTGACGGTCTTTTATTTTGAAATGCCGCTTTCTGCCAGCTAGCAAGTTTCTGTGGGAGAAAAAAATCCTCGGATAGTTGTGATCTGATTAAATGCCTTCTGTAAACCTGGGCTATCCTGGATGCCAGTGATATTACAATCCATAATACAAATAGTAATTGTTTTAATTTACATAATAGCACGCCGGCGACACCGTTGTCAGTTTAGATAAATACATAAAAGTTATTCTCATCTGTGTAGATTAGCTGTTAGCGGATTAGCTTCAGTCTTGGCTGTTTTATACAGAGCAGGTAAGAATGGCAACTGTTTATGTATATTTATAATGTCACATCTCACATTATCGAAACGGTTTCAGAAAGACTCACATTAAGAAAGATTATTCTGGCGACTTTTAGAGCTAGCACGAATGCTAAACAGCTGGTAGTGTTAGTCATCAGCCTGTTGAACTGTATTGAATCATATGACACATCTGAATAGAGGCTTACATATGCTCTTTATAAACCTTCTGATAATCTGATTTCATCTATTGGGATCCTCTAACGTTAGAGGCCGTGCATTCGTTGATATGTATATATGGGTGTGGTGGTGTAGTGGTTAAAGGTCTAGGTAGGCAACTAACTAAAATAAAAGGTTGTAGGTTCAAACCCTGAACCATTGTGCTCTTGATCATAACCAGGGGAATCTAATGGTGTGATGTAAGCTAAGTGACTCCTATATTGTCCTGTGCTATACTGACTTTTGTATAATCAGTGTAAGTTGCTTGGGATAAATCATGTGCTATATCTGAATAATACGGTTCTGAAGGAATCAACCTCAGTGTTAATTATGTATTTTATTATGTTTAATTAAATATATAATTATAGGATTCAATAAAATTAAATAATTCAATAAAATCAAAATAAATCATAAAGCAATGTGTCATTTTTTGTTGATGTGTTCTTGCAGGTCCTGTCCAGAAACACCATGAAACTCTACAGTCTGAGCATCTTGTATAAAGGCTCGACGAAGTCCAACCTGTTGAAGGCGGCGTACGATCTGTCATCATTCAGTTTCTTCCAGAGATCCAGGTACAACATCTGGGATGTCTTGTACATATAGGACTGCATATTAAACCGTTTTAGGTGTTAACATTGCAACTGACTGCAAACTGCATCTATAACGTGTTTTTGTTTCCCAGTGTTCAGGAGTTTATGACGTTCACCAGCGCTCTGATTGTTGAGCGTTCACCATTAGGAAGTCGTGCGTCCGTCAAAGAGCAAGGTCAGAGATTACACCATCAAGATGAAGTCTGAAATGTTTTCTCCTGGCCTGATTGTAGATCAGGTCGAGTTTAATTGAAGCTTGTGCAGGACGAAGGACTAGTTATTAGGTCTACTGTGTTATTAAAGCTGAGCTCCTCAGATTCAGTTTATTAGAGTTATACAGAATGCAACCCTTATGAAAAAAAGTACACTTTAGCATAGTTTTATAAAAGAGTACAAATTAGTGTAAGTGAGAACTGAATGTAATGTTTTCGGACACTTAATTGCTTGTTAATTGCTTTTTTAAATTTATATTAAATGGAGTTAGCCGAACTAAAATACATCTTTATATTTCATTTCATAATTTTGTTTTTGAACTTGCACTCAGAATGTGAAAAGCATTTATGGTCAACTAAAATATACTTTAATGTACATTTCTATTGAAACTTGTATGTATTTTAATTTGTAATGTCATTTGTAAGGATGAACTTGCAATTTAATACATTTAAAATATATTAACTTTATATCGAATAACACACACAAAAAGAAGCAGGTGCTTTACATATGTTTAGCATGTTAGTCAACAGAGATAGAATTACACATTCAGGACAATCTGTCTTTTTTCACAGTGGTTTGTGGCGCTGCTCGTGAAAGCAGTGTATTGATGGATTGCGTGTGTGTTTTTCCCTGTTAGAGTACTTGTGTCACGTGTATGTGCGGAATGACAATCTCAGTGGCGTTGTGATCGCAGACGGAGAATATCCCTCCAGAGTCTGTTTCACTTTACTTGACAAGGTGCGTCTGGTTGACTTTAAGCTTTTCATAACCAATACCAATAACATTAGCAAGATTAATATATCTATCTGTCTGTCTGTCTGTCTGTCAATCCATCTATCTATCTATCTATCTATCTATCTATCTATCTATCTATCTATCTATCTATCTATCTATCTATCTATCTATCTATCTATCTATCTGTCTCTCTGTCTGTCTGTCTGTCTGTCTGTCTGTCTGTCTGTCTGTCTATCTATCTATCTATCTATCTATCTATCTATCTATCTATCTATCTATCTATCTATCTATCTATCTATCTGTCTGTCAATCTTTCTGTCTGTCTGTCTGTCTGTCTGTCTGTCTGTCTGTCTGTCTGTCTATCTATCTATCTATCTATCTATCTACCTGTCTGTCTGTCTGTCTGTCTGTCTGTCTGTCTGTCTGTCTGTCTGTCTGTCTATCTATCTATCTATCTATCTGTCTGTCTGTCTGTCTGTCTCTCTATCTTTCTGCCTGTCTGTCTGTCTATCTATCTATCTATCTATCTATCTATCTATCTATCTATCTATCTATCTATCTATCTATCTATCTATCTATCTATCTATCTATCTGTCTATCTATCTATCTATCTATCTATCTATCTGTCTGTCTGTCTGTCTCTCTATCTTTCTGCCTGTCTGTCTGTCTGTCTATCTATCTATCTATCTATCTATCTATCTATCTATCTATCTATCTATCTATCTATCTATCTATCTATCTATCTATCTATCTATCTATCTATCTATCTATCTATCTATCTATCTATCTATCTATCTGTCTATCTGTCTGTTTGTTTTTCTCTCTGTACATCTGTCTTTCCATCCCTCCTTCTTTCTATCTGTCTCTTTTCTACAGTCTTTATTATCGAATTATTATCATTATAAAGACAGTACAAAAAAACATTATGATGTGTAAATTAAAAAATGTATCAATATTAAATATTATTATGAGATTTTTACTGATTAGACATCACCATTTCTCTCTTGGCGGGTTTGTGTGGTGTGTGTAGGTGCTGGATGAGTTCTCCAGGCAGGTGAACAGTATAGACTGGCCTTCTGGATCACAGGCGAGTGTTCAGTACACAGCGCTGGACAGTCATCTGGCCAGATACCAGGTGGAACAATCATGAATATAACAACCAGCCCAAAATAAGCCATGTAGTGCACTTGAAGATTAGTGAACACAACACATTTGATTACATCTTACAGTTTTATCTCCTGTTCTGCAGAATCCACGTGAGGCGGACGCTATGACCAAAGTGCAAGCTGAACTGGACGAAACCAAAATTATTTTGGTGAGCAAATTACAGTATGACAGTGCAGTGTGTTTAACAAGTTTCAAGGCTTTTTTCTAGCCTCTGTTTCCCCCACATTGATACTCAGTATGCAGGACGAATGTTTTTTGAATGCATTTGTATCTGATCGAACGTGTTCCTCCAGCACAACACGATGGAGTCGCTGCTGGAGAGAGGAGAAAAACTGGATGACTTAGTTCAGAAATCGGAGCATTTGGGAAACCAATCAAAAGCCTTTTATAAAACGGTCAGTACTCTACATGCCCATGAACACAGCAATGCTTATTTTAACATGAAGATCTAACGTGATGTTGATTATGTTCTAGGCACGCAAGCAGAACTCATGCTGTGAGGTCATGTGATCGCGATCTGATTGGACTGGACTCTTCGGCCACCTCTCCTCTCTGATTTTCTATTTCTTTTCTCTCTCTTTCTCTCTGTCCTGGTGTGGGCTGGTGCTTTCATCATGCAGCAGTCATAGCGAATACATGAGAGAAACGATCCAACGGTACACAATGACAGGCTCAGAGGGGGCTGATTTCCCATGATGCACCACACTTACTCTGCCATCGGTTTTCATGTTGTGTGAGAACTTGGTTTTCTTCAGCGTTCCTTGGCGGTTCCTCAGGGTCTGGCACAAGCTCAAAACGGATACAGATAAAAGCATAGAGGGGTCAAACGTCCCCGCTGTGCCTTACTTTTAGACACAGGTGTGTTGACATCAGACTGTTTAGCCTTATCTATGGACAACGTGCGAGTGAAAATGCTGCGATCTCTATATTTAGACCCATTATTCGGCTTTGGCAGTTTTGAAGCGCCTTGTAGAGTGGACATGTGACGTGAACTCCTTTTTTAAATGTGACAACAGTGAACAATGTGTTAAATATTCATTGAGTGCTCATGTTGGTTGGATTCTCAATCCGCAATATTGTGAGTGACTGACCAAATTAAATGTTTCAAAGTCTGTTTGTGTACAATTCTAATACCTTTTCTCTCTTGAAAATGTAAATAAATAACTGAATCATATTAGCTTTGGTTCCCTGCATCTTCCGTGTTCTTGAATCACTGCATATAAGAAACATTCCTGCAATATTTTCACCTGATTATAAGTAAACCAGCTGGTGTATTGTGATATTTGAGAGTAATAATAAAGCCTTAAAGTGTGGTTTACTGTGAAATCAGCCCCCTTGATCCTCGTGTGACGGTAAACGCAGTTGTGAGTGTAAATCTGTGCTGTGTTAGTGATTGTGTTTGATCACATGACTCTCGCTGGACCTCTCGAATGCTGTATCCAATCTAATGATGCTTTGCTGCTAACAGCCTGAAGGCTCCTGTTGTGCTTTTTCTCTCGTTGTAAAGCGTAAACGTACATGCACAAAAGTTGAGTAAAACCAGCATTATCTGGGTGAACGTGTCCAGTGGACGGTTGCATAAACTGCTTAGTCTTCTACATTTTGACCGCTCCTAACTTTTTTTAACTCTGTTAGATAAAATGATAAGATTGGTCTAATTGGAAAAGACTGAAAGATTGCATATTCATGCACTATTCTACGCCGTTAAAGAAAAAGTGCACTTTAAATACTCTGCAAAAATGAAGTGTTGGAGAATATTCAAGTTGAGTGCATGTGTGGCCCATTCATCGTGCAGCCCAAACCGTAAGGCTTGAAACCTGGCCAGATGGTAGGCCTCAATTTGGGCAGTACCTATCAGAGTTTGAGCCCGGTTGGCCCACAGGTGGCGCTACAGCAACCAAAAGAACAAAATTGCTCATAACTCCTAGACCCTATAACCGTCAAAAAGGTCTCATTGTTATTAGGTGTTCAAGCACGAACAAGTGCTGAAAACCTATTGTATTTGTAAGGATTTTAATTATTATTCTTCTGCCGTAAAACGCATCATGCAGCCCAAACCGTAAGGCCTAGAAACTTGAGACCTGGCCAGATGGTAGCCCTCATTTTGGGGAGAAACTACCAGAGTATGAGCCCGATTGGCCCATAGGTGGCGCTACAGCAACCAAAAGTACAAAATTGCTCATAACTCCTAGACCATTTGACTTAGCCTCAACGTTTTGTACAACGATGTGATCCTTAGCTTGAGACGGACAATATCTCGGATTTTGATTTAGGCAAAAAAAAAAATTTCCGCTATGTCGAATTTTGTCCATAACCTACTTTTGCGAACTAGTCCCTGGTTTTTTGCCCGATCGGAACCAGACCAGTTTAGGCCTATTCTCTGGACTCTAGATCAATAATTATCGAGAGAAAAAAAGTTGAAATTTTGCATTTGGTTGTCTACAACAGGGTCATTTAGAAAGTGGTCCGTGGCAAAATACAGTCAAAAGCCAATAAATCCTAAAAGAAAGGTCAGAACTTCACAAAAATTTATGAACATGTGTGTCCTAACATGGTTAGGAAGCATGCAAAGTTTCGTGAAGATCGGACCATAGGTGGCGCTATAACCGTCAAAAAGGTCTCATTGTTATTAGGTGTTCAAGCACGAAGTGCTGAAAACCTATTGTATTTGTAAGGGTTTTTATTCTTATTCTTCTGCCGTAAAACGCATCCTGCAGCCCAAACCGTAAGGCCAAGAGACTTGAGACCTGGCCAGACAGTAGCCCTCATTTTGGGGAGAACCTATCAGAGTATGAGCCCGATTGGCCCATAGGTGGCGCTACAGCAACCAAAAGTACAAAATCGCTCACAACTCCTAGACCGTTTGACTTTGCCTCAAGATTTTGTACAACGATGTGATCCTTAGCTCAAGACGGACAATATGTATATCTCGGATTTTGATTTAGGCAAGATAGATTTTCCGCTGTGTCGAATTTTGTCCAAAACCTACTTTTGCGAACTAGTCCCTGGTTTTTTGCCCGATCAGAACCAGACTAGTTTAGGCCTATTCTCGAGACTCTAGATCAATAATTATCAAAATAAAAAAGTTGAAATTTTGCATTTGGTTGGCTACAACAGGGTCATTTAGAATGTGGTCCGTGGCAAAATATAGCCAAAAGCCAATAAATCCTAAAAGAAAAGTCAGAACTTCACAAAAATTGATGAACATATGTGCCCTAACATGGTTAGGAAGCATGCAAAGTTTTGTGAAGATCGGACCATAGGTGGCGCTATAACCGTCAAAAAGGTCTCATTGTTATTATTAGGTGTTCAAGCACGAAGTGCTGAAAACCTATTGTATTTGTAAGGGTTTTTATTCTTATTCTTCTGCCGTAAAACGCATCCTGCAGCCCAAACCGTAAGGCCAAGAGACTTGAGACCTGGCCAGACAGTAGCCCTCATTTTGGGGAGAACCTATCAGAGTATGAGCCCGAATGGCCCATAGGTGGCGCTACAGCAACCAAAAGTACAAAATTGCTCACAACTCCTAGACCGTTTGACTTTGCCTCAAGATTTTGTACAACGATGTGATCCTTAGCTCAAGACGGACAATATGTATATCTCGGATTTTGATTTAGGCAAGATAGATTTTCCGCTGTGTCGAATTTTGTCCAAAACCTACTTTTGCGAACTAGTCCCTGGTTTTTTGCCCGATCAGAACCAGACTAGTTTAGGCCTATTCTCGAGACTCTAGATCAATAATTATCAAAATAAAAAAGTTGAAATTTTGCATTTGGTTGGCTACAACAGGGTCATTTAGAATGTGGTCCGTGGCAAAATATAGCCAAAAGCCAATAAATCCTAAAAGAAAAGTCAGAACTTCACAAAAATTGATGAACATATGTGCCCTAACATGGTTAGGAAGCATGCAAAGTTTTGTGAAGATCGGACCATAGGTGGCGCTATAACCGTCAAAAAGGTATCAAGCTTGAAACTATGGTAAATCATACTGGAACTTACATACTGGTAAATAATGAAAATCACACTGAAATGTGGTGAATCATGCTAAAACATGGTCTATTCCATCTATGATCTCATTGGTTAAATGCTTGCTACATAAAACCTAATGTCTTTTGATGCTTTTGTGCTTAAAGGCTGCTTGAACAGCGCTAAAAGTTGCTTGCAGCTTTAACTATTCTTGAATTCTACGCATGCACTCAACTGTCATAACAGAGGCTTTCAGACCCTGATGTTAAATGACCGTATAAAATTCATACACTTCAGGTTTGAGTAAATAGTGCATAAATACATCATGTTTCATAGTTAATTTGGGACACAACTAACATGGTGGGCAAGTTTATGCAACTGGTCCTACAGTAGGTCTTATTTCACCCCAAAATCAGAAGACAAAATGTAATTTTTTTTTCAATTGTACAATTAAGCACAAATTTCCCTGAATTTGTTTTGAAAAATTGTTTATTGTAACGTACATGTGTAAACCATGATAGTTATTGTACTGCCTTTATGCTAATTTAATTTACAAGACTAAAAAAATCTTAGTACAGTAAAAAAAATGTTTTACGCAGGAAATTAAATTGGAAAATAATGTGAGTTTGGGGGTGAAAACAAGCTTAATTCTTTTGAAAATTATGTCTTTAAATATATGCTTAAGTTTGTTTAGGCAAAATAAGATTTTCTAGTCTTATTTGTGGTGAAATATAACCCAATTCACTCATGTTTTTCAGTAGATATATATATGCTGTACCAGCTGGCACTATAGGAACGTTTTGTATGAACAGGAGAATCTACAAATCCTTAAACTGGTCACTATGACATGTTCAAACACTAATGTTGTGGGTCAGTAGAGCTGGATTGACATTTCTTACTCCATGGAGTGTCGTGTCGATGTAAACATTTGTTCTGCGTTTGCTTCTTTTGAATGGTTGAGGTGTTTCAGCACAGGAAACAGTGTTATATCGACATCTCTAAATGAGTGTGTGCTTGTGTATCTGCCCTCAGTAATGTGCAAGTTACCCTTCACATGTACCACTAACTAACTAAGACCTTTTGAGGTGCCTTCTGGTAATTGCCAAATCAGTGCTGGCTCATTTTAGAAGAACCTGAGCATTTAGTGATGTTTAAATTAATTGTTCCCCTTCACATACTCATTAATTGTAGTAAAAGTTAACATGCTGATTAATAAATATTTGGCATTAATAAAAGTTTTTAACCAGTAACCTGGACCATAACTAGTCTGTTGTTCTTGTGATCAAATGAGTATTTGATGTGGACATTAAATTACAACTTCAGAATCGGTTTGTCCATTTAATATGGATATAAAAGCATTTTGTCAAAGGTTTATATTTGGCAATAAACATAAAACAAGTCATATTTCCTCTCAATATCAAAGAATTTTAAGGACCTCGTGATATTATTTTCATGACAATTTCTCATAAGAACTAAATGTGAATTTAATTGAAAAAAATGGAGAAAAAAAAAAAAAAAAAATCTTGATAAATTCTTTTGACAATAGTTGATTTTTTTGTTAATTACTTGTGCAATTTGAAAATGAAGCTCTGAAGCTTTCCAATCAAAATCAGAACATGAGACACTTTATGAAGTAGAGTGTTAGTATTAATGAAACAATATTACATGTTCAAAATCCATAAGGAATATTTCAAACATGCAGGAAGCCAGGATGAACAGTTCACTGCATGTTTACAAAGTGTCCAGACGATTCCTCAACATCCCAATGTCTCTGAAGCTGTTAGGTTTTCCCAGCCTTCTTTTCACCGCGCTTCTTCCTTGTGTAGCGAAAACTCTTCAGTGGATTTTTGCCTTTGAAATTCTGCAAATGCAACAAAAGTTGAAAATGATTGATTCAGATTGTGTTTTTATAGACAATTCGAGTCATATTAAGTATCTAATTCTTAATAAACCAATTATGTCATATCTAGGGCTGCCTCCTAGAGCCCGACCGATAAAGGATTTTAAAGGGCGATACCGATACAAATATTTTAGGGTTTTAAAATCCGATATATCGGCCGATATTTTATTTATTTTTTAATTTTATTTTTTAAACTGGACATGATGGTCACTAATTTTGTCATGCTTATTTGAGCTAAGGGAACTGATGGGGATGTTCTTTTAATTGTTATTCAAGCAATGTATGTAGGAACGGTGTAGAGTGCCCTCTGGTGGACAAACTATACAACTCCCAACACTCATGACATGGTTCAAGCATGTTTCGTCCGTTTTTATTTTATTTTTGAAATATTAATTTATCGGCCATTATAACTACCGATACCGATAGTTTGGAAAATGCCTAATATCGGCCGATAATATCGGTCTGCCGATATATCGGTCTGGCTCTACCTCCTAATAGTTGACTAAACGTTAGTCACTGAGAAAGGGCTTAGTCGACCAAATTTTAATAAATAAAAAAAAACACCTCCACAGGAAGTGGTGAAGTCATGCAATCTGTGACGGAGAAACTATTACTGATTACTCCAGTTAAGTATTTTTCTAAAGTAATCAAATTAATATCATAAACGTGCAAATAGTCGACTAATGGATTCAGTCTGGTCGGAGCAGCCCTAATTATGTCATTAAGTAGTTAATATGCATGTAATGTTACGTTGAGCTACAAAAGTGTTCAAGTACATGAACAATCATCACCTTAAAGCTGCTCAGCATCATGCCACCCGTTTTAAACTTCCTTTTCCTCCGTTGTTTCAGAGGATTGACGAGACTTTTCAGCGTAGCCGGGACTGAAACGGACATGAAAACTGTGTTTGAGATTCATTTGTCCGTGCGTCCAATATATACGTCAATCAAAAAGCGATCACTCCTTACTCAGGTATTCGGGCACGTTCTTCATGTGAGGTTTGATGACGGCGGGATGAAGGTCTTTGTCGTGTCGCAGCAGCTGTAAGTCTCTGGGATTGTCTTCAAAATACGTCTGTCAGAGAAAGGATATTAGTTACTAGGGTCGATCAACACGAGAGAGTGACTGGTTAAAATAAGCCGTGTTTAAAGAGCACAAACCTTGAGTTTCTCTGAATTGAGCAGCTCTTGTTTGATCTCCTTCAGTCTGGCCTCCTTCACCGCCTGCTTTGTGACTGATCTCATTGCATCCTGGGTAAATTATACCATATAAGAGACTTCAGGTGAACCAAACCACAATACGGCTTCAGTACTATAAGAGGACACAAACATACCCGACATCTGTATCTGAAACCCTCGATTTCCTCCATTTTGAACCCGTACGGCTTCAAAACACATTCTGTGTCTGAAAACAAAGGAATAAATTTGCTTGCGATTTTTTTCCCCAAATATACAATAAATACAGTAAAATTCTAAACAATACCATCATTTTTAATGCTAGTTTATAATATTAGGTTAAGAGGACAAGCAGGCCTGATTTAGTTGTTGGTGACCATGTATGAAGCATGTGACTTTCACCTCCAGTGAGAGCGCTTTCCACCTCTGTGAGCATCGGGATTTCTGTGTGAGAAATGAAGGACAGCGCAGTGCCCTGATTATCCGCACGAGCCGTTCTAAAGGGAAGCAGGGAAAATCAGGATTAACTAGTATTATTGTTAATTAAATCTAAATGTTAATTTACACTCAACTAAAGGATTATTAGCAATTTCTCATTAATGCAATTCTCTAATCAACCAATCACATGGCAGTTGCTTCAAAGCATTTAGGGGTGTGGTCCTGGTCAAGACAATCTCCTGAACTCCAAACTGAATGTCAGAATGGGAAAGAAAGGTGATTTAAGCAGTTTTGAGCGTGGCATGGTTGTTGGTGTCTGAGTATTTCACAATCTGCTCAGTTACTGGGATTTTCACACACAACCATTTCTAGGGTTTACAAAGAATGGTGTGAAAAGGGAAAAACATCCAGTATGGGGCAGTCCTGTGGACGAAAATGCCTTGTTGATGCGAGAGGTCAGAGGAGAATGGGCCGACTGATTCAAGCTGATAGAAGAGCGACTTTGACTGAAATAACCACTCGTTACAACCGAGGTATGCAGCAAAGCATTTGTGAAGACACAACACACACAACCTTGAGGCGGATGGGCTACAACAGCAGAAGACCCCACCGGGTATCACTCATCTCCACTACAAATAGGAAAAAGAGGCGACAATTTGCAAGAGCTCTGGAAAAGACTAGAAAAATGTTGCCTGGTCTGATGAGTCTCGATTTCTGTTGAGACATTCAGATGGTAGAGTCAGAATTTGGCGTAAACAGAATGAGAACATGGATCCATCATGCCTTGTTACCACTGTGCAGGCTGGTGGTGGTGGTGTAATGGTGTGGGGATGTTTTCTTGGCACACTTTAGGCCCCTTAGTGCTAATTGGGCATCGTTTAAATGCCACGGCCTACCTGAGCATTGTTTCTGACCATGTCCATCCCTTTATGGCCACCATGTCCCCATCCTCTGATGGCTACTTCCAGCAGGATAATGCACCATGTCACAAAGCTCCAATCATTTCAGAGTGGTTTCTAGAACATGTCAATGAGTTGACTGTAGTAAGATGGCCGCCACAGTCACCAGATCTCAACCCAATAGAGCATCTTTGGGATGTGGTGGAACGGGAGCTTCGTGCCCTGGATGTGCATGGCACGAAGTCTCCAAATCTCCATCAACTGTATTAGTGTGGTGTTCCTAATAATCCTTTAGGTGAGTGTATATATACAGCTACAACAAAATACAATATAATTTTTTAATAATATTAAAAATATAAATCTTACACAAAAATTATAAAATGGCAACTAAATAAAAAAAATAATTAAAAGTTCTAAAACTGATTTAAATATAAATTATTGCTAAATAGGATTTAAAAAACAAAGATTATTCATATAAATTATTCATATGAAAATATAAGTATTAACGTGTATACATTAGTATATTAGATATTAATTATATCAGTATTAACTAAATCTATTAGAAATAATTTAAGATAATTTAAATTAAGGTGAAAAAATTATATAAACTTTAGATGATAGACAAACAAATTAAAAATAAATAAATTAAATAAAATAAGTTTGTTAAAGTGCTAAAATATCTAAAACTGAAATCAATAAAAATTCATGAAAATAGAATAAAAAATAGACTATACAATGACAAAAGCACATAAAATTACTAAATCTATAACTAAAAATATAAAAATAAATAATTGTTGTTAACAAACTAAAATTAAAATTAAATATAAATGATTTTTTCTGAATATAGTGGGATAATAATCGTCAGTGTACCTGCCGACGCGGTGAATGTAGGACTCGACTGAAGTGGGAAAATCAAAGTTGATCACATTAGACACGTTGTGAAAGTCGATCCCTCTGGAAACGCCATATTCCTTGTCTTTGCCTCTGAGAGGACAAAACAAAAGTCAGTATACATGTTTAAAGCTGAAACCATTTAAAACACCAACCATTTAAAGAATAAATAATTAATATTTTAAAATGATTTCTATTTCATTAGCAGGGAACTCATACTTTCCACTTTTCCCAGAGTTCTTTTTCTTCTTTCCTTTGTCCTGTGTTTTCTGGGAACTTGCCACGGGATTCTCTAGTCCTTGTTCATCCGTGGCGATGATGTAATTGTAGAAGCCTTGATTAAACTGAGCGATAATGTGACACCTGAAAAACCGACCCAATTAAAACATATTTAAGTACACCGAATGCAACATGAAAACAGCATTAAACACCTGTGAATGATGTGACGTAACGACTAATATTTACAAATATTACTGGTCCATATTTTTCTCCAGCCTCATGGCATTGCAAGAAGTATTATAACAGGAAATAATTTAAACAACAAACATTGCACGGCCCAGAGCCTGGTACATCTACTGACTGTCAATCAAAAAACACAGACAGCCGAATCATTTCCATAATGACCAACACAATCTACCAAGAGCAACGGAAATTAGCGTCTGGTTTAAGACGTGATTTTTGGGGGCAGTAATTAATGGCCAGTAAACTGACGAACGCAAACTTCCGTGATTCATTTAAATACTCTCCTCCCATAAATTTAGCGTCTGAAAGGGAAACTCTTTAGCCTGGATGCCAGCCACGACATTTGAGGATGGGAAGGTCGTTCTGGGCCTTTGTGAAGCAAGTGTGCCCGAACCAAAGCTGTTCGGACCAATCAAATCATCAGGACTGGCTTCATACGATGATGGACAGATGATCAACCGTAACGTAATCATCAATGTCACCAAAGATCGCTTTACAACAAAGATTGAATGAATATGATGAATAAGGGTCTTATCTAGAACCCTTTGAGTCATGACTCGAAAAAAGATTTGTTCATTTTGATGGACGAGTTTGAACAGGAGAGTCACGAACGCGCATCAAAGAACAGAGCAAGGAGACCATTAGTACTTATGAAACGTAAACTTTTTTATTTTTGAAATGAGCGATCATTTCGCTTGATAAGACCCTTATTCATCGTCTGGAATCGTTTAAAAGCCCTTTGAACAGTTTGCACTGAAACTCTCTTTTGGACCTTGAATTGTTTGGTTCCCATTGAAGTCCATTATATGGAGAAAATCCTGGAATGTTTTCATCAAAAACCTTAATTTCTTTTCGACTGAGGAAAGAAAGACATGGACATCTTGGATGACATGGGGGTGAGGAAATTATCAGCAAAAGTTTTTTTTTTTTTTTTTTAAAGTGAACCAAGTCATTTTCCCTAAATACATTATATGAAAAACTTTTTTTTTTTCCAACTAATTTTATTTCTATCATTTTTAATTAGTTTTAGTTGGTGATGGTAATAATCCTGGAAGTGCCTCAACACAAAACTGCAGACTCGACCAATAGCAGCAGGGCTATTTAATGGTGCAGAAATGACACACTGCAGCTTTAAGAAAATAAACTTTGATTTCAAGTCTCTTCTCCTACCTGGAGTGAACCGGCAGTTCAGAGTTCAGGACACAAGCAGGGATGCTGAACTGCTCCAAAAACAGTTTGAGCCGGTAACAGCGGTCCACATCGCCGACGAATATAAGGGACTTCCCTCGAACCAGGCCGAGCTTCAGGAGCGTGTAGATGAGCAGGAACTTGTCCTCCTCCTCACACTGGACACTGTATTGCTGGAGCTGAGAGCTGTCGGGCAGCTGGGAACCCTGGAGCTTCAGCGTCACCTACAGCAGGAGCAGGAGAACCATCAAAACCACACACACACACACGCGCTGCTACCGCTTCTCTGCTACTGCACTCACTGGGTTGTGGAGGACGAGCTCTTTCAGGGCCTGAACGTCGTCATTCAGCGTCGCCGACATGAGGAACGCCTGGTAGATCTTGGGGAAGTGACTGCAGAGGGGAACAGACAAATACTAGATGTTGTAACAAAGTCCAAATAGAAGAGAGCACATCTTAAGGAGAAGTGTTCAGTCAAAGTGCCCTATTAAAGGGTTAGTTCACCCAAAAATAAACATGATGTCATTAATGACTCTCCCTCATGTCGTCCCAAGCCCGTCAGACCGTCACAGTTTAAGATATTTTACACAGCAAAAACTGTTTCAATCAAACACGTACCACAACAGGCTTTTAAGGTCTGCTTCAAACCCAAACGAGAAGAGTAGATCAGCCTCGTCGATGACCAGCATCTCTAATGAAGAGTGCAGCTGCAGGTTCTGGGCGTTGATGTGAGCCTGAACACGGGACGGCGTGCTCACCACAATATCTGGCTTCTCCATTAAAATAGGCCTGTGAAACACAAAGCATTGTAAATGTTTCTTGGAATCAATATTCAATTACAATTAGAATGAGATTTGAGAGCTTAAATGAATAATTTATACGCAGAATAAAGGGGCGGGGCCTGGTTGAGTGAGTTAGTAGCGTGTTAAACTGGTGGTTATGGTAAGAGGCGGGACATTTCCCAAACACACTAGAAGCGCTTGACCAATCACAACACACTGATCCAGCTGACCAATCAGAGCACAGTGTGCTTATCAGAAGGAAGAGCTTTATAGAGACAGGAACTAAACAGAGCGTTACTGACAGACTGGGAAGAGAGGAGAATATGAGAGAAAATAATGTGTTTTTTGAACATTTAAACATGAAAACTTATTCTAGTAGAGCCCAAAAACAAAATCAAGACATAATAGGTCCCCATAAACTACTATTAAAACTATTGAAAATAAATGTGTTAATTAAAATAAAGCTGACATTATATAAAATATAAATATTAAATGATATTAACTGAAATAAAAAAAATATTCAAAACAATAATATTAAGTAGAGAAATGTCTCAAATAAATAAAAAAAAGTAAATATTTAATAAATGTTAATTCAAAATATGAATAAATACTATAACAGTATATAACTAATACTAAAACAGCAATGAACTGGAGTTTTACTTCCTGCATTCAATATTTGAAGAGTTCAGATGCAAAAGCCTCTAAATGCCATTTGAAATTTTCTTCTTTAATGATGATTTTTATCAAACTTGTATATTTAAGTTCAGTAATTTCACTTAAATAACAATTAATAAGTAATTATCATTGCCATTTAAGTGAAATTACTGAACTTAAATATACAAGCTAGATAAAAATGATCATTCTAGAGGAAAATTTCAAATGGCACTCAGAGGCTTTTGCATTTGAACTCTTCATTTCAAATCTCCCAAAAAAAAAAACAAATTAGTTCAGAACTAATATATATATATATATAGTTCAAGAACAATATCATCAAATTGAATTCCATATATATAGTTCCTTTAGCAAATATGCTCAGTCCAGTGATTTGTTGTAGTACTGACTTCTGTGCCGATAGATCCGCCTTCCCAGAGATGTCCGCCACTCGCACGTCTCGGCCGCAGTACGCAGTGAGCTGGCGGATCATGGTTTGGACCTGCTGGCCCAGTTCTTTAGTCGGGACCAGGACTAGAGCTCTAATGGCCTGCTCACGTACAGTCTGCACACAGCAAACATTCAACACCAGCGACAACAAATGTTACTCATTTCTGTCATCAGTATAAGCTTAGTATGAATGAATAACAGCCACACATCACCTGTTTGGACGTCAGGATTCTTTGGATCAGTGGGACCGCATAGGCTGCGGTTTTCCCCGATCCGGTTCGAGCTCGGGCCAGCAGGTCTTTCCCCTCCAGCGCCAGCGGGATGGCTTTCTCCTGGATGAGCGTGGGCTGAGACCAGCCTAGATCAGCCAGAGCCTGAGACACACAACAGCAGCACTAAATCAAGCATCACAAGCGGACAGCACTTAAATACAAGAGTAAATGGGATCCAAAATGTTTTGTGATTTGAGGCATCAACATGCAGGGTCACATCTGAAAATCAGAAATGATATATAATAGTGCAGAGCCCATACAAAATCTGTTTTTAGTAATTGTTGGTTTGAGTGCTCATTGTTACAATCACAGAGCAAAAGTTTTTATTTGTGGTATGAAAGCAAGTACTAATACTGACATACAATAAATGCGGAAAATTAAACTATATGGTTGCATAACAATTTATAATGGTGATATGGTGACAATTTATAATAATAGTTCTTAGAAATTGTTGGTTTGGTGTGTTTGAGTGCTCATTGGTACAATTACAAAGCAAACTTGACTTAATGTTTACAGAGTGTTAATGTCAGAATGTTTATTTTAAACCACAACCTTCTAAACATCATCTAAACATCTTCAACGTGTGCTTCTTTTACCAATATCTTTTGCATTTCTAATCCAAATAGGGCTGTAAAACGATTAATCGCATCCAAAATAAAAGTTTTGTATAATTATTTTGTATATAAATATACACACATGCGTGTATACATTTAAGAAATACGTGCATGTATATACTTAATATATATTTATACAAAATTAATATTATACATAAATATAAATATTTGATATATTAATAACACATTTTTTTTCTTAAATATATACATGCATGTGTGTGTGTATTTATATATTTAAAATAATTATACACACTACACACACATATTATGTAAACACAAACTTTTATTTTGGGTGCGATTAATCGCAATTATATACAAAACATACACACACATAAATACAGTATATACACTCACAAACACAGACATGCATATGTGATATACATCCATATATTATGTAAACAATGTATTTTATGGTAGATCGACTTGACAGCACTAATATATATATAAAATATATTTATACATATTGCCACACTTTTACTGTACTAACTATAGTATTTTGGGAGGAACTATGGTATTCATATAACTAAATACTGATATACAACAAAGGCATTTATGGTGAATCTGTTGAACCAAAAAGAAATGTTTGCATGGATCCAATGAGAGTTCTATTTTATTCTGTTTCAGGAATGACAGTGCTAATGTTAGCCAGTAAATAATATAATGTCGAAACAGACACAAAATTCATACAGACGGCACAAGTCACACTGATGATATCCTGCTGTCTGGCATTTCGAGGCGGACAGACTTTATATTATAAGCCCGACTATATATTTTACCTTTAATAGCCGATCATCTAAGCCCATCTCATGAAAAAGTAGTCTATCCTCCTCCATCTTCACACGTGTGTTTGCGCACAGGCAGACGAGCGAGACATTGTACCCGTTGCGCCACAGCGCCACTTATGCTACTGGAAGGGAACTGCAGGTCAAACCAAACGACGTGCCTTTAACATGAATACGACGGTCTATAAAGAATAACAAAGTTTAGAAAACTATCTATGAATGTGTACGTCACATTTAATGTTTTTGTGTGGTCTCTGATGTTGTATTTTCAACCAAACGCAGTTTAAGGCGTTTCACCTGTAGTTACTCTGGCTTACCGGTTGATGACGCTGCTGTCTGAAACGCCCGTTGGAAGAAGAACTGACAAGACAAACAAAAGCGGCAACGTAGAGGAAAATAAGACCACGAACACAAAATATAAGTAAGTTTTGCCTTTTGAATGTCGCATTATGTTGTTTAATATCTCTTCTAACAGTTTCGTCTTAAATAACGATCTGCGGATTCGGGAAAACCGCACCAAACTGCCATTGCTGTAATGCTGCTAACGCAGTAGGAAGTAAATATCCCACATGCTGCTGTTGACCTACACAACAAGCAGACACATCACTGCATATTTATTTATTCATGCATTTATATTGTGTACGCTCGTGTCCCGAAGCACTCAGTATACTTTCTTTTGCATGCAAAGGAGAAAGGAAAATCTGATATGGAGACACAGGTACATATGATAGTATTATTGTGCATAAGAACAAGATACACGTTCTCATGTTTTATTGTGTAAACGCTGAATGATTCTGTGTTTAGATGAGGCAACGTGTGTTTACCGGGGTGGTCACACAGATGCAGGAGCATCATGGGATTGTGGATCAGGAGGTTCATTTCCCAATGAGGTTTGTGTGTTTGTTTAATTCTGCATGAATCAGTGATAATCTGATGTGAGATCTGAGGTTTGTGCTTTGCACTGCAGTGTTGTGGTGGGTCGAATGCCACTGGTTGGTGAGAAAGTGTTGGTGAAAGCGGTTCAGGACCCCCTGAAACCCATCAGCTGGACGGCACAGAAAGTCCAGACCCTGAACGGACAGGTATGGAGCAACGTTTTACACTCATACACAAATATCATGTCCTTAAGAAGTTGTTGTACAATAGAAATCTGCAATTTGTTGAAATATTTGGTCCCTGCGTTAGTTCACCCTAAAATATCAAATTATCCCATAATTACTCACCCTCAAGCCATCCTAGCAGTATTTAGGGCTGTCAAACGATTAATCGCATCCAAAATAAAAGTTTGTGTTTACATAATGTATGTGGGTGCACTGTGTACAATTATTTTATATATAAATACACACACATGCATGTATATTTAAGAAAAAAATATTATTTATATATAAAATATTTATATATAGTATAACTTATATATAAACCTATACACAGTTTATACATGAAAATATTTCTGAAATATATACAAGCATTTGTGTGTATTTATATATATATAAAATAATTATACACAGTGCACCCACATATATTATGTAAACACAAACTTTTATTTTGGATGCGATTAATCGCGATTAATCATTTGACAGCCCTAGTAGTATTTGACTTTCTGATTTCAGCCAAACGCATTTAGAGAAAAGGCTTTATAATGGAAGTGAATGGTAACTTGTTTTTGAAGCCTAAAAAGCACATCCATCCATCATAAAAGCAATCCATATGACTGCATGGGTTAATAAAGGCCTTATGAAGTGAAGCGAAGCATTTTTTTGTAAGAAAAATATCCATATTTAAAACATTATACACTATAATGTTTATTAGAAACAGCTGATTTAGAGCATAGAAATGTGAATTTGCACTAAACAAACACTACCATCTTATTTGATTAAAAATAGAGTAAAAACAGTAAAAATGTGAAATATTATTACAATTTAAAAGAACAGTTTTCTATGTGAATATATTTCCTGTGGTTAAAGCTGCATTTTCAGTATCATTACTCCTGTCTTCAGTGTCACATGATCCTTCAGAAGTCATTCTAATGTGATGATTTGCTGCTCAAGAAACATTTAGGATTTTAAAAATGCTGGGCAAACAATGAGCATTCCCAGATCTTTATTTTTTTTATTTTCGAACAAAATTAAGTTTGGCTGAATTGTAATATATATATATATATATATATATATATTAACATTTATATTAAAGTAGTTCACTTTTGAAAAACTTTTGCTGAAAATTTACTCACCCCCATGTCATCTAAGATGTCCATGTCTTTCTTTCTTCATTCGAAAAGAAATTAAGGTTTTTGATGAAAACATTTCAGCATTTTTCTCCATATAATGGACTTCATTGGAAACCAAACGGTTCAAAGGTCCAAATGACACTTTCAGTGCAGCTTCAAAGGTCTTTAAATGATTTCAGACGATGAATAAGGGTCTTATCAAGCGAAACGATCGCTCATTTAATAAATAAATAACAAAGTTTAAGTTTTATAGCACAAATGCTCACCTTGCTCTGTTCTGTGACGCACGTTCGTGACTCTCCTGCTCGAACTCGTTCATCAAAATTAACTAATCTTTTTCTGAGTCAATTCATTTGTTTTGTTCGTCGAATGAACCAAATGACTCGGAAAAAGATTTGGTCATTTTATCTTATTCATCGTCTGGTGTTGTTTAAAGCCCTTTGAACAGTTTGCACTGAAGAAAGTGTCATTTGGACCTTGAACCATTTGGTTCCCAATGAAGTCCACTCTCTTTTGGACCTTGAACCGTTTGGACCCCATTGAAGTCCATTATATGGAGAAAAATCCTGGAATGTTTTCATCAAAAACCTTAATTTCTTTTCAACTGAAGAAAGAAAGACATGGACATCTTGGATGACATGGGGGTGAGTAAATTATCAGCAAAAGTTTTATTAAAAGTGAACTACTCCTTTAACAAGTGAAAGCCTTAGTGCGTTGCTAAAATAATAATATTTTTTGTAAAAATTGAGTTTCTAGAAGTATGTAAAGTTACTTCATGTTTCTTAAGAGTATAATGAATGGGTGTATAGTTAATCGGTTATAGTTATGCCTGATCTTCAGTCTCTTTCTCCGGGTTTTCCTCCGTCAGCCGTTCAAATCTCCTCCTCCGCTGCTGCCGTCCATGTCGACCAATATGAAGCCTGGCATTTTAGGGACCAAACCTCAACCCCTGCTGAAATCTCCCAAAATACCACCACTGATTCCCAGTATGCAGCCAAACCCTGGTACGTGACACAGTCTTGTTATCATTAACTAAAACTATTAAACTATTACTTGATAAAGTGCCCCTATTATGCTATTTTCCTAATTTTGTTTTGGATTCTCCTACAATCGATTTACATGCATCCAAGTTTAAAAAACAACAACACATTTTTCTCTTAATATGCATTGCAGCATCACTTCTCTCAGTGTCTGAAAGGGTTTGGTGAATGATACTAAAATAGCACTGATGTCACAGGTGGAATGATCCAGATGTCCCATCACCAGCAGATGCCCTGGAACGGCCCGTTCGATGGTTGGGGTGGAGGGCGGAAGAGACACCCTGAGATCATGGGAGGACGGAGAGGTGGACGCTGGTGAGACACAATGACCTGGAATACTGTGTAGTCTGTTTTCTACTTTGAACATTTTTTAAACTATATTATGCTGCATTGTTAAAGGATTAGTTCACGTTTGAAATGACTTTTGCTGATAATTTACTCACCCCCATATCATCCAAGATGTCCATGTCTTTCTTTCTTTTCTCAGTCGAAAAGAAATTAAGGCTTTTGATGAAAACATTCCAGGATTTTTCTCCATATAATGGACTTCAATGGGAACCAAACGGTCCAAGGTCCAAAAGACAGTTAATAACAGTTTCAGATGCAGCTTCAAATGTCTTTAAACGACACCAGACTATGAATAAGGGTCTTATCATGCGAAACGATCGGTTATTTCAAAACTTATTCCAAAAATGTAACTTTTCTAAGGACAAATGCTAGCCTTGCTCTATTCTGTGAGGCGCGTTTGCAACGTCACGTAATACGTAATTACGTTCAAAAGGTCACGGGCGACGTAGCCGAAAGTACAGAATCAAAATCGTCCGACATCGTTGTTTTACCTTTTAATTCCTTTTTTTTGTAAACGGCGCTAAGTTAGTTTGCACGTTCAACCTATACGTTCAACTTTTTTTAACACTGACTCTGTACTTCCGGCTACGTTGCCCGTGACCTTTTGAACGTAATTACGTATTACGTATTCGTCTGGTGTCGTTTAAAGACATTTGAAGCTGCATCTGAAACTGTTATTAACTGTCTTTTGAACCTTGGACCGTTTGGTTCCCATTGAAGTCCATTATATGGAGAAAAGTCCTGGAATGTTTTCGTCAAAAATCTTAATTTCTTTTCGACTGAAGAAAGAAAGACATGGACATCTTGGATGACATGGGGGTGAGTAAATTATCAGCAAAAGTCACATGACCCCACTGCATCCTTTTAGCATATAATTTAGCAATTTGAATTTTAAAGTGATACTCCACTGTTTTTTCATATTAAACTATGTTATTCCCTTAACTAAGACGAGCTGATGCATACCTCTGTCGTCAATCGCTCTGGCGCGCGAGACACTTTGATTACACGTAACTAGCCCAGTTCATTCACTATGGGCCAAGCAGAGAAGCGACCAAACACCTCCACGTTTTCCCTATTTAAATACAGTTACTCGAGCAGTGTAACTAGACCTAGTACGGTGACACAAAATAAAAATAAGACTGTCCTGTTTTTAACACGCTGACGTGTGTTCTTCAGGGAGGACGGTGGCGGAGGGCCGTGGGGATCAGACGCCATGCACCAAAAACGCAAAAGATGGAGGGCGGAGGAAGCGCCCAAAAAAAGCAGCTCCGTAACCACACACAGAGCGCCGTTATTCTCCTGTTTCTCCAGGGACACGTAAGTCAGGCCAAACAGTGCTGGGACGTTCTGATGAATGAGGCATTTATATATATATATTACTGTTCACCCAAAGTGCTTTACAATCACATCAGGGGATCTCTCCTCAGTTGAAGCGTAAACTCACTGTGTTTTCCTCTTGACTTTTTCAGCCAGGCCTGTGGTTATCTGGAGCTTCAGCGTCGGTACCCACACCTGCACCTGACCTCTAACCTCTTCCACCTCCAGCTGTCCTGGACCGAGAGCTTCCCGCTCAACCAGCCCCTTCCTCTGAGAGGACCGTGTCACTTTCACATAGGATCAAACCAGACGGAAACCAAAGCAGAAGCTTGCAAGTCCACAGATGACACTTTCGCTGTTAAGGTATAACTGTCTTTTTTTGTTTTTGTTTTTTTTTTGGATCATGTGGTCGTACTCAGACTCACGTTCTCCTGAACGCATTGCTCTGTTCTCTCTGCAGGTTCTGCTGTTTTCTATGCCATGCCTTGAGGACTTGTATTCACAGTGTTGTAACCTCTCAAAGGACGGTCAGATGCAGAAGGACACTGTACATCCCACTACACTTCTCAAAGTAAGATCATCTGAGCTCACAGGACGTCCCATGAAGCTCCTGAAATGCTGTCGTTCCTTAAAAAAGTCCAGAATGAAATCAAAATGGACTCTCTATGCTGTGTAAAGGCAAGACACCATAGGTCAATTTGGTAGAAGAGATCATTAAGCTTACCCAGTTGATTAATCACAGTGCATTAAGATATTTTATATTACAAGTTTTCTGTTAAGTTGAAGTATGCAAATCAGGGATTATCTGATTAAATATGCACTAATTTACATACGATTCCAGAATTGATTGGATAAAAAAAAATTCAAACTTTTTAAATACTAAAAATACTATAAAATAAAATTTAAACTAAATACTAATATTTATGATCTGTAATATTGACCTGGTTGACTTTTCTTTCTGACTGACGTAATCGAGGCTTTATAGGTGGATTAAATAGCATTACGCTATTATATCTCAGGCAACTCTCAGTTTCCAATCAAATCCTAAAAAAAAAAAAAAAAATTGTTCCATTTACATCATTGATTCTCAACCAGGGCACCTCTTCCAATTGATTCACTTAATATATATATACATATTTATTACAACAAGACGTTATATATATATATACTGTATATGAAGAGTTCAGATGCAAAAGCCTCTAAGTGCCATTTGAAATTTTCTTCTAGAATGATCATTTTTATCAAGCTTGTATATTTAATTTCAGTAATTTCACTTTAATGGCAATGATAATTACCTATTAATTGTTATTTAACTTAAATATACAAGTTTGATAAAAATCATCATTAAAGAAGAAAATTTCAAATGGCATTTAGAGGCTTTTGCATCTGAACTCTTCATATATACAACTTTTTAATTGTAATATATACTGTATATATTACAATTAAGAAGTTAAGGACCTATTATGTCGCTGTTTCTGCATGAAAAATCTCTGCAAAGTTCTAGTTCTTCAGTGTCAGTGTTTCTGAACTCCTGAAACGTCTCCACTGTAGTCTCGAGTTTCTTCCGGGAACGGACACGTCACAATATTCCTCATTATAATAATTTATATGCAGAATAAAGGGGCGGGGCCTGGTTGAGTTAGTTAGTAGTGTGTTAAACTGGGGTTATTGTAAGGGGCGGGACATTTCCCAAACACACTAGAAGTGCTTGACCAATCACAACACACTGCTCCAGCCGACCAATCAGAGCACAATGTGTGCTTTTCAGAAGGAGGGGCTTCATAGATACAAGAACTAAACAGAGCATTACTGACAGACTGGGAAGAGAGAAAGAGATGCTTTTTTTTTTTCAAGCATGAAAACTTAATCTAGTAGAGCCCAAAAATAAAATTAAGGTGCAAAAAAGGGCATAATAGGTCCCCATAAGTACATTACAAAAATCCCCCCCCCCCCCCCCAGTATCTATTGTTTGTTTCTATCTAGAAAGAAGATTACTAACATGCAGCTTGTCATGCAACACTGCTCTACTGATTAATCTGCATCGCTCATTAATATACATTTAAATTAATTAATTTTGCTGACGCTTTTATCCAAAGCGACTTACAATTGCTATATAAGTCAGAGGTCGCACGCCTCTGGAGCAACTACGGGTTAAGTGTCTTGCTCAGGGACACATTGGTGTCTCACAGTGGATTCGAACCTAGGTCTCTCACACCAAAGGCATGTGTCTCGCCCACTGCGCCATCACCACCCCATGTTATGTTGAATATGTTACATTCTCCTTTATGGTCAAGTTAAGTGAGTTCATTTGTTCTTTCTCTGTGTTGTAGTTCATGTTGGTGGACAGTGGAGGTGAACTGCGGCTCCCAGGAGGCCTCTGGTCACCCGAAGCTGACGGAGCGAACCCAGTAAAGGACAGCGCGACGCTGGTCAACACTGCGGTCCGCTGCATAAAGGAGCAAACCTCTGTAGATCTCTCAGCCTGCACGCAGTGGTCTGTATATTTCACTTTAATCCAGTTATGTTGCACTAGACTAGAGTCCTGCCAAAGTGTCTTGAGTTTTACTTTGCTTCAGCTATGCATTTGTAAGTCTCTGAGGTTTCGTATGTAGGAAATTCCTTTAAAAAAATGACATTTCTGAAGTTTTTATTCATTTTTTCTCAAAGAAATTAATACTTTTATTCAGCAAGGGAGATGAGTGGCAGTAAATACATTTTTAACGTTACAAAAGATTATTTTTCATATAAATACTGTTCTTTTAAACTTTTTATTCAACAAAGAATCCTGAAAAAAAGGATCATGGTTTTTCACCAAAATTTTAGCAGCACAACTGTTTTCAACATTGATAATAATAATACTGAATAATGAAAGAATACTATTACTAAACAAATGTACAACATTTACACAAATATATGGAGCAGCACAACTGTTTTTACCAATCATAAATGTTTCTTGAGCAGCCAATCGTCATATTAAAGTGATTTCTGAAGGATCATGTGACACTGAAGACTGGAGTAATGATGCTGAACATTCAGCTTTGATCACAGGAATCAATTAGAGCTTAAATATAGGTTATCAAATAATCCAAATTTGGTGAACAGAAGAGACGTTTTTCTAAAACATTACCGACTCCAAATTTTCAAACAGCAGTGTATGTTTTCTTTTAAAGTTTATTTTAGATAAATGTTTTCACTATGTAAATGAAAGATATTTCACCTTATGAATGTGCTCATTTCCCTTAAAGGGATAGTTCACTTTGAAATAAATTTTTGGTGTGTTTTAGCTTACCTCAAGGGCATCCATGATGTAGGTGTCTTTGTTTCCACAGTATTTTCAATTTTGATATTTTTAGGTCAAACCGTTCTTGTCTGTCAGTCATATAATGGAGGTCTATGGTCACCACCTCAAAGAGCACACACAGAGAAGTCCAAATTAAACGTGATTTAATGACTCGTAAATGTAAGTACACATTGATGGACTAAGACACGAAACGAGCGGTTTGTGTGAGAAAACCAACAGTATTTATAGCGTTTTTACCTCTTGTAACCACAGCCACGTCCAAGTGATCTGAGGGCGTGGGCGCTTTGTGGCTACGATATAACGATATAAATACTGTTGGTTTTCTCACACAAACCGCTCGTTTCGTGTCTTAGGCCATCAATGTGCACTTACATTTACGAGTCATTAAATCATGTTTAATTTGGTCTTCTCTGTGCATGCTCTTTGAGGTGGTGACCATAGACCTCCATTATATGACTGACCTAAAAATATCAATATTGAAAATACTGCAGAAACAAAGACACCTACATCTTGGATGCCCTTGAGGTAAGCTAAAACACACCAAAAATTAATTTCAAAGTGAACTATCGCTTTAAATCCTCTAAATGTCTTTCTCCCTCTCCAAAGGTACAAGATGGCGGAGCTGAGATATCTATCAGGAGATAAAATGGAGACCGTTGTGGTGTTGTTACCAGATGTGTGGAATCTAGAGCCAGCAGAAGAAGACTGGGAAAAACTGCAACAAAAACAGCTGGTGAGTTTATAAACATTATATCCATAAGAAATATACTTAAAAATCCAATCAGAGGTGTCTTCAAGCTTTTCTTTCCTGCCTTCCAGGATGATTTGTTGCTGTCCGAAGGTCCGTCTCTAGTTTTTCACCCCTCCGATGGACTGAATCTGTCCGTCGTGTCTCTGTCGTCAATGCTGGAGCCTCAGAGCGTTCAGACACGAGACAGCTGTGAGGTGTGTGTGTGTGCTTACAGATGTTAGATGCAGCACATTTTGAAACCATTAATAGTATGTGTAGCAAACTGGCTCAGACATGATGTAGTTCTCTGAGCTTCTGTGTCTCATGTTCTGGTATCAGGTCAGCTTGATGGCGGAGATGTTCAGCGAGATGCTCCAGAGGGACTTTGGGCTTCAGCTGTATCAGTGTCTCTGCCGTCTGCCTCAGGATCCCAGTGTCCCGCAGACCGGCGTCAAAGACGAAAACAGCACGGTACACTAGACCTCAAGCCAGAGTTATTTCAGTGCCACTGCCATACTTTAAAGCTACACTGTGTAACTCTTTTAGTTTATTCTTAGCTAAAAACATTTAGTTCTTTCAAAAATCTATGTGCTCATTAATGTATATTTAGTTTGTTCAAGTAATAAAGTATTCTCGTGAGTGTATAATATGTCATTGAAAATACATACGGGTAAGGGGTTCTAATGTCGGTCGCCATGTTGACCCTCCATCTTGAAAGTACATCAGCCAAAGAGGGACATACCCGTTAATTCAAGCTTCGCCTTTCCCGTTTACGTTTGAGTTAACACTCATGGACGAGGTCGAACTGGAAGCCATGTTGGACTACATTGGCCACCGTAGGAGTTAAAACGAAATCGGAATTGAGAGGAACAGAAACTAATATTCACTGGATGGTCATATACCTTTTCACCGCTAGATGGGGGTAAAAATCACACAGTGTAGCTTTAACAGTTTTTATTCATATTTTGAATTAGTTTATATTTTTAGATTTAGATTAGTTTTTGTTGTGTTTTTTTATTAGATTTAAAAAAAAAATGTTTTTATTCATTTTTATTTTAGTACATTAAGTTAATTCACCCTAAAATGAAAACTGTCATTAATTCCTCACCCTCATGTCGTTCCAAACCCGTAAGACTTTTGTTCTTCAAAACACAAATGAATATCTCTTTGACTGTCAGTTTTTTTTTTTTTTTTTTTTTGCTAAATAATTTTGTCAGATAACAGGGTGCTTGAAGTACTTGAATTTGACTTTTGGAAATTTAATTCTTTGAAAACCCTAGAAATCTGCCATATTTATGAAAAGGTACCTGAACTATTTATAGACTATAGGCTATATTAGAAAATAGTGTTTATTTTTTTGATAAAACAATCTGTTTTCACCTGTCTGATATTGATATAGAGCCATGAGTGTCGTATTGCTTCACATAAATATTCAAGTATATGACATTCTTCAGGTCAATCATATATACATAGGAGAAAAAAAACAGTTTGAATGAGAAAAGCAATGTTTTTGTCATAGTATCATTTCTTTGCCTTTTTTACTTATTCATTTACCTTTTTGATAAGTGAGATCTCTGATTGTAGTCTTGAAAACCAAAAAAGTAGTGCTTGAAAAGTGTTCGAATTTCATTTTGCAGTATTTGTACGTACCCTGAGATAAATACCTTTACCAAGTTCCTGCCTCAGTTAAAATATGAAAATGTAATTAAACTTGTAGGGTCATTAAAAACAAGTATCCCGTCCGCACATCACGTTTGGCCACTGCTGTATGCAGAACATCAACAGTTTATGTAAATAGAGCAAGAAAATGCAGTAACTTTTTTAACTCTTTTAAGGAGGATGAGCCCAAAACATCCGTCAAACAACCGGCTAAAAAGAAAGGACCGATCGATACGAAGAAGAAAAAGCTCAAAGTGAAGGATGAGGAGCTGGACGCAGATGACGTCATTCTGATGGATGAGAGCGAACCGGCTGAAAAACAATGTGAGCCTGTAAAAGAGAGTAAACCCGCGAGCGCAGGGGGAGACGGGCAGAGCAGCAGCGCCTCAGACAATCAGACGCCCAGAGACGGGGTAAGAGCTCACGTTTGCGCTCGGATCCGAGCCACGTCTGGTGTTTCTCCTCTTACATCTGTTTCTGTGTGTTGAAGGACTGTCCTCAGGGCTGGACCGCTGAGATCCCTCGTAAGGTGCTTCTGTCCTGGGTGTTCTTTGACCGGCACCTGACAGGAAGTCTTCGAGAAGCAGATCTGATCAACATCCTGCTGTCTCTCGGCCTGTTCCTCAGCCCTGCTCAGGTTTGATTTCCTCTGAATAAAAGGCATTTAACATTTGAAGTCAAAGAAATATACATACATGTTAGTATTGTAATTTTTCTGTTCTTTAAAAAGTATTTTTTTATTATTAAATACTTGTTGTTTTTTTTATTCTACTGTGAAATGATATTATTGCAATATTAGTATATTTATTGATTTGTTAAATTCTTATATGAATTCTTTATTAAAATGGTAAACTAAAAATATTACAATATAATAATTGTATAAGTATATTAATTATATTGATGTAGGCTATATTAATATCAAGTAATTATATTAATAAAAATAATACAATTAAATTAATATAAAAACTAAATTATTATTATTAAAAGTAATAATAATAAAAAATAATCATTTGTATTACTACAATTCTTAAAAATGGGTTACGACATGCTTTCTTTTGGGCAGTAATAATGCTGAAAATATCACTGAATTGACTAACACAAACTTATGTTAATCACTTTACACGACTGCTTTAAATACTCTCCAGCCACAAAGTTTGTGTCTGAAAGAAAAACGAATAACGTTTTAAGTAGTTTTGTAAAATCAATAGGGCTGTCAAACGATTAATCGCATCCAAAATAAAAGTTTGTGTTTACATAATATATGTGGGTGCACTGTGTATAATTATTTTGTATATGTAAATACACACATGCTATTTCTTATATATTTAAGAAATATTTTCATGTACTGTATATAGATTTATATATAAATATAAATATATATAAATAACATATTTTTCTTAAAAATACATGCGTGTGTGTCAAAAGTTCAAAAGTTTTAGATCGGTAAGATTTTTTATGTTTTTAAAAGAAGTCTCTTCTGCTCATCAAGGCTGCAATTATTTGATAAAAAAACCAGTACTGTATTGTGAAATATTATTACAATTTAAAACAGCGGTTTTCTATGTGAATATAGAGTGAAGTGTAATTTATTCCTGTGATCAAAGCTGAATTTACAGCATCATTATATTTTAAATAAATGCTGTTGTTTTGAACTTTCTATTCATCATAGAATTTTAGGGGGGGAAATAGTACACGACTGTTTTCAACATTGAAAATAATAATTTATGTTGTTTGAGCATAAAATCAGCATATTAGAATGATTTCTGAAGGATCATGTGACACTGAAAACTGATGTGTAATCAGCAACAGTAATGATGTTGAAAATTCAGCTTTCAAATTACATTTTAAAATATATTAAAAAAGAAAACAGTCATTTTAAATTGTCATAATATTTCACAATAATACTGTTTGTCATTTTATTTTTCATCAAATAAAGCAGCCTGAGAGCAGAAGAGACTTCATTTAAAAACATAAAAAATCTTACTGATCTAAAAATTTTGATTGGTAGAGTATATGTGTATATATATATATATATATAATTATACACAGTACACCCACATATATTATGTAAACACAAACTTTTATTTTGGATGCCATTAATTTGACAGCCCTAAAAATCAGAGGGTTTGCGCTAAGTAAAAATGTTAATTAGTTTATTTATTTTTCAGAAAACAAGTCTTAAGTCATTGTGCATCTGAAGTATTTTAATTAACATATGTTTTTTTTTTTTTTTTGCAGTGTACCGACTTTCATTGTTTGATCATAAGTAAAAAACGTTATCTCTGAAGAGTGCTTTCCCATCTCTCCTCAGGCGCAGGATCTGGTGAGGAAGGCTGCGGTCGGTGGGCTTTGTCTCTACAGGAATCTGTGCGGTCGCTGGTCAGACAGTGATCAGACCGACGACAGCATCAGCGCTGAAGGTGTGTGTGCTTTTACGCAATCTGGTAATGCATGAAAACACATTTGTCCAGAGCTTTCTAAAAATGTCGTTGCATGTTCCTCTCAGGGAATAAAGCGATGTTGCCGGGACAGCCGTGCAAAGAGCGAGGGTCGACCCGTCGCTCAAACGCCACAGATGTGCTGAACTACAGAGGGAACGTCATTAACCTGCCGAACCTGCTGCAGTCGCTGGAGAGCAGCAAAACAGCCCAGCGCGAACTGGAGAAGTGCGTCGCCACGCTGCAATCCAGACTCGGTGAGACCGTAATCAGGGCTGCCTTAAAAATAGCAATTTCTCCATTTTTATATTGATTCTAATTTTGAAGAACCGATATTGATTCTTAAAGGAGTAGTTCCCTTTAAAAAAACTTTTGCTGATAATTTACTCACCCCCATATCATCCAAGATGTCCTCGTCTTTCTTTCTTCAGTTGAAAAGAAATTAAGGTTTTTGATGAAAACATTCCAGGATTTTTCTCCATATAATGGACTTTAATGGGAACCAAACGGTTCAAGGTCCAAAAGACAGTTTCAGTGCAAACTGCAAACTGTTGAAAGGGCTTTAAACGATTCCAGATGATGAATAAGGGTCTTATCTAGCAAAACGATCGCTCATTTAAAAAATAAATAAAAAAGTTTAAGTTTTATAAGCTCAAATGCTCGTCTTGCTCTGTTCTGTGATGCGCGTTCGTGACTCTCCTGTTTGAACTCGTTCATCAAAATGAACAAATGTTTTTTCGAGTCATTTCGTTCATTGAACGTTTTGTTAGATAAGACCCTTATTCATCGTCTGGTGTCTTTTAAAGCCCTTTGAAGCTGAACTGAATCTCTCAGAAAAATGAACTAATCTTTTTCCGAGTCAATTTGTTCGTTTCGTTCGTTGAATTAACCAAATCCCTCAGAAAAAGATTCGTTCATTTTGATGAACGAGTTCGAACAGGAGAGTCATGAACGTGCAACACAGAACAGAGCAAGAAAACTTAAACTTTGTTATTTATTTATTAAATGAGCGATCGTTTCGCTTGATAAGACCCTTATTCATCGTCTGGAATCATTTAAAGACCTTTGAAGCTGCACTGAAACTCTCATTTGGACCTTGAACCGTTTGGACCCCATTGAAGTCCATTATATGGAGAAAAATCCTGGAATGTTTTCATCAAAAACCTTAATTTCTTTTCGACTGAAGAAAGAAAGACATGGACATCTTGGATGACATGGGGGTGAGTAAATTATCAGCAAAAGTTTTTTTAAAAGTGAACTCTCCTGTAAACCTCTCGTGGTGTAATGCTTTATTTTTGCCATCATGTTCATGCTCAAGCTTTAAATGTGACTTCTTTGGTGTGGTTCACTGTGTTTGTGATTCAGAAGCAGCAGAAGCGAGACAGGCCTCTAATGAACAGGAGCAGAGCCAACAGAAAGAGCTCAAGCAGAAACTGGAGAAAGCCGAGACGCTCAACAAAACGTACGAGAAGAGTTTGAGAGAAAACAGCGGTCAAATGATCTCTGTCATTGAGAAGATGCAGAGGATGGTCGAACAGGTGACGTGCTTTAGTGTTCCAGTGCTTTATATGCATTTTAGACTTTATAATTTGACAGATTTAAATGAATATACTTTGTTTTTATTGTTTAGACGACGGCCCTTACAACTGCGAATGCAGGAAAGGATGAGAAGGTGTAGAGCCCCATCAATAGTGTTCAGACTGAGGAGAAGAAAAGAAAATTTAGTCTGTTTCTTTGCTTTAGAAAAATGTTTTTTTGTTTTTTTTGGGAAAATGGATGTTTTATCATACACATACACGTTTGTAAAGGATTTTATTAATAAAAATGAAAGTTTTGCTGGTTTCTTTTAGAATGTAATATGCTTAATTTGGAAAGGAAACGTGGTTTATTTATTTAGTTTTATTTAATTTTATTTTTTTTAGTGAATTCTGGCAGCTATGAAAGTATGATCCTTCCATAAAACTGACAATCTCATAAACAGAGATACAGATATGTAATATTGATTTTAACTTAAGAAAAGAAAGGTTGAAAAGAAGCATGAAACAATGTTTTTTTTGGACAAATTATTATTATTTTTGGACAAATTGGATTTTATTGCATTTCACACTTGTCATTGTGTACTGAAACTTACTGTTTGAAACCATCCACCCACATAATTATTCTTCAGTGTTCGTATGAGGTCCGTCTAGTGTTTAGTCTAGACTAAAAAAATATAGTGAAAGTCCAATTATTCTCCCCTTGCGATTAAAGTAGTTTGGATCTAACTCAACCCAACTCTATTTGTTAATCTACTGTGATGAACAATTGTGAAAATAAATATGTTTTAATTCAACTAAAGTCTGAAACAATTTCGGAAGGTTTGCAAACAGTAAAATGTCGACTTGTTTTGGATTTAATTGGAGAAAAATATTTTTGTCTTTTTCTCAGGGACCACTTTATATTTTCTAATGACCTGTTTCTATACAATTGCATTGCAAGATGTGGATAAAGAGAATTAAGTGTCATAATGGACTGACTGAGTAAAACTAAAAACAAATCACAAGATGTGTAATATACATGTATATATTATTTTCTTTTTGTTTTGTCTATTTTTTAATTCACAAAAAATAACCACATTTTGTTTAGTGATGAAGTTGGCCAATAAATGTAAGTTCATCAAATCATTATGTATTTGTTATTCTATTTTGATAAGCAGTCATAACATGCAAAAAATACTCTTAGCTCAATCATTTTTATTTTATCAGTGTGTCTGTAACCTGTAATTGGAAACGTTTATTTTTTTGGTTTGATGGTGTGTTTTTGACCCACTGCTACAGAGGCCGCTATTTCTTCCCAACTTGAAGCTGAAGAAGGCTTATATCATGAATAATTTAGTAGTCATGATGACGTAGCTTGATGTACTTCCTGAAGCGTCGAATCACGTGTCCCTGACCTTTACCGTAATTAATATTCATGAGAGCGTTCACTGCTGCTCTCAAAGTTAGCACATAGATACGTTTTTTTTAGTTATATAAACCGTAATATGGTGTGTTATACGCTCCAGCATGTAATATTAGAATCTGAGCGCAAAATGGAGACGTTTTCACGTCAGGAAATTAGATAGTGTGATTAACAGCTGCGTAGTTTCACTTTCAGTTACGTATGGGTTTTCGCGCGTAGGTTCGTTCTTTTTTGTCCATTGAATTCTTATGTAAATTAGCTACATTTTATCATTTGTGTTTTTCTTTGTTTGTGACGTCTAAAGTTCGTAAGCAGGGCTCATGTGTGTTATTGATAACCAAATTGACGCGCATAGAAAGCTGACCTTACATTTCTGTTTTTAATCATGCTCTTCTCCCAGTCTTGTGGTTTAAACTGCCTTATATTTGCCATTTTATTATGTGTTTTTTTAACTGGCAACCATGGAATGACTGTCAACACGGACACAAATGTGTTGCCTTTTCCCTGGGACAAGATGAGGTTGCCAGAAACAGTGAAACCCCAGCACTATGAGCTCCTGATACACCCCAACCTGACCTCGCTGACCTACACTGGTGTTGTCCAGATCCTCATAGAGGTAGAACAGGACACCAGAGCCATCATCCTCCACAGCAAGAACCTTCAGATCTCTAAAGCACAGCTTTTAGAGTCCAGACATCATCGAGATCTTCAAACCAGTGAGTTTGAAGCCAATGAACAGATTGCACTCTTCGCTGATGGCTTCACATTTGAGAAAGGAAACCATTTGGTCTATTTGGAGTTCTATGCCAACTTATCAGACAGTTTTCATGGCTTTTATAAAGGCAGATACACCACGAATAGTGGTGAGGTCAGGTATGGGAACCACGACATTAGTGCTTTTTTGACTAATTGATGGTTTGAGTAAACCGCCCTCAAAATTCTTATTTTTTCCCTACAGGATGTTGGCGTCCACTCAGTTTGAGGCGACACATGCTCGAGCCGCCTTCCCTTGTTTTGATGAACCTGCGTTCAAAGCCAACTTTACCATCCGCGTGCACCGAGAACCGAGGCACATTTCCATATCCAACATGCCCAAGGTACACATATCTAAACCTTGTATTAAATCTGGGTATGACCTTTATGGTGCAGGTCACTTTGGATTCAATGTAATTCACCAAAATCACAATGAAAAACCAAGAAAAAAAATGGGTATAATAGTTTTCACACATTAAAAATAAATTAATTTTATAAACAGTATTGTAAATATGTTCAACAGAAGAAGTGTGGAAAAGCACTTATTGTGCTCAAACAGTCGAAGCCTATGTATCTGGTCCTAATCGACCCGCTCCTAACGGGATTTAAACCGCCAGTGTTAGCGCACCTCTTGAGGCCAGGGGAGTGAGGTTTACACAAACAGCTCTTACTGGCCTATGTCCCTTACACTCACTCCCCTAAATATCACTCCTATCCAGGTCAATGGCACCCAATTTAACCGGTCCTATTTGACCTGCTCCGAGCGGGATTTGAACCGGCGTCTCTGGCTTCGGTTATCGGCTTTGGTTATACTCCAGTTCGGACGCGTACACAGACAGCTGTGGACAGCACAGACACGGACTACTTGTATTTATACTACTAAAAAGTGAATGCTAGGGTCCGCTCTGCGGACATATTCTGCACAGTTCTGCGCAGTTGGTGCCTTTGCAGCCTAGTGACGCATGCTCACAAAAAAATGGGTGGCACGCGGATGTCCGCAAAGAGCCTCCACCTATACCCTCCAATAACGATTTTTACGAGCCCTCACGGACGCAGAAAGTATAACACTAGCTTCTCAAGGCTGCTAAAACATATTAAAGCAGCATTATGTTATTTTTGAAATTTTGCTCTCGGGGTCCCCCTACAGCTGGGAAACAGTATTGTCTTCTACTACTGTCGTAAAATCTGTCATGGTTACACTAGGGAATACACGCGTGCATTTGTTGACAAGCGAAACCCCCGAACTCTGCAGAAGGAAGGAGTTCTCATATCTTGGGCAGACTCCAGTGTTGCGTGTGAAATGTCTTTATCCCAGGTACATTGGCATATTATTTTTTTTCAAATGTCAAAAGATCGCGTAGCTCACGTTTACAAGCCAACGTCTTCATAGTAACGTTAGCGTATTGGCTACTGTTTTACATAATGGATATGCTAATTCAATTATTCAATGGTTGTTGGTAGATAACAGCCATGTTGTCAATATTATAATATCAAGCTACCATAGATGAATCTGCAAATTTGAAAAATCGATTTGCATTACAGCCTGAGGCAAGACACTTTCACCAGAAAACTAAATAACAAACATGGCTATCAGCCTACAGACATAGGATAGTTATCCTGTTAGTCATTTGTCCGTCTAATCATGTATTATTTACTTGCAAGAATGTAGCCCCTACCAAACTCAGTAATCAGTATACTTTCACGTATCGAGCTGGCGTGAGCTGCCCGCCACGGCTCTATGGGGATGCTTGAGTGTGTTAAGCGCCCTCAAAAGAAAGCAATTTAGTCTACATTTGATAGAGCGACGGTTTCTGAAGCACTTCACATTTGGTTTTACTTGCTGCTTCAGCCATGACAACATACAGAGGTAAAAAAAAAAAAAAAACGCTCGTTGGGCTCTCGCGTCGGAATTTGAGGAAGTGGGGGAAGTGATGTATGCCGTAAAGCAGTCGAATTTTGTAGTTCTTTTTGGGCTCGGGTTCCTACCCGCAAACCTCGCTCCCATCCGGGTCACGGCACCAGATTTCATACTTGACTGGGATTCGAAGGATGACGACACTTGACACTTACAAGGATGATCCCCTTCGAAAAAAGCGCCTCACATGATGCAGGATAAAAGAGCCCCAGTTTCTTCCCCGATTTTGCCGCAACTTCCAATTTTACCAGATACCAATTTCCCAGAAAGTGGCGATTTTGTTCTCTTGAACACATGGGATGGAAATGCTAATGTTATGCGATATTCCAAAGTTAAATTCACAACTTTGGATGTCAATTTATAAATTGCACACTCTGATCAGTCATTTCTTTTTCAGACCGTTTCATGTAAAGTAAACTAATGAAAGATTATTTCATCCAATAGCTGAGAACTGTAGAGCTGGCTGACGGGCTGCTGGAGGATCGTTTCGACACGACGGTGAAGATGAGCACCTACCTGGTGGCCTTCATCGTCTGTGATTTCCACTCCATCAGTAAAAAGAGTCAGCATGGAGTTGAGGCAAGTCGATAATATTGCCAAAAGCCTTATAAATGCACTTTACAATACACCCAGACCAGAATAATACTGTGGTTTCACTCCTCATAACCTGAATCCCGATGTAGATATCCGTGTATACGGTTCCTGAGAAGATCAGTCAAGCGGAATATGCTCTGAACACCGCCGTCACACTGCTAGACTTTTATGATGATTATTTTGACATCCCGTATCCACTTCCCAAACACGGTGAGTGTGAAAATGGCATGCATACTTTAGTGTGCAATCTGGCATCAAATAATGCAAAGCTGTGCTTTTTAGGACTTATAGGGCTATAATTATCTTTTATTTGTAGATCTTGCTGCCATCCCAGATTTCCAGTCCGGTGCAATGGAGAATTGGGGTCTGTCGACGTACAGAGAGTCCGGTTTGCTCTTTGACCCTGAGAAATCCTCTTCCTCTGACAAACTGGGCATCACCAAAGTCATCGCCCATGAACTAGCCCATCAGGTTGATATTTCTGTTACTAATTCAATCTAAGTAAGAGATCACACACAGCTAGTCGGCCTCTTTCACAACATATATTTTGTCGATGCCTATATGACTCCATTATCCTGCTTATTGCATGACTACTTAACAAATAAATACATAAATATAGATTTTTTTATTATGCGAGGAGAAGAAATATGTGGGAACACTTCACAATACTTTCATTTGTTAACATTAATGTATTAAATTACAAGATCGAGGGCTTGGAGCCAGAAGGGCGTAAGTGGCTTTTAACGAACTTTACAGGAGAGACAAAACAAATTTTTGACCACGCTACAATCACCTGTATTATTAACCTTAAACCACAAACATTGCAACCACAGGCATACTTACATGAAACGAGTATTTAAGTAAAAAAATTATGGCATATTAACACAATGAACATGTTCTAAAACATTTTCAAAAAAGTAAAATAAGTCAAATATGCCTTTTTGTTGCTTTATTCAATACAGCTTGATCTCAGATAGGTATTTTTGGATAGAGCTCATCGAGACCTTTATTTTGATATTAAGAACTCATATTCGCCCAAAATGCCACTTACGCCCCTCTAGCTCCAAGCCCTCGAGATCTAGCAATGAGAAATATATTCTTACAGCATTTATCTTAATGTAAGGTAATTCAAATGTTAACAATACATTAGCTAATAATAACAGATTTTAAAAATGTATTAGTAAATGTTGAGATTAACGTAATAAATCTTGTTGAAGTATTGTTCATGTTGTTAATATTAGCAAATAAAACCTTATTGTAAAGTGTTACAAGATAGGTGATATTGGATAAATGAAACAAAAAGAGATATATAGCTTCATTATACACTTCATTAACTTCATTATACAAAGATATTTGACTACTGAATGATGTAATTGATGGCTAATCAGTCACATGTGTTACCCAGTGGTTTGGAAACCTGGTTACAATGCAGTGGTGGAACGACCTGTGGTTAAACGAGGGCTTTGCCAAGTTCATGGAGTACGTGTCCGTCAACATCACCCACCCTGAGCTGCAAGTGGTGAGACCTCGCATCTCTAATAGTTGAGGTTAAGTCATAAGCTGTGTTATGTGTGAATACTTCACACGCCGGACATTTTAACATAATTCTGTGTGTATTTGACCATTCAAGTGCAAAAAGCTGCACATCTAACACACCTTTTTTTCATGGTGTATTGCGCTTTACTCTTTTTAACATCAAGCATTGCACATCCTGCTCTTTATGTTCTTATTTATGCAGGTTAAAACTTTAAAGTGTCTATAACTTTTACTATTGCTGTGCTATGTACAAACGTATACATACGGCAATTAAAGCAATATAGCAAAATCTCTATATCATCTCCCCCAGTGATATCTGGCCGAGGATATTGACATCTGTACCCTTTTTTAAAATATTATTTGAATATGTTAAAGATTTTGTAAGCATATTAAATATTTGTAAGGATATAACATTTTATGGAAAATATGTTGAAAGATTTAGTTTGTATATTACATGTTACAGTCGATTGTTTTGTTTTTTTGTGATGATAACACAATGAAACATGGCAAATTGTACGGACTTCACTTTTGGCCACACTGTCATACAAAGAAATTATGAACACATGCGAAAAACAAGAGAGAACCAACTAAATATTAATAACTGATTATGTTGTAGTCAAAGTGAGTGAGTTTTTTTAATACTGTAGTAAAATAAAACCTGTAGATGTAGTTTGCCTTTTTAGCCAAATAATTTTTTCAGATAAATAAATACCTTAACCAAGTTTAGTGTTTTGTTCTTCCCTCATTTTTAATATATATATGTATATATATATATATATATATATATACATATATATATATATTAGGGCTGTGTCAAATGATTAATTGTGATTAATCGCATCCAAAATAAAATGTACTTATTTTGTATATATATAACACACGCTATAACACACTTTTTGTTCTTAAATATACACACACATGCATGTATATTTAAGAAAAAAAAGTATTATTTATATATAAAATATTTATATTTATATATAATATAAATATATATACAGTATATACATGAATATATTTCTCAAATAAGCATGTGTGCGTATTTATAGATATATAATAATTATAAACAGTGGACCCACATATATTATGTAAACACAAACTTTTATTTTGGATGCGATTAATCGTCTGACAGACCTAATATATATATATATATATATTAATGGTTTAATTGAACTTGTAGGCACATTCAAAACAAATGTCCCCTTCGCACATCACTTTCAGCCATCATTGTGTATCATCACACTGCCCAGCCCTAGTTAGAGTCTGACTGATCTGATATTATTCAGTGTGTCTATTTCAGGATGATTATTTCCTGGAGAAGTGCTTCACCGCCATGTCAGTGGACTCTTTAGTCTCCTCACACCCCATTTCCACCCCAGTGGAGAATCCTGCGGAAATCAGCGAGATGTTTGATGACGTTTCCTACCGAAAGGTACACAACAAGCACTTTATATATCTCTAATAGCGGTTGACCGGGATAGATTTTTTGATGCTGATACTAATATCTTAGAGAGCAGGGTATCAGATTATAACGCCGATATATATGATATTACACTATTTAAAGGGACACTATGTAACTTTTGGCCCCTTTTTTTAGTTAACCTTTAATTTTAATAACATGCATAAACATTGCTGCGATGAAAATTCGATTTATTTAACATATTTGCGACTTTATAGATAATTGTAAAATGAATAAATATGACTTTGTTTTATAGATCCTAAAAAATAAATCTGTAAAGAACAAATTTAAGATTTAGATTCTGTTATCCTTTTACATTCACCTCAGGTGCTGGTATTCTGAGCACTGTCAAAATAAAAGTTCCATCTCTGTCAAAATAAAAGTTCCATCTCTGTCAAAATAAAAGCTGATTCTGGCACTTTGTGACAAACAGAAAAACTTAAAAATGACATTTAAAAATGCCAAATATCGGCCATGACGATATATTGACTGTCCACTAATCTCTAAAAGCCTTTACGTGAATAATTAGTTGTCTGGTTGTTCATTATCTCTCAAGGGAGCGTGTATCTTGAACATGCTGAGGGATTTCCTGACCCCAGAGGCTTTCAAGTACGGTATTATAGACTACCTGAAGAGACACAGCTACCAGAACACCGTCAATGCTCACCTCTGGGAAAGTCTTACCAACGTGAGTGACCTCTGTTGGTTCCTGTGTATGTTCTCCAGCACTCAAAGCAGCCTAAACCAATGCTCGTGAGTCCAAATGCATTTCAACCCTTTTCAGATCTGCACTTCTGATGGACTGGACTCGGGGAGACTAAAACTTGATGGATTCTGTTCCAGAAGTAGAGCTGAATCTCCAGCTTCTGTGAGTGCTGCATTAAATAATATAATTTGTAGCAATCATTTATCTTTTTTTAAATTAATTTTTAAAGAAATGTTCTGGGTTCATATAGCAATATTGACAGCATCTATATGATATGATGGGATATGATATGATAAAATATATTATATGACAATTACGATATATTATGTGATATGGTATATGATAAAATATATTATATGACGATATATTATGTGAAATGATATATGACATGATATATTATATAATGTATTTCATTATATATTTTATAATGTAGAATATATGACATATTTTAAAAGACATGATAATATATAATATATATGATATATGACATTACATTACATGACATGAAATATTTTATGACATGATGTAATATATTATAAAATATATGATATATGATGTACATATATGACGTGATATACATGATATTATATATACAGTATGACATGTTATATGATGATATTATCTGATTTATATTTTATATGACATGATATATGGTATGATATGTATGAGACAATATGAACCACAAAACAAATAAATTATTCAGTTAATGTAGTAAAACAATCCTGTTCTAGCTGAAATGGCATTATATGATATGTAATGTGTTATTTTATATACACAAGTCATATCATTTCATAATTTATGAGTAAATCAATCATTTTCCAGCAGAAATGGTTCATGGAGGACAGTGTTGACGTCCGAGCCATCATGGACACCTGGACACTGCAGGAGGGGTTTCCTTTAGTCACGGTGGAGGTCAAAGGTCAAGAGGTCATCCTCAAACAGGAGCGCTATCTTAAAGGAGAAAAATCTTCAAAGTCTTCAAGGTATGCGTACAGTGTGCAACAAAAACTATTCAAACAGTATTATGCTTTAAAATTGTATGTTACGGCATTCCGATCCAATAAGAAGATAAAATCAAATAAAATCATTGGTAATAATTAGGGTTGGGTATCATTTGAATTTTAACGATTCCGATTTAGGATTTTATCCTAATTTCGATTCCAGTCAGGTAAAAAAAAAAAAATATTTATTTATAAAATTTCACATTTACATTTATTGCATATTAAGTCATATTGCAAAACATTTTATTGTAGCTGAATACCATGAATAAAAATACACAAGGAACTTTTGCCTGTGGTTTAAAAATACCATAGCAAAAACAACTAGCCTAACTAATGTAAATGCAAAGCATTATTACAGACAAGTAAACACTCAGTAATTAAGAAAGACAAACAAATTAGCAATCACACAAATAAATACAACTGAACAAAGATACAATTGAAATAAACCGTTTTAAGATTTTCAGGGATTCAAGTACACAAACTAATTAAATGTAAAATAGCACTGCACATTATAAATAAAATAACAGGCTACATAACAAATATAGTTATTCAGTTGAGAAAAGTGAGTGAATTTTCTCTTTGTCTTTTGTTGTTTGATTAACTTTATTATAGAGACATGTGTTTTCTTTGTTCCGTGTTTATGTTCACTTAAAGGAGTAGTTCACTTTAAAAGAAAACTTTTGCTGATAATTTACTCACCCCCATGTCATCCAAGATATCCATGTCTTTCTTTCTTTAGTTGAAAAGAAATTAAGGTTTTTGATGAAAACATTCCAGCATTTTTCTCCATATAATGGACTTCATTGGGAACCAAACGGTTCAAGGTCCAAAAGACAGTTTCAGTGCAAACTGCAAACTGTTCAAAGGGCTTTAAACGATTCCAAACGATGAATAAGGGTCTTATCAAGTGAAACGATCGCTCATTTAAAAAATAAATAACAAAGTTTAAGTTTTATAAGCTCAAATGGTCGCCTTGCTCTGTTCTGTGATGATTGTTTGTTCTGTTCAAACTCATTTATCAAAATGAACAAATCTTATTTCGTGTCATTTGGTTCATTCAATGAACGAAATAAACGAGTTGACTCTGGAAAAGATTTGTTCATTTTGATGAACGAGTTCGAACAGGAGAGTCACAAACGTGCGTCACAGAACAGAACAAGGTGAGCAGTTGAGCTTATAAAACTTAAACTTTGTTATTTATTTATTAAAAGAGCGATCGTTTCGCTTGATCAGACCCTTATTTATCGTCTGGAATCGTTTAAAGCCCTTTGAACAGTTTGCAGTTTGCACTGAAACTGTCTTTTGGACCTTAAACCGTTTGGTTCCCATTGAAGTCCATTATATGAAAAAAAATGCTGGAATGTTTTCATTAAAAACCTTAATTTCTTTTCGACTGAAGAAAGAAAGACATGGACATCTTGGATGACACGGGGGTGAGTAAATTATCAGCAAAAGTTTTTTTTAAAAAGTGAACTACTCCTTTAAGACATAGCAATAGCACATAAGCAATAATATCATTTGTTGTGCACAACTGATTTCTCGTAGTACGTCAAGCTTCCTGTGGCAGGTCCCTCTGACTTACATCACCAGTCACAGTAGTGCAGTGCAGCGATTCTTGCTGAAAAGTGAAAAAGGTGTGTGTCACGGAATCAAATGTTCAACTAACCCAACATTTTGACCTTCCCAGCATTTGTTGAGATCTGACTGTGTGTCTCCACTCCAGATGTGCTGTACCTGTCAGAGAAGGTGGAGTGGATTAAATTCAATGTGGACCTGCGGGGGTATTATATCGTACACTATGAGTCGGGAGGCTGGGACGCGTTGATCACTCAACTCCAGCAGAACCACACAGTGTTCAGCAGCAACGACAGAGCCAGTCTCATCCACGACATCTTTCAGCTGGTCAGGTGAGGGAACTGCAAACGCCATTTGCAATGCATTGAATTTCTGTAATACGACACTTTGGATTAAATGGAACAAATGGAACTGGATACATACTTTGAACGTTCCAATCCAATCTGACTCCAGGGCTCACAGGTTTCACTAAGACAGACTGTGGCTTAGATATAGTAGATACTAGGGCTTGGTAATAAATATCGATTTCTCGATATTAATCGATTCTCATTTTTACAAACCGATATCGATTCTTAAATCTCAAGAATCGATTAGTCATCCTGTTTCATTTGAATGAATGGAACATTCTATCACGGTTGCGCGCATCCAAAAAAACGCAATAATCTTTGTCCTTTGTTACTATTGATATGAAACAAAGTCTCAAATTTCAAATTACGTCCATTTTCTTTAGAAATTCAAAAACATAAATAGCGTTTTGCCGTTTTGGCGCTGTGGCGTGAGATCGCTCTAGCGCAGCTCAAGAGGAGCAGCAGCGCTGATCTTAATAATACCAGTAAATAAAACATGAATGAGCATCTGAAAGTGTGTTAAAACTAGGGTTGGGTATCGTTTGAATTTGAACGATTCTGATTCCGATTCCTTGTTTCGATTCCGGTTCCTAACGATTCTCGATTCCGATTCTTTTAAGAGGCAGGGTCAAAAAAGTTTAGCTAACCTTGCTAACCAATGGTCTTTCGGAAGGAAATATTCCTTCTGTCACAAATACTCCTTTTGTCACAAATTTTGCATTTTGCCGAGATTTCGTTATTTTTAGAAAAGTGAAGCCACACTTTGGACCGCCGACGTAAGATACTCATGTTCGACTCGCGCGGTTATGCCAACACTTCCGGTAGACGCTTCTTCGTTGGTGTTGTTCAGCGGTTTCTTCTTCCGCTCGGCGGACTGTGAATATCGAAACTAGGAATCGAAATTTTAACTTTTGAACGATTCCGTGAAAAACTAAAAGTTAGTCTCGGTTCCAATCGATACTCGATTCTCGATACCCAACCCTAGTTAAAACAGAGTAAAACTTATCAAAATCCGTATCATGTCACATTGATTCTCTCAATCAGCGTTTCAACTGTGAAAAGACGTCAGTTAAACCGCTTGTAATCAATGTCATGTATCGTCATATTTACCTCAGAAAACCCACATAAACTCGTTAGTCAGCTAGATTAAATAACTCCAGAGGAGCATTTTGCTAAATATATACACCATATTACATATGCATTATAATCTTAATGTTCTTCAATATTTAATGCATATTTGAACAAATCTGGCAGCCACCATTTAAATGTTTATATTTCATATAATCTTATTATAAAAGTGTAATTTAAGTGTTTGTATAGCTACAAAACAGTTAACTATTACCTTCATAATAGGCTAATGAAGCCTACTAGGCTACAACTAGACTCTCATAGTTTACAGCATTAGTTAAGAGATTTGATTTCCTTGAGAAAATTTGCCATTTATTGTAATGATATCCAAGATAATCAATATTGAATCGAATCGAAATCGAATCAAATTGCAAACTTATGAATCGAAATCGAATCGAATTATGAAATTTGTGTCAATACCCAGCCCTAGTCGATAGTCAGACTTCAGATAGACATCTAAATCAGATCGTTGCACAAAGCACTGTAGATCTCCCACTACTCGCTATATAGTGAGCTCGCCATTTTGTAGTGCTGTCCGAATGTATAGTGATGATTATTATACCCTATATAGTCCACTCAATGTATCCCAGAAAGCATTTAAGTAGTGTACAACCGATGGTCACTAACCCAAGCCCTACATACCATCACGCATTGCGCTGATCGTAAAAATGGTGGAAAGGCGACAGCAATGACGTAATCAACGTGCCAAGAGACGATCGAGTAGTGTCCGAAAGTGGTGTTTATATTATGCTGGTGAGCTCGCTATATTTTGCTCTGCTCCCTACCCTCTGAGTGGAGGTTTCGGATACAGCCTCTGTCTTAAGTATGACTAGACTGCAATGCATTCTGGGTAAAATAAGACGCTTTTCAAAACAAAAAACATGGCGGATCGAGTAAGCGCATTCAACCGCTCAGTGTAGTTTAGTAAAAGATGCCAAAAATAAATATTTAAAGGAGTAGTTCACTTTAAAAAAAAAAAACTTTTGCTGATAATTTACTCACCCCCATGACATCCAAGATGTCCATGTCTTTCTTTCTTCAGTCGAAAAGAAATTAAGGTTTTTGATGAAAACATTACAGGATTTTCTCCATAATGGATTTCAATGGGAACCAAACATTTCAAGGTCCAAATGAGAGTTTAAGTGCAGCTTCAAATGGCTTTAAACGACACCATACGATGATTAAGGGTCTTATCTAGTGAAACAATTGGTCATTTCAAAAATAAATAAAATAAAGCACAAATGCTGCTCGCCTTGCTCTGTTCTGTGATGAGTGTTCGTGACTCTCCTGTTCGAACTCGTTCATCAAAATGAACAAATCTTTTTTCGAGTCATGACTCGAAGGGTCTTGGATAAGACCCTTATTTATCGTCTGGTGTCGTTTAAAGCCCTTTGAAGCTGCACTGAAACTCTGATTTGAACCTTGAACCGTTTGGTTCCCATTGAAGTTCATTATATGGAGAAAATCCTGGAATGTTTTCATCTAAAAACTTAATTTCTTTTCGACTGAAGAAAGAAAGACGGGGACATCTTGGATGACATGGTAAATTATCAGCAAAAGTTTTTTTTTAAAAGTAAACTACTCCTTTAAGAGGAAATATCCCAAAAAATGGTTGGAGGACCCCAAGAGAAACTTACAGACACCACTGAAATGGTGATGAAAATATCTAACACTATTGACCGGTCTAAAATAGCTTTGTGAAACTGACACCTGACCTATAATGCTGCCTGAATCATAATCATACACTGTTCATTCGTCGGCCAGAGGAGAACTGAGTGACTGAGCCTGGTTTCTCCAAAGGGTTTTTTCTCTCCCCATTATGTCTCCTGATTGTGGTTCCCTTGCCGCTGTCACCTTTAGCTTTTGGCTTGCTTAGTTGGGGACATTTAATATTACAACAGTATTATTGATCTCCTGCATTGACAGCATTATATGAGAACTGAACTGAGCTGCATGATGACATCACGGTTTCTCCAGAGCGGCTATATATATATACACATATAAATTAACTAAATTAATAACTTTTTTACAACAAAAATAAACCATCACTGAACTTACTTAAGCTGGACTATGACATTATGTTTTTCTAGAACTGCTGTACAGCAGAAGCATTTCTATCTTCCTTTTATCTCTGTAGATGTGCTTTGAAATAATCCGCATTGTGAAAAGCGCTATATAAATAAAGGTGACTTGACTTAACTTGACTACTGCAATAATGTACAGGATGTTTAAAATAATGTGTGTTTTGAACAGTAAAGCATGTTAACCTGTTTTATTCCAAAAAACAAAACAATGAACATTTACATTATCATCACATGACGACTTTCAAATATATCAAATCAAGTGTCGTTAATGGTATATAGACAGATGCACAAACACACTTTTCTAACAAAACATTTGAGCGAAATCTTTATGAAGATAAAAACTATTTGTGCGAACTAGAGGAGAACTGACTTTATCTACTAAAAATCACCTAAACACCAGCTGATTTGAAGAAATGTGGCGTTAATGAAGAGATCCTGCAGCATTTGAGCACAAATGATATGATTCTTGGTTATCTAAAGAAAAATTATATTAAAACATTTTACACTTGTGTCAGTCATTGCAGATCTAGTCGATTCATGTTCTTGCTGCAATATGTCTGTCTTTCCTTCAGTATAGAGAAAGTCCCGCTGGATAAAGCTCTGAACTTGAGCTTGTACCTCAGTAAAGAGTCTGAGATCATGCCAGTGACGCAGGGCTTCAATGAGCTGGTGCCGCTTTACAAACTCATGGAGAAGAGAAACATGGAGGAACTGGAGAACCAGATGAAGGTAGCGGTTGCAGAAATGATCAAGTACTGCGATGTTTTGGATGTTAAAGGGATACTTCACCTCTGGAAAGATGAATGTGTATTTAAAATGGAAGAAGAAATGTGAAATTATTTGTGAATTTGGAGCTTTCTAGACTGAGAAAAGCCAGAAAATGTATTTTTGATTCGAAAGCATGGTCATTTGAAAATTCTACAGACTTTCTAATAATACAAAGCTTAATGCTAAATCCTGAAGTATCCCTTTAAGATACTTTCTGGTGTCTCAGTTTAGACATCACATTTCTAATCTTTGGTTTGGATGAATAAATCAAAGTACAATAAATCATTAATAAAAGTTCTGTTTAACTTGAAGAATTTATGACAGAAATATATTACTATTGCACAATAGAATGTACTTTTTAAAGTAATAATAAATAAAACATAATTTTTTTAAGGAATGTCAAACAAATTTTAAACTTCTGTTGTGCAGCACTTTGCCCAAAAAATTGTTCAAATTTCATTTGATTACATTTTGAAAGATTCAATTGTTAAAGTTTCATGCGTTCATTTACCACCGTTTAATGATATGATACATTGGTATTAAAAAAACACAGAATCCCCAAAAAATAAAACAACCACATCACAGATTTTTTTTAAATAATTAAACACATTTCATTGGGCCCTATTAAATTTTATTAAATTATTGAATTGTTAAAATTTTACGAATCCTTTTTGATTTTTAAAATTAAATTGAACTATTAAAAGAGAATCCAAAAAAAATTCAAATGGAAAATAGAAATTTGGGAAAAATTAATTTCATAGTGTACTATATTTCAACAAACTGTTGGTGGTTTTCTGTTTTAACAGGGTCATTTAGTGAAGTTATTCAAGACACTGATTGACCGTCAGCACTGGTCTGATGACGGGTCTGTGTCCGAGCGGATGCTCAGGAATTACCTGCTGTTGTTTGCCTGCGTCCGCCGTTACCCGTCCTGCGTCGTCAACGCCTCTGAACGCTTCCAGAAGTGGAAAGAATCTGATGGCAAACTGTGGTAAGATTCACATAACATCCACATTATACATTGTGCATGCTATTTTAATTCCCTTTATATCGTTTGTTTGGTTCAGGTTGCCTGCGGACGTCAGTTTGGTGGTCTACACTGAAGGAGCGCGCACGGATGAGGGTTGGGACTTCCTGTTGGAGAAATACAAGCGATCCGCCTCACCATCAGAGAAGTGGATGATTAAAGCCGCCCTCGCGTACACTCCATTAACTCACAAGCTTCAGTGGTGAGTCTGGAGACATGAAGCTGCCGAGGTGTCACATGACATTTTCAGAGTTCACCCAAACATGACATGGAGTATGAATCATTAATGGAGATCAAAAGGGTCAACATTCTTGGCATTTATCAGAAAAGATCTTCACTTTAAAGTCAAGCAAAAGCATGATTCATTTCTTACCTTTTCCATCCTGAGTGTCTTTAAGGAAGTCCTATTATGCTTTTGTTCATCTTTCTCTAGTGTGTAATGTTGCTGTTTGAGCATGAAAAAGCTCTGCAAAGTTACAAAGTTCTTCTCTATATCTGTGTCAGTGTTTCTGAACTCCTGAAATGCCTCCATTGTAGTCTTGAGTTTCTTCAGGGAACGGACACGTCAAAATATTCCTCATTTAAATAATTAATATGCAGAATAAAGGGGCGGGGCCTGGTTGAGTGAGTTAGTAGTGTGTTAAACTGGCGGTTATTGTAAGGGGCGGGACATTTCCCAAACACACTCAAAGTGCTTGACCAATCACAACACACTGATCCAGCCGACCAATCAGAGCACAGTGTGCTTTTCAGAAGGATGGGCTTCATAGAGACAGGAACTAAACAGAGCGTTACTGACAGACTGGGAAGAGAGGAGCCGAAACGATGGAGAATATGAGGAGAATAATGTTGTAGAGCCCAAAAACAAAATCAAGACTTCGAAAAAGGGCATAATACATAATCTACGCTGTGTTTTTCTTGCTCATTCTGTCTAGGCTCTTGGAAAGAAGCTTGGAGGGAGAGATAATGAAAACTCAAGACCTGCCGTCACTGGTCGTCACCGTCAGTAAAAACCCAAAAGGCTTCAAACTCGCCTGGGAGTTCATGAAGACCAACTGGGGGAAACTTGTGAAAAAGTGCGTATCAGATATCCACCTGAAACATTATTATTGCTTTCAGATCTACCTGAAGACCTTATTATATGATCAAATAAATCTTATGACTCATCATGGCATGATAGATAGTGAATATTAGTGGTGTATTGAATCTGAATCCTGATTTCAGGTTTGATCTGGGTTCTTCTGCAATATCTCGCATGGCGGTTGGAGTGACCGATCAGTATTCCACCAGAGAAATGCTGGATGAGGTACTTTAGATTGGTGACTTTTACATATATTTTCCTGCTTAAAGGTGCAGTGTGTAATATTTAGGAGGATCTGTTGACAGAAATGCAATATCATGGTGTATAAAGACCGTACATAATGAGCGGTTTTGTTTTTATTAGCTTAGAATGAGCCATTTCTATCTACACACACCGCGGGTCCCCTTACATCGACGTGTTTCTACAGTGGCCCTAAACGGACAAACGCGTTTCGTCACTATGTTGTTCTTCGTGCCAAGAAGTCAGTGAATAAAACACTGACACAATGATGAACAAGTAACAATAATATTCTCAATGACATATTGTTTTACTGAATAATCAAGTAAACCTAATTTCTTAATTTATCTTCGTAAAGAAACCCAATTGCTTAACTGGCTACTCTCTGCTGTCTCAAACGACGACATCACTTCCTGTCGGCCACCATAACTTCTGTTGGGTGCAATCCACAACCTCACCACTAGATGCCACAAATAATTACACAGCGCACTTTTAAAGTCCCTGTAAAGTCAAAATGAAGTATGTGTTCTGAGTTTGTCACACCACAGAAAAATGTGTTATTAGCCACCCAGCCAAATTTGAATGATAAAAAAGCCAGCAAGTACATAAAATAAGCTATCAAAATATTGAAAAAATGCTCTCAAACGCTGGGGGTGTGTCCGCTGACTGCGCTGAAACCACGCCCACTCGCGGGAAAGCTGCCGACGGTGATATTAGCTGAAACTCCTTTCAGGAGGCGGGAGATAGTCGTTTCGGCCCCGTTCACCAGTAACAGCGGATTATCAGTGAATCCCAGTTGTCTCCGACAAAAGTTTATAAAACAATCCCGTGTAAAATGATCAGTACAGAGGCGGGTGTTGGCGGTGATCCTCAGCTCTTCATCAAGGTTGGCTCTACACAAAATGAATCCACCTCTTCTTGATGTGATTGTTTTTAGGAAATTTAAATAAAGACACGGATCTGTTTTGTACATGATCGCATCCAGGTAGTAGCCTATGCATTTCCATGTCGAAGGTATAGCTAGCTTGAAAACTGTAGGCTGTAGAAACTAATAGTACTGACAGTAACTCGCGATTAAGCTGCAACTGATGATCAAGTAGGGGCGCGTCCACGAGCTCAGGGGCTCCAGTGCGACATCGAGCCCTGTTTTAACCCCGCCCAAAAAAATCCAGAAAATAGCAATGGTGAAAAACTGTTTAGCAGTCTAACTCCACATTTCAGTACTTCACAGTTCACAGTCTTTGTAATATGTTTTAACAATACATTTCTAACATTTATAATGTGTTTAGAATTTTTTGGTAGAATTGCCTTTACAGGGACTTTAAGGCCCATACACACCGTGCGTTATTCGTCGGCGTTTTTCAACGCATTTTTTTGTGTTCACACCCAAGTGATTTTCGCTGACGATGAGCCGAGTGAACATGCAAATTCATTACCTAGATGGCGCCCATTTGCTCTCCAATTCCACTCCATACCAGTTCTCTTTTATCAAGATGTTTGTAGTCCCTGTTGCGTTTGTCATAGTTCTTTATGTTCTAACACCAACAAGACCAGGTCTACATTCATCTTGCCTTGCATCTTCCTCGTCTTATTTCTTCCTGGCTGTGTAGACCATGATGTCAATGGTGTAGAGTGGATGGCGACGCTACTTGGCGTAGATCTTCTTCTCCGCTACGTATGTGTGCTCGGCAAAACTGTTTTGTGTTTGAGCGCCCACAAGTTGTGTTTTACTGTAACTTCAGAAGCTAAACACGTGAGCAAAAGCGCCAATCTCATTGGTCGGATAGTTTTTGACGTGCCGTGTCAAACTAAAAAACCGAACCCGATTTTTTATTTAAAAAAATGACGCTTTTACACGTGGCGTTTTCCGCGTCGGTGTGCACACTTACATTGGTGTCCATTGTTTAGTCACGCGGCGCGTCAAACCAAAAAAACGAACCCGAGGCGTTTTTTAAAAAAATGACGCGTTTACGCGTGGCGTTTTTCGCGTTGGTGTGCACACTCACATTGGTGCCCATTGTTTAGTCACAACGCATTAAACGTAGGCGAATATCGTGCGCTAAATTCGTCCTGGTGTGAACAGAGGCCTTTAAAGTATGAATAGAAAATTAGCACATATAGTCCAAAAAAGTTATTGAAGTGGTTAAATAGTGACAGCTCAAATATACATTTAAACACTGTCTTAATTATAGTCATTTCCCACCAAGTATTTAAAGAAATCCATTTTACTTTTGATAAACATGTTGAAAACTCATTTACTTGTATCAGTGATTTATAAAAGCTGTTTTGTTTTATATCACGTCAGATAATATCTGGTTAATGCCATGCATAACCAAAAGCAGTGATCCAAGAACATGAAGCAGTTGTTTGTGTTGTTCCTGTAGGTTCAGGCCTTCTTCAGTTCACTAGCGGAGGATCAGGGCTCCGGGCTCCGCAGCATCCAACAGGCCCTGGAGAAAATCCAGCAGAACATCCTCTGGATGGACAGGAACGTCCCACTGCTGAAGGCCTGGCTGGACATGCAGTCGGTCCAGGATTGAGTCCTGACAACTCTAGAGACTGCGTGTGTGTGTGTAACTCCAGACTGCACCTAACTTCACCTTTACAAGGGATTTCACATTGGAAGTGTGTTTGAATCAGCTCTGATAAATAAAATGTGTCTAAATGTGAAATGTTTATGCAAAATATCAACTTAATTTAAGTAGTGATGCATTGATTTCTCTCTTTTTTTTTTACAGAAATACCAAAACTTAAATTTATCCAAATAAAATTAAACTATAAAGTCTTATTGATAATCAGTTAATCAACACTCAAATTAAAACAGAGTCGTAAATAGTCATTTAAATGGCAGAATTTATCAGGATTAGGCATTGACACAAATTTCACAATTCGATTTAGATTCAGAAGCTTGCAATTAAACTATAATTCTATTGATTATCGATTCATTTGGGTATGCATCCTACCACTAAAACCCCAGTAAATTCACAATACTTTTTTTCTGGTTCTGAGGAGGATATTGTTTACAAGCAATTTTTATTGCCGTTGAAACTGGTTTAGCGGCTACACGACATTACAGATTTCAATAAGTTGTGTATCTTTCATCATGCCTTTTATTCATCCATGTTTATTTTGTGCTTTAAAAGGATAGTTCACTTTGAAATTATTATTTTTTTAATGTTTTAGCTTACCTCAAGGGCATCCAAGATGTAGGTGTCTTTGTTTCCACAGTATTTTCAATTTTGACATTTTCGGTCAAACCGGTGTTGTCTGCATGCACAGAGAAGTCCAAATTAAACATGATTTAATGACTCGTAAATGTAAGTACACATTGATGACCTAAGATACGAAACGAGCGGTTTGTGTGAGAAAACGAACAGTATTTATATAGTTTTTACCTTGTTAACATCCGTCAAACTGATCTGAATCAGATGTCCAAATGAACCGAACTGAACCGTCTCCAGAAGTTACGCAGGAAGTGATCTCTCGCGCATCGCAGGCATTGTTTACACGGAGATTTCGGAAGTTTTCCCTATCACTAAACATATTTAGAAATACGGGAAATCGCAATGGAAGACAATTTCGATATATCTAAATATGTTTAGTGAAAGGTAAAACTCCTGAAATCTCTGTGTAAACAATGCGGGGCGTAGACGCGCTAGAGATCACTTCCGGCGTAACGTCTGGAGACGGTTCAGTTGCACATCTGATTCAGATCAGTTCGACGGCTGTTAACAAGAGGTAAAACTATATAAATACTGTTAGTTTTCTCACACAAACCACTCTCGTGTCTTAGGCCATCAGTGGGGCTGTTACCTGGCCACTTCATGCTTTTTCTCAGATCGGATAGCTATCTGATTTATCAAAACGATTCCATTTGCACCTGGTCACATAAATGTGTTTTTGCAAAACGGATCCGATCTTCAATTCCCCCGCGCTATATGCGGATTTAATAAAGTGCACGTCACCGAATGAGCTGCATTTTATTGATCATCGGCTAATTTCAAAATCAGCAAAGACGGTGATAAGAGAGAGCGGCAACAGAACTGGTAAGATCATTTCGTTTCTTTACTTTTAATGAAGATGGTAGTGTAGTGTTATAATCGTCTGTGACTTACTTTCACTTTGATTTGCGATAGATGGCGGCGCGTTGGCTTGAGGCGTTCAGCTGCTCATATGAGGTGATTCGCGTCGCAGTAGCGTCGTCATATCTGACTAAAATAGCATGACATATAGCCTGTAACATGCTCTCACGCGTTTATTTTATAGCATTTTTGGGAGTAGTAATTACATATGTGGTTTCAAGAACCAGATGCATTTACACTTGTCCAGTTTCGTCTGGAATGCGGCCCAGACCACCTCCTGAAGTGGTTTGAGAATGCGTTATGGGGCCGTTTACACCTGGCCACTTCATACGTTTTCTGTGATCGGTTAGCCAATCCGATTGTGAAAAGACCAGGTGTAAACGCCCCCCAGTGTGTACTTACATTCACGAGTCATTAAATCATGTTTAATTTGGACTTCTCTGTGCATGCTCTTTGAGGTGGACCTCCTAAAACTGCATTATATGACTGACAGACAACACCGGTTTGACCGAAAAATGTCAGAATTGAAAATACTGTGGAAACAAAGACACCTACATCTTGGATACCTACCATTGAGGTAAGCTAAAACATATCAAAAATTAATTTCAAAGTGAACTATCCCTTTAAATAGGAAAGAAGAGATTTGATACATTGAGGCGCTACAGTGACTTGTTACGCCACATTAAAGAGCGCCAAAACTCTAGGCCTATTTATTTGAATTCCTAGCCATTGTTTTATGTCAAATGTCACAAAGCTTGGTATATGTGCAGCCACATTTATTTGTTTATGCATACACTGGTAACAAGATCTCAGTTAATCAAAATGAAGATTGATTAAAAGCGACAGATCGGTATCGTCCACACAGCTTATGTTGGTTATCGGCCAAATATTTTCCCCTTGCCGAAATTTGTGTATTACTAAATGAAACATGAACTGTGACAGTCATGATTTTGTTCTGTAGTCTAAAATGAAAGAAACTAGTTTTATCGCCATCCTTTCAAAAACCTGTTAAAAAATTGTATACAGTCACATTTATGATCAATAAACATTATTTTATTTAAAGTTCAAAAAACAATGAAAGGAAAAGGGTTAAACATTTAAATGAATATTTACACAACAGCATGTAAAAACTTCTTAAAAATGGTATAAATACAGCTTAAAAGACTAATAGTTACATGTTTATCTGTAACCTTGCCTAACTTATCAGTATCACAGCTTGATTTAAGTACAAACAAAAAACGGTTATCGAGAGTTCAGACCACCCACCTGGAAAATGATTTGGCACATTCACCCCTGAATGACTATTAAAACACAAACACTAAAACAAACACTGTTGTACTGAAACAACAAGAAGTTCATGTTCAATCTGTAACAGCTAATCAGACACTTGGAACAAAGAAACTACAAAAACTGAGAATTTAGACATTAGTTGATCCTGATATTATAACTGGTTCATGAAGGATTCTGGGAAAATATTGCATAGAGCAGTATGCCTCAGAATGCCTTTAATATTTACATGCATTATCAATCAAATGTCCTGAAAGCAACACGACCCAGCTCATGAATGGCAATGAGCCACAGGCCTGGACACACACACACACACTCTTTCCTCTCGGGCAGCATCTTCAGCCTTTGCGGTCATAGTCGCTGACCATCTTTTTGATGTGGCTCAGTTTGGCCTTCAGGTGCTTGCACCTCTTCTTCTTCACCTGGTAGTCTCCGCTCTGTGGGAAATGTGACAGTGAGAAACGTCAGATAACATCCTTCAGTGTTGCCGTGAGAAAACCAGGATTCAGCTCATTCTTACCCGCTTTTTGTCTTTGAGCGCGTTGTACTCATCCATGGCGTCCTGTTTCAAGAGAACGACTGAAGTCAGCAACAAGAGCAGTGGCTCAAAACATTTTCCCATGTTAACGTTCATTATTTACACATAATACAGCGTAACTGACGCGAACATTCAACTTTACGGCAAATAAAGACATGCTCACATTCAGTCTTTTTGCCAATAAAAATTAAATGATAATAGTAATCATAATCAGGCCGACTACACAGATTTAGAAAATAGTCAATCTATTTGTAGGCTACAAAGGCTTTACAGTAGTATTTCTACACTTGCACATAATCATATTAAAATTAGCAAAAAGATAGTACAATAAATAATATTATTATATGATTTTAAATTGTTTTATAATCATTTCATATATATATATATATATATATATATATATATATATATATACACACATGCATATATATGTATATATGCGTATATATGCATGTACGTGTGTGTGTGTGTATATATATATATATATATATACACACACACACTAGTGTTGGGCGATATGCTCCATTTTCATATCGTCCTATCGTCAGCCTGTGAGATCGGCGATACACGATAGTATCGTGAGGGGGCGGGGCTAACATTTGATTATTAACTTGATTATTTAGCCTACTCATTAATTTGCTTGTTTTATTAGCCTACTTCGTTTTATATACGAGAATCTTTTTTCTATTTTGCTAGCAAAGGTGGAGTGTTTATTAATAGGATCAGGTTATAAAAAGAGATCCTAATCCTTTTGTTTGTCAACGGGAAATTTACGGACACATTAGCCTATCCTCATGCCGTTACATGCAGCATTTTGACTAGGGTCTATTTCTGCACGAGATGAAAACATGTTTTAATAATTTCTTGGGTCAGAAAAAGTCGGAGTTTGCGATATGTGCCCCCGTACCAGTGCGCTCTCTGCGCACTTCACATGCGCACTTCAGTAAGCACGAAGTACGCGGGTTAATGTGTTTTAAATGCCGGGAGAAACAAGAGCATGGGCCAAACGTCTAGCTGAGTCGATCGGTTTATACTTATACTTATGACTTGACTCTGATAAAGGAAAAGTTTACATGACCACATGCATTGTCAAGTTTATTCAACATAATCAGGTTAAGAAAGTCGTCGCATGTAAACGCGCTCAATCTCTGAAAGTGAAAGTAAAAACGGACTGCTTTCGTCATCTGCATTAACGCCGCGTTCCCTCAGAGACGACGATGATAACGGTAACTATAATACTATTTTAGTGATATTATTATTAATACTATTTAGTAATTGTATTGTTTTTAGTGTTAGTGTCATTAAACGTTTTGTTAATGTGTTACGGAAACAAATACTGACGAACAACGATGCCGTTTTCATCTTGGATCTGTAGGAAATTTAATTTTGCGTCTGTTAAAACGAGCACACTTGATAATTTGTGAATGGATCACCTTGCAATTAAATTTTGATGTGGGATGTTTTTTAGTCTGTTTTAAAAACATTCTCTTAGAGGAGTCCTCATTAGTGCGTGTGTTGTTGCAATTGTTATGAGGTGATGTCGGTGTAAATTTAGGCAAGGCAAATTGATTGTAGTTCCTAATATTCATTTAATAACAATACTAGCTTTATAATAATAATAGGCCTAATAATAATAATAATTTAATACATTATGGTAAAACGAGCCAATTATCGTATTGATATCGTCAAAGGCATCTGCCATCGGCGATATGTCAGACTATCGTCGATACACGATACTATCGTCTATCGGCACAACCCTAACACACACATATATATACACTGTATGTATACGTGTATATATGTATGCGTGTGTGTGTGTATATATATATATATATATATATATGCATGCACACACACACTTATTTATTATATGTATATAATATATATACACACATGCATATCCCATCCTGTTCTCAAGTAAATGCATCTGTGTTTTTTTTTTAATCGTGCAATGCATTGCGTTTTATCGTGCAATTTATACACAAAAATTTGTTTTTACGTGCATGATGCGTAGTTTTCGCGTGCATTTGATACGCAGTTCATTTACACATGCACCCCACACCACTACTAAACCTACTCTAACCAATCCATGTGCATCTTATGCACGTAAAAGCTACGTGCTATAGAGACGCATTTAGTGTGATCGGGTTGCATATACACACGCATGTTTGTTTGTTTATTTATATATATATATATATATAAACATACGTGTGCATAAACATCGGGACTGAACATTTGTTTTATCCAAGTTATAATATAAAATAGTACTTTAGCTCTAATAAATTAAATATACAATTTAAATTGACGTTTCAATGTCCATATCGTAATCCTATTTCTTGTACTGTGTTTATATGCTAATAATAATTGTATTGTAGTATTAATTAGCTGTCAGTGATGAGGAGGAGTGGTACCAGGAACTGAGGACTGCCCTCCTGCAGATCGTCCAGCTCTCGGTCCACATCAGCCAGACGCTTGTTGATCTGGTCCAGCTCTGCCTGCAGATCCTTGTACTCCTGGTGGTCTTTATCAAATATGCGTTTGTAATCTTCTCTCTCTTGATTATTAACAATGAGAGGGAATTCACTGCAAACACAGAAGCAGAGCTCGTTCAGAGCGCATTTTACATGATGGACTCGCAGCAGATAAACACAAGCAGTAAACACACCTGAAGAAGTCCTCATCGTCCAGCTCATCTCCAGAAGAGGCGTAGTCTGTGTCCCGCTCCCGTCCGTCAGCGGTGCGAGGGCGTCCAGCGCGGTGTTTCTTGGGCCGTCCCACAGAACTGCTCATCTCGGACCCGCTGCTCATCGGGACTGAACTACGGACCGGCATCTCATGCAGAATCTCCCTGAACACACACACACACACACACACACGAGCAGCTGTGAGCCAATGATGAAGATGCTTAGAAGTTTATCTATGCATCATCTTTTTAAATTCCTTTTACAACTACCATTTTTATACCTCTTTTATAACCAGTTTAATTTTCCTTGCTTTTATTTTGTGATTATTTTAATTCCTTTCTGTAAGGCGCTTTGAATTACCATTGTGTATGAAATGTGTGTGAAATAAATGAAATAATGCAAACATTAAGACACGCTATTTGCTCGGTCATAACCACAATGCATTGTTTTCATTTCTCCACAGAGTCGTCATTGTATCTACTATCAGGAATATGTTTCACGAGGAGGTATTCGTCATGCGGACTGTGGTCATTACTCAAACCCGAGACGAACACTGAAACCAGGAAGTGGAGTGGAAGAGTAAGAAAAACTTGCATAACGTCTGACAAGTCTTAATTTAGCACAACCTGTACTTTAACTCTTCACACATTTAATTCATCTCAGTTCAGTTTCAACAAGTGCCTTGCTGTGCAACTCTCAAACACAATAGATTATATATGTGAACTGACGTTCAGATGTTTTTTTTTAACATTTTTGTGATAACTGTGATTTATACACTTTTAAATGTCACATTTTGTAGTATTTGCATAGTTTAATTTTTTTATGGAATATTTTGAAATAGATATGTAACATTGATCATCCAATTTCCGAACCCTTGCCTGGTTGGTTTTAAAATTGTGAAAATATTTATCATTTGAGTGTATACATTTCTTGTACTGTTTTTAAGCTAATTTGAATAATAACATTAATAATGTTTTATTTATAACAATAAGTATTATTAAAATAATTATGTAATTCGTTTTCGTATACAAATAGTTTTTCAGTATATACACTACTGTTAGAAGTTTGGGGTTAATACAATTTTTAATAAAAAAAAAACAAAACACTTTTCACCATACTATTGAGCAACGATATTGATTTAAAGTGACAGTAAAGACCGTAATGTTCCATTTCAGATGAATCTTTTGAACTTTCTATTAATCGAAAAACACTGAAAAAGAAAATGCATCACAGATCATGCGACACTGAAGATTGGAGTAATGATGCTGAAGATTCAGCTCTGATCATTTTACACTATATTCAAACAGAAAACTTTTTTTTAACTAATTTCACAATATGATTGTTTTTACTGTATTGAAATTAGCTGCCGTATGTTCAAAGCCACATGCAGAAAAGTGTGGCGTACTCACACAGGACTGTCACTGGGGGGAGGCTTGTCGTAACTGTCGTCATCTAGATCATTCCTAGATCCTCCGAACTTCATGGGATAGTCAGCCAGGAGAGGCTCTGGGACGCCGTTCACATCGTTCACCTGAGAGAGAGAAAGAGAGACAGTTTGAGAGTTTTTCAATTTCATTTCATTATTAGCAATCCGGACAATTCAAAACTAATTCAACTCCCCCAAATTCTCATTACTGTAATGAGAAAATAAAAGAAACACTTACTGAATAAAATAAAAATTATAAAACAAATAAAATAGTGGTCAAAAGTGGTGTCCAGAGGGGATATTTGTTTTTAAATGACGCTATGCAGGTTCTATTAAACCACCAAAATAAGGGAATATGTTATATTTTTTGTTAAATATGAGGGAAGAACAAAAAGCTCAAAAAGGAAAAAGAATATATTGACAACATAATCAGTTAATAATATTGCATTTCGGTTCTCTTGTTTTTGCATGCGTTCATAACTTCCTTGTATGACAACCTGGCCAAAAATGACGTCTGCACAATTCGGCATGTTTTATTGCGTTATTATCACAAATAAAACAAACGACTTCAAGCACAATACACTATATTTGAATGGAGGGTGAAGATGTCAATTTTAATAGGCCGGACATTACCTTTGCCCACTACTATGTGAACTATGTGTATAAACGCCGGTTTCACACCACGAGCAGCAGCAGCGCGTGGGCGTCAAACAGGAGCGTCGCATGAGCAGCACTAAAGCGGCGGTTTCAGCGGAGAGTCTATTTTTGCCGCGCTGGTGACTCTCCATTAAAGTGAAAGCACACTTTTGATAGACAAAATAAAGATTTCACACTAAAAGTGCTCAAAATGCACAGAATAAGCATGTGTGGTGTGTTTTAAGAACTGGATTGTCAAAAAAGAAATTGAAGATTAAAAAAAAATAATTCTAGAAGATTTACTGGTTTTAATCATTCTGTTTGGTTATGATTAAAAAATATATATAATGAGCCAAAAAATAGGTACTACAAGGACAAATCTTCTAAGAAAAAAGTGTGGAATGAAATTGCTTCTGATATTACTGCAGATGCAAATTTTATTTCAAATATTCTGCAAGTTAAATGCAGGCATATGATGAATAAAAACCGAAAAGTTGTCAGAGAACCCAATGTTTAAAGAACATTGTTTAAATTGTTCTTCTGACGGTTTGTAGCTGCTGCTGTGACGCTGCACAAACGTTTCCAGTGTGAATACTCATGTACGTCTGCAGTTGCAGTGTTGATGTAGTTGCGCTCTCGCGCTGCTGCCGCTTGCGGTGTGAAACCGGCGTAAGGGTGTAACGATACCCTCATGTCACGATTCGATACAGGTCACAATACTGCAATACTCCAAGACATGCGGTAAAAGGTTAACAAAAAACGTACTGTTGATTAAAATGCTAAATTTGATATTACATTGAGGGTTTAAATGAATAGGTTTGGACTCGGTGCTTGTAGCCCAAGGACAACGGTGACACCAGAATAACAATATTCATGATTCTGAATAGGGCTGTCGCGGTTATGGAATTTCCCTTGCGGTAATGTTGAGTGGCTCAATAGCGCGATATGCGGTATTACCGCCATTTATTTATTTATTTATTTATTTAATTAATTATATGTTTTTGTTGCTATATAAATAATGTTTACGATGTGGACAAAAACGAGGACATTTTCAGTAACCAATGTAACCGAAACTAAACAGCGTCTACAGTATATGCGCATTGAAAGACTTTCACTCAGCGCGCATATTGTTATGACAACGGACTTTGAGCGAGTCATTGAACCGTTCATTCAACGAACACGTTTAAAAAAGCTGATTCAACAAGATGTTATTTATTTTTAACTTTGAGATTCAACTTTTCAAGGCTCAGCGGAGCAGCAATGCGTCGCATAGGCAATGCTGAAGCTGATGCTTCACTTATTAGAGACCCATTGATTCAATGCGTGACTCACTGATTTTATTTCGGCTTCCTTGTGTTGTGGGATGCTGACCAGAGCTGCTGCTGACGCGGATTTATGGGAAAATACCCGTGAAGAGAACATTAAAATGATGGTTCGACAAATTTTTCGCTTCCCTTTGACACGACAAGCTTTTCACGACTTCAAAGACAGACGCAGGTAATTGCACGCGCAGCGCGTGACGCGCTCTGCCGATCTCTCTCATTCACTGTCTATGTGAAGCCTGTAGGCTACACATCACCATGATAAACAGTCTTGTTATCGTTATGAACTTGTTTAACATTCAATACACATGCATTAAGTTCAAAACAAGAAGGGTATAGCCTTATAAAAAAAAAAAAACGTGAATATCGCGGTTGCTGCGGTTACGTGCAATCCTCTGCGGTTGACTTGTCAGAAGCGCGGTACTACAATATTGCGGTTACCGCGACAGCCCTAATTCTGAAGCTGAAAATAAAGAATTATTTTAGACAAATATGCTTGATCTCTGTCACAGACTAGATTAAAAATAAATGTCAGGTAACATCAGACATTATCAGGACCCACATATATTCCCCCATTGCATTATTTTACATTATAATCAACATTATATTATACACGACAATTCACAATGACGTCACAGCAATAATGGACCTTCTTCCGGGTGGCAAAAGCCGAAGCGTCCCTATGGCAACACTAGTAAATTGCTTGGAGGGAGACACACCGTCGGCAGTAGTCTAATCTACATTTCAACAGCTGATTCAAAAACAGACGTGGTGGAAATTCAGACATAGTTAACATGATCATTAGAGCTTATTTTTTGATCTAGAGACGTGCACTCCCAACGCACTAGACTGCGGCGCGGGACTAGATCTGATGGCCGAGTGCGAGCACGGGCACTCGGGCAGTAATGCATTCACTCTGTGTTTGTGGATTGCGGGAGAATAAAACGATTCGCCGGACTCCTGCAAACTAGAAATATGAATAAAAACGAATACATTTTTATTCATCTGTTGCAGAAAAGCAACAAGAACAACTAAAACAAAATAGAAATGATTAACATGGCAGAGGATGTTTTTATAACATGACTGCAGCGATGAAGGCTACGTTAGATAATCACAGACATGTGTGGATTTATTGAACGCAATGGCCAATCAGAAGCATTTACGATAGACTCACCGCTCAAAACTGACTTTTTGTTCAGTGCTGAATTCTACATGCTGGCAAATCCTCTAATTATAACAAACAACTGTATTATGGAAGATTTATTGTGCAGTCAGCTTCATTGATAATAACAGAGATGTGTGATCGCGATGAACTGATGTCAGCTTTTTTAGGAGCGCGCATTCAGTCATGCCAAACCATGCACGCAACCTGCTTGCTCTTATGTCATAACAGTGGTTTGTGTTAATGCTTTAATAACAAATAGTTTATCGGGAGCATTTATGCTGATGTGTATAATGGCGACACGTAGGCTAACTTGAAAGTATTTGGAGGTACAGAAAAAAAAAAGTCTATTTGTGGGCGGCAGCGGGACAAAACATGCACTAGTTTTGACGACGTCCACTCGCTTTAAAGGGTTAGTTCACCCAAAAATGAAAATTCTGTCAGTATTTACTCACCCTCATGTTGTTCCAACCCCGTAAGACCTTCGTTCATCTTCACAACACAAATTAAGATATTTAAGATATTAAGATCGCTCCTGCATACAGTCCATAGGCTTCTTGAGGTACTGGCTCTTGCTGTCCCCGAAAAGTCATTAAAGACATCGTTAAAATAGTCCAAGTGACTACAGGGGCTCAATCTTAAGTTTATCAAACGACGAGAACACTTTTGTGCGCAAAAAAACAACAAAAATAACGACTTTATTTCAACTATTCGTTTATTTCTCCCTCTGCGCGAGTCAGGTTACTAGTTTAATAGCGTAAGCTTCTGTTATTGTACGTCACACGCATCACACACACATGACCAGCGTCGGCCAATAGTGAGCCTACGTGTGACGTAGCTCTACGCAATCACACTACGTTAACTTACTACAGGCTCATGGAGAAGGAAGTGAATAGTTAAAAATAAAGTCGTTATTTTTGTTGTTTTTTTGCGCACAAGAGTGTTCTCGTCGTTTGATAAACTTAAGATTGAGCCCCTGTAGTCACTTGGACTATTTTAACGATGTCTTTAATGACTTTTCGGGGACAGCAAGAGCCAGTACCTCAAGAAGCCTATGGACTGTATGCAGGAGCGATCTTAATATCTTAAATATCTTAATTTGTGTTCCGAAGATGAACGAAGGTCTTACGGGGTTGAAACAACATGAGGGTGAGTAAATACTGACAGAATTTTCATTTTTGGGTGAACTAACCCTTTAAGCACCTCACCCACAGGTTCCGCTTGATAGATTTCCTTTTTTCTTAAGAAAATCGATAAAAACCCTACACCTTTTGCTGTATATCTGGCGGCGCAACCTCCAACACAACACGTTTTCGCCATCGTTTCAACTTTGATCAACAACAATGATTTTAAATATGTAACTGTTCAGTTGCCGGCTGGATCTCTTCAGTTAGTCAATAGAAGCCGCTCGCGTTCTGCCACCCGGAAGTATCGCGGTGCCTATTGTTTACAAACATTCTGAAATGAGTAGTTTAATGTAGCATCAACACTAAAACTCTGAAAACTTTTTTCCTCGCACGGTAATTTTATTTTAGGGGGAACTATCCACAATACTCATTGTTGCATTTTTGTATTGCAGATGTATAGCTATATCTATAAGTATATAAAATGCACACACGCACAACAACAAATTCTATTGTGATAGGCGTAATTACAATTGCACTATTTTCCGCCCATTGCAGTGATTAGAACAAGACTTTATTCATATCATCAGGGGGGTGCGCTTGTGTCATACGAGTGAACATTTCTGGACAGTTTGTAGTGAGATTCACTCAAACGGATTCTTTGGTGCAAGGTGCAAAGGGCAGACACGTTTCAACACGTCTATCCTGAGGGATCGACACACAGAACATCTGCAGTTTGAATCTTTCTCCTAAAATCACAAGCCGATTTAATGTGGACAACAGCAATTCCTGAGAGAACGAGAGCACGTCTTCCACTCCACATACGTTTGAGTTTCTGGTTGAACCAGTCCAGCCCGTCCTGATCACATGATCCTGTACTGGACTGAGTTCCTAACATATAGCCGAACACTTTTGATATTAAATTAAGATTCAACATTCACCTTTTAATATACCGATCGTAAAGCATCAGATTAAAATCACTTATACATCTATACAAACACACACACAAAAAAAGAAATGTAATATTGATCCACTGAACATTTGCAAAAATTGCCCAAAATCAAAGGACAAATAAAAGATCAATAAAAGATAAAGAAAAAAGGCCTCTCTGTAGCAGCATTAAGATATCGAGCACATTTATGTGACTGAAACTGTCACAACAAACCACACCCAGAAACCAACGACGAGCGCTTCCCTCCCCCAACCACACACACACACACACACACACACACACACACACACAAACAGGTCTGTCCACCAACTGCACATTAACCACACATGCCATCTATATTCAAAACCAGACTGACATTTCTAGACTGCCACAAATAAACAGGTTTGTGCTACGAGGAGACTGCAGGAAGTTAAATAACTCTTTGTTTGCCAACAGAAATGAGCCCAGGTGCAGATATGTCCTCCATCTTGAGTAGAATACACCCTCTGTATGGAAAAGACCAAATTATAGTCTTTCAAGTCACAATAGACAACTAAGAGTTGCAGGACAAAGGCTTGTAGAGGAGTGATCCTTACAACACTATTAGGTTTCTGTGTTACCACCCCCATGTCCATTTTTTAGGCCTATAGGCTACATTGAAAATGACTACAAAATCTCATAGCCTACCTTTTAAAAATAAAAAAAACAACAGGATGCGTGCGTGTTTATGCCGTCTCTGTCTCCTTTCTAGCGCACGCGTGACACAAAAATCAACCAAAACGCAGCGAATAGTCTACTTGACACACAGACATAAGAAATACAGATGATCTATCTATAGCAACCTTTAAGCGTCTACTTTGTATTATTTGATGTTTAATGCATTATAAATATATATATATATATATATATATATATATATATATATATATATATATATATATATATATATATATTTCATTTCATTTATTTATTTATTTTCTTATTTCTTCTTTATTATTAATTTATTTATTATATATATATATATATATATATATATATATATATATATATAAACAAACATTTGAACTAATTTAAATTATTTTGTATTTGCAATTTTATTTAAATAAATATATATGAAAAAATTGCAAATACAAAATAATTTAAATTAGTTCACATTAATGTTTATATACAGTATATATATATATATTTTTGTGTGTGTGTTTTTGTTTGTTTGTTTTTTTTACTATAAGAATTTCCATGACACTTCCATGGCTATTTGTGAAGATTAAAAATAATTGCTTGATTATTATTTATAATTGATTCATTTTGAATCTGTAATTTATACAAGGACTTTTCCAGGGCTGCAGATTTCCCTGATATTTCCCAAGTTTTTCCCTCTTGAGAAGCAGAACCCAGTAATATCACATGCGAGATGTCTCCTCTAGAGTTTCACAAGAGATCTCAACAATGTCTCAAACTCAAAATGAACAAACATGATCTGATCTGCAATCCACATTCATTTTAATATCTGTATACTCTTAACTATTGACTAGTTAGAGACATTTTACCCAAGGAGAAACATTTGAGACCGGCTGATACTTTAAAGGGACAGTTCACCCAAAAATTTTAATTCGATCATCATTTATTCATCCTCAAGTCGTTCCAAACCAGTATGAATTTCTTTCTTCTGCTGAACACAAAAGATGATATTTGGGTAACCAAACAGTCGATGGACCCCAATGATTTCCACAGTGTAGTAAGAAAAATACTATTGAAGTCAATCAACTGTTTGGTTACAGACATTTTTCAAAAGATATTTTGTAAATGAAAAATGTTTATTTTCGGGTGAGCCATCCCTTTAATGAAACGTAACTGCACGGATTCTCCTGAACAATGACTATCGTACTCACCCAACCCTCCACATCCGGCTGTGAGTTTTGGTCTTGGATTTCTTTCACACGGCGCCATAGGATGTTGTCCTTCCCATGATAATTGATCCTTTGGCGAGTTTTAATGGCAAAAACCATGATGATAATGAGGGCTGCGGTGACAATAAAGCCCAAAACAAGAGCGATTGCCTGGATGAGAGACAGAAAGAAGACACTACTTTGATTAAATATGTCCACTCAACTGTTACTAATTTACTAGTACTTTAATTTCTGAGTGAAAATGGTTTCTACACCTAATTTTTGTCTGTGTGCAACATTGTGCTCACCTCCTGGGGATCCACGACGCAGTAGTGATACAGATATTGATTCACGAACGCACCCGACATCTGAGGCTGCTGGTAAGCGGCACACATGGCGTACACTTGATTGAACTGAACAGATCCGGACGACTGCGCCATTGGGTAAATGGTCACCAGGTAGACGATGGAAGCAACCAACATGAGAAAGGCCATGATGGCGCTGGTGATGATGACGGCCAGGTAAAATTTCCTGCCCTGGGACAATTTCTGATGTGAGATGATCATGATGAAGATGATGAGCAGAACGATGAAGGTGATAATCGCCATAGCGATCATGAAACCCTTCCCTTGCCTGGGGTCATTTTGAGATCCTAGGATCCCATAACCGTATCCTCCTCCCCCATAGCCACCGCCAAAGGAGCTGCCACCGTAGCCGCCACCACCGTAGCCACCACCGTAGCTGCCACCATAGCCGCCACCATAAGAGCCTCCTCCGTATCCTCCGAATCCCGCCGCTGCGCCATCCGTGTCCCAGGCCAGAGTGGAGGCCACACACACGAAGATGCCCACGCAGAGGATGATGGACAGCACAGACATGATCTTTATGATGCCCGGCGGAGACGTCCAGCGGTAGAAGTGCTGGAACTCATCGTCAGGGTAGTACGAGTACGCAGGCTGAGACTGCGAGGCAACATTACTGCAGAGAAGATGTTGAAAACGCATTCGGTTTTGGGGACACAATAATACAATGACCAATATTTTTATGGTATGATGACCAACACCCTTAAATGCGGGTTGTTTTAACCCATGTTCTGTACAACTATGGAAAATCCCAACCATTGGTTTTAGAATGAATAATCTAGATGGAAAATAGATCGAATGTTAAATAGAATTTTAGAAAAATAGATCTGATGAAACAATAGAAAGATGGAACAAAAAATAAAACGATAGATGGATAGAAAGATCGATAGATATATATTACATTTTCATGATATATTAGGCTACAAGTCAGGTTTCAAAATCGATAATCAGTTATAAAGTAAAAAAATAAACACATTTAAATCAATCTATTTTTGTACAATTTACATTTTAAATGTTCTAGTATGAATGATAAATTGCTTAAAAACAAAAAGACATTATATACATGGACTATCATATAATTTTGGTTACCAGCAATTGGAGAAAATTATTATTAGCACTCCCAGTAAGCTACTTTTGAAAATTGTTACAACACAGGCTAAATCAGACTAACGTTAATGTTTGAGGGAAAGGCGAACCCAATTTGAACAATCCATTTTGAGGTCTTTATTTATTTCCAACGACAAAGGTCATGGATAAAATAAAATAATAATTTAAAAAATAATAATTAAAAAAAAAAGCATATAGGCATACGTGTAACATAATCCAGAGAAACCCTGAGGTGAAACTCAAAACTTACTATCCGTTCTCAGTTTGATAATCATAGGGCGGAGGACTCCCGTGTGGTTTCGAAGACATTCTGAAAAGAGAGAAGAAAAAAACGTGAATTTTAATAAATATAAATATAAAACTATAGGCTACTTCATACACCTAATTTAGGCTATCAAATAAACCTCATTCGTCATCATAAAAAGGAAAATAATTAAAGACACCATTAGTGTGTAAAACTCCACGAACACAGTATAAAAATATAATATCCACATTTTTAATAGAGTTACAATAAGCCAAGTGGAGACGACAGATTCCGACTCTTCACTAACAAATGAGGCGGAAACGCGATTGAGTTTCTGAGGTAAATTTGAACGATTGGAGCCATGATCATCTGATAATTAACGCAGATAGGCTTATAAAAAATACTATTATGATTATTGTACGGCTTATATTATGAACTATTTATTGGAGTTTCACTCTCACCTGTTTGTGTTCTCTAGCACTGGTGTTCCGTGTGTGTCACTGTTCAGGTGAGACAAACAACCTGTCCTTAAAACGATTAAACCCCACCCACACGCACACACCTAAGAGAGAGAGACTCAAATCCTATGCTCAAAACCCAATGTCAAAACCTAGTGAGCTGTCTACCTAGGCTAGATAGCTTCATGTTTATACAGATATGCAAAAAAAGTTTATAATTCCTCAAAAGAATGTTCAATGGTACCTAAACATGCTCTCTAGATAGGCAGCATATTAGATTTTGAAACACAGCCATGAGAGGGATCGTCTAGTATCAAGTTAAAGACATACAGATAAGTATGAGTCTGCGGTAAGAAACACGCAAGTTAACAGCGGTGTGGTGACATGTATATGGCCACTGTTGCAGATATATCTTTATTTTAATCTACTTACACAAAAAGCAACTGTAGCCTAAATACACTTCAGAGAAAAAGTGTAAAATGTCACAATTTATTGCTGCATTACATGTAGGCTACTTTTTATTCTAATAGGTTCAATTGATTTTTTTGAAGGATTTTTTTTTTTTCCAAATATCTACGAAAGTGTTCTTAAACGTTATGTTGCTATGCTTATGTTTCACCAGAGGGAAATGAAAGTGTATACTAGACATTATCTGTCAAGGAAGTGAACATTGTGGATGCTTAGAAGAGAAGTGAACTGAACACATCAAAATGCTAGACAACATGCAAGCTTGCTACTGCATTTCTTATTAACATGCGTGAAATGTCTAAATTGCCTCCCGGCTGGACTTTTTTTATTCAAAGATAAACTAAATTACAACAAATCTGTATGAAATGCTTTGACTTTTCATGCTTTACAGTATAAATCACAGATTCAACTCATCAAAATGCATTTGCAACACAGAAAATATGAGGACAGGGCGACAGGCTGTTGTTATACAGATCGAAACACAGTTTAAAACAGTAGCACAAAAAAAAAATAGTACAGTGCATAAAATCATTCAAATGAACGGATAAAAACAGCATTTCTGCATAGATACAAAATATGAAACATTTCTTTAAACATCATGCACTTTTTCAGCATTATGAAATACAACGTGAAAAGAAAGTATTTTCAGTCAGTGTTTAAAGCGTACATTAAGAGCATGCAAGTTATCCATCTCTAATTTCATTATTTTTTAATATAAACGACCATCCAGACCAGCGAGGCTCTGCAGACGCAGTGGGCACATGTTCAGTGGAAAATGAAGGACCATGACAGCAGGTTTGAGCCGCTTCAGCCGTAACCGTCGTTCCAGCCCATGACCTTGTCGTACTCGTGAATCCTCTGCTTGATATGGGACAGTTTGTTCTTCAGATACTCACATCTCTCCTTCTTCTCTAGAAATGAGGGATCCTTGGGATAAAAAGAGACATAAATAAGACCACCATCCCAGTCGGATGAAGAGTGGGAACTAAACATTTTCTTTATACACAGTGATTTAAATTGCTGGAGAATCACAAAAACAGAGTCTTGACTGCCTGATGTTTATCACTCAAAATACGGCTCAAACTGTCTTTATAGAGAAGCCACTGAGTGCTCTGGGTGACTACAGTTATTTCCTCCTCTTGAATAGACACAATAGAGCAACTCCTGTGAGAAAAACAGCCTCCACCCCTTCCTCATCCTCCTTCCTTTCTTCCTCCACTCGCTCTTCACAATGTTATAAATCAACCAGCCACACATCTAGACAAAACGTCCCGCCTGTACGGGCCCACACAGAATCTGCAGACCTTTTTTACATTTTCTGTTCTGAGTTTTGGGGGAAGGCAGGAGAATTCTCTCTGGGTAAAGGATTTAAATGTGGAATATGTGTTAAGCTGAGCTGAGAGTATAATAAAATTACCATGACCCTCATGAATGAAAAATTTAGAATATTTGTAGCATTAAGCCACCAAAACAAAAATATGATGATCAAAATAATATTGTTTTCTCATCTAGCTCATGTATGATGCTGCGAGTGACACAATGGCCTGTGCTGTTTTTCCACTAATATTTCCATTAATATTACCGCGTATAAATGGTATAAAACTTGGTATAGATTTTGGCAGTTACAGTGTGAACACCCACAGACCAAAAAAAAAAAATCATTTTATTTAAAAAGGTTAAAAGGTGCTGAACAAATGTCACCGTCGTGTTGTGCTCCTCGCGGTCAAAAATTAAGGCATTGGAAATGAAAGGGAAACGTATGTTATCTAGAAACTGAATACTGTTACTGGAAACCTTTGGTACTGAAACTTTTTTAAGAAACAAACTGAAACAATTTTTTTAAGATATCAACCTCGAATTTGGAACACACCATTTTTTTTATTCATAGCTTTGATTTTCTCATAGTTTTAGAGTAAACCATGCTTTTGAAAATATATTTCGTCTAAAAATGTAAAATAGTATTTTTGCGCATTTTCATAACCATAAACATAAATTTTATGACTTTTTATAACTTTTTTTACTTCAGCAATAATCTGCCTAGTGTCATCTTTAAAAAGATATTTTAAATATTTTTTCGCGTCACTGAACGCGGATCCACAACAGAACCGGAAGACAACACAATGCTGAATAAAGTCGTAGTTTTTGTTATTTTTGGACCAAAATGTATTTCCGATGCTTCAAAACACTCTAACTAACCCACTGATGTCACATGGACTACTTTGATGTTGTCTTTATTTCCTTTCTGGACAAGGACAGTATACCATACACACATTTTCAATGGAGGGACAGAAAGCTCTCAGAATAAATCTAAAATATCTTAAACTGTGTTCTGAAGATGGACGGAGGTCTGACGGGATTGGGACGGCATGAGGGAGAGTCATTAATGACATCATGTTCATTTTTGGGTGAACTATCCCTTTAATTGTGCTGCTGCCTGTCTTGGCCAGGGTGCTCTTGGAAAGGAGATTTTTAATCTCAATGAGTTTTCTTTCTGGTTAAATAAAGGTAATATAAAATCCCCGACAATACTAAATATTAAAGAAAAACATTTGCTAACTTGAACTACATTCATTTCATTGAGAAAAAAGAAAAGAAAAAGAAAGTCATTTTTGACCGCCACACAAAGAGAACCAGAGGGTTAAAAAAAAACAACTGGTAAATAATGGCTTTGACATTAGGAAAAATAATAACTTAATATTAAAAATATGAATTAAATGAATTAAGCTTTGATTAAATAATGCATAATGCAGGTTTAATAGCCACTAAGATATATTTACGGCGTAGGTTTTCTCAAATTGTCGATCAGTAACTCACCATCTTCTTTCTCTGATATTCCTGCAGGATTTTGTTGATGCGGTCACGCTCCTAAGATAGAAAATGGGAGAATTTTTTTAAGAAGACTAGAATAGTGCTTCTGCAATACATTATTTACAGTCATGCATTTAGCAGAAGCTTTTATCCAAAGCAATTTACAAAAGAAGAACAAAAGCAATTTTCAAAAGAGCAAAACCATTTTTAACAACTAGGTTCATTATATAACTAGATTTAGGAAGCAAGCTAGTGAAGAGGAAATGAAAAAGATTTGATAACATGATGATCACATTTGAGGTAAAATCCTTTACTTGAAAAGTGCAACCCAAACGGGCACACATTCATTCCTGTAGCATTTATTAAGTAATGACTAAACATTTGATCAATTTTGTCTTTGAAAAGAGCAAATTCACAAAATTTCTAAAGCTGAAGCATCAAAACATTTATTAAATGTTGTTCTAACATTCAACAGGGAACATTTAAGTAACATACAGCAAAAACTAAGAATAAAAATGAGATATTACATATGAAAAAATTGGTGTACTAGTAGGATTTACTTTTCAAGTTAATTTCACAAATAATTACAAACAGTAGCACATTAAATGAAAACGTGTTTTCAAGTAGAGAGACTAAAATAGTATTTCTTTGGAAAACGTACTCCAGTAATCTTTGTTTTATTTACAATGGTAATAGCTTTAAATCCTCACTGAAGACTTATTTTTCCTCTCTGGCTTTTGGTTCAATGTAATTTTATGAATTGAGATTTGAAATTAGATTAGATTTTTACAGATTAGATGCCTTGTTAATGTTTCTATATATAAGCAGTCACAAAGAACAGAGAAAGTGTACAGTAACAAAAGTGAACATCAACTGACCATGTGGTTGGTGGGGTTTTGCGGTAAATTCTGCATCATAACATCCATTTCATCGAACTTCTTCAATATCACTTGAACTTCAGCATGGAGCTCTTTATACTCAGAATATTGGTCATTAAACACGGCTTTATATTGGTCTCGCTGCTCATCGGTTCGAATGGCTGGATATTTACTGAAGGGAAAGACAAAACACAAGGATGAGATTTATCAAAGAGCAAAAGCATTTCAAGGTCATAAAATACACACTACGATTGTGAAGCAGGCACTCACGCAATGTAGTCTGGCATGATCACAGGTTTAGGAGTGTGTCCGGCTGGAATATGCCCTTTCATAACTTTGGGCTTGGAGACGCCAGGGGCGGCAGTGTGTGTGTGCTGTACCGGCGCTGACACAGACATTGGCTCCCTTGATCCATCAACAACCTATTATATCGAAGAGGATAATACAAAATTACAAACAACATTCTCTGACTATATTATATACGAGACGAGTCCAATCCGCCTTATGGCTATTAATGCAGCAGGGATGATGTATTTTTGTAGCCCAAAACCCAGAAACAAGCATCTTAGCACAAGGTTCCATCATCAATCTATGGGTTTTTGGTTAAATGTCTGAAATAAGGTCTGTGGTTAAACGGAGTTTGCCTTATTAGTCCCTTTTTTAAATCTCGGTTTTGTTTTTTGGGCTCTACTAGAACAGGTTTTGATGCTTAAATGTTCAAAAAACACATTATTTTCCTCATATTCTCCATTGTTGCGGCTCCTCTCTTCCCAGTCTGTCAGTAACGCTCTGTTTAGTTCCTGTCTCTATGAAGCTCCTCCTTCTGAAAAGCACAATGTGCTCTGATTGGCCGGCTGGATCAGTGTGTTGTGATTGGTCAAGAGCTTCGAGCGTGTTTGGAAAATGTCCCGCCCCTTACCACCATCAGTTTCAACACACCACTAACTAACTCAACCAGGCCCCGCCCCTTTATATTAAACAATGCGCACTGATATAGAGAATAACTGCCTTTGGAGGGACGTTTAAAAAAATATGCAATAGAAATTTATGCTTGTGAATCAAGGATACACTTATGGAAACACTAAAAAGAGAGCATAACTGACTACTGTGAGTTGAAGTTATATATCACATATAACTTCTTATATTATATTCTTAAATTATTATATATAAGCAGTGCACCATGGGTAAACAGGAGAACGGATAGAGCCAAAATACTTGCCAAACGCACAGCATCAGGAGAATCTCTTGGCAGCATCTGCAAAACAGAAGTAGAGGTGATTCAGTTGTTGTTTTATTCATTTTTGCAATGAATGAATAACACTTGCTGAACTATTATATAGACTAGGCATATTTTATATATTTATTATCTCAATGATACAAAAATAAATAACACTGGTTTAGTATAGCCATCATAGTGCATAACAGAAATAGAAATCATGCGATCAACAAAATGTCCTGTCCACTGCTAATTAGGACAAAAACTCAAACCAAGTTAACCGGAAACCTAACAAACCTCAACCAAATCAAGCATAAGAAATCATTCACTAAAATAAGAGCAAATATATAAAATAATGAAGATCTGTTTGATGAAATCTTAGAACTTGACAGCTATGCAACTTCAAAAAGTTCATAATGAGATATGGAAAACAAACCTCTCGTATGTCAAGGGAAATTGGTTGAGCTTCCGTTTACCACAACTGATGTGCAAGTTAAAGGAAACGAGACTTCCTTAGATTTCCACGACGCATGCGCGAGAACTGAACTGATCAGTAGTGTAAGGAGATCGCAATTCTCGCGCATGCGTCGTGGAAATCTAAGGAAGTCTCGTTTCTGGCCTACAAGGAAGAAAAGGAATAATCGAATAAACTCGTTATTTTTGTTTGTTTTTTCGCACAAAAAGTATTCACGTCGCTTGATAAACATATAGTTGAGCCACGGTAGTCACTTGGGATATTTAAACATTTTCTTCATTGACTTTCTGGGCCGTCAAGAGGCAGTCTAGGAGCCAATGTGGTAGTTATACAGCGATCAAATTTAATCAAAAATATCTTCATTTGTGTTCCGAAGACGAACGAAGGTCTTACGGGGTTGGTACAGCATGGGGGTGAGTAATTAATGACTTATTTTTCATTTTTGGGTGAACTAACCCTTTAATTAATGCTTATCTGTTCATCATACAAATCAATTGTTTCTCTTCATATGGATTAGTTTTATGATCTTTTTATGAACTTTTTGAAGTGTCAGTGTCAATAGAGGGACAGAAATCTCTCAGATTTAAACAAAACTTTCATTTGATTTCATTTGTGTTCCTATAGCCTTGTTCACACTACATGATTTTCAAACGTCGGGCTGAACTGTGCGGTTCACACTACATGACTTGCTCTCTGTGAAATCGGGAGTGTTCAAGCTGTTCACACCACACCACACGACGTGATTGATCCGCAACAGGAGATAACGCACTACAAGAGTTAACAACAACTCTGTCTCCCAACGATTCTATCTTGTCTACAAACCACGTTTTGTCACAAAAATCTCGCGATAAAACAAACCGGAAATGACGCGAAACGGCACGTGTTCCAATACCCAGCGAAGAAGAAGAAGAACACAACACGCGAATATGGACCTCAGACAGAAACTAGTGCTGGAAAGTGTTAGCGCGATGATTTGCTCTGAGAAAAACGCAAAAAAAGATTTACCCGGTGACCTCAACCCATGCCTTGCACTGATTGGCTGTAGCTCATGACATCACTGAGGTTGAGTCGTGCGACAGGTCTGGATATCTAGCATTCTAGATATTTTTCTGGGCTCTGTGACACGTCTGCAAGCGTCTTTGATGCGTTGTTGGTTCTTTCATACTAACAGATTGGCGAGCGTTCATCGCCCCCTAATCCCCCGCGATTTGCACGCGATAACACCCTGACATGTCGGCGAGCTCAACGATTTGCAAATCGGGCTTAAATCTGGCTAAAAATCATGTAGTGTGAACTAGGCTTAAAGGAATACTCCGCTTTTTTTGGAAATAGGCTCATTTTACAACTCCCCCACAGTTGAGTTTTACCGTTTTCGAATCCATTCAGCCGATTTTCTGACATTTAGAAGAATATCAGTAACCAGACAGTTTCTGGTCTCATTGACTTCCATAGTAGGAAAAAAATATACTATGGAAGTCAATGAGACCAGAAACTGTCTGGTTACTGATATTCTTCTAAATATCAAAAAATCGGCTGAATACATTCGAAAAGTTTAACTCTGGGGGAGTGGTAAAATGAGCCTATTTCCCAAAAAAGTGGAGTATCCCTTTAAGATGAACGAAAGTCTTGCGGGTGTGGAACGACATGAGGTTGAGAAATTAATGACAGAATTGACATTTTTGGGTGAACTAACACTTTATGATTTGAAGAACATCTCACCTCCTGCCCATGCCGTTCTCGTTGTCTTCGAGCTGCCTCGTGCCGCCACAGTTTCAGACACACCATGGCTCCGATCAAGTACACAATCATGATGAAGAACAGGAAAATGATAGCCGCCGTCTGTCCAGCCTCCGTGCGACAGAAAGCACCATTAATGCCATTATTGAAGACCTGATAGCTGCAGAGTCCACCTCGTAGGGTGTCATTCACGTACACGCAGCCAGCCGCCAAAAACAGCAGCGCAAGAGCCAAGTTTATGAAGAACTCCGTCAACGGCCACCAATTTGAGTCTAAAAGGATAGTTCGATAATACATGGTCATTCCCAAGACTAGCATGATAACGGTCACTATCCATGCCAATCCCGCCACCACTAGTATGAATGGCGTCTTGGGTCCAGTGTAGTAGGCACCGCCGTAACCGCCTCCGTAAGATCCTCCATAAGAGCCTCCGTAGGATCCCCCGTAAGCTCCACCAGGTTGCGAGTATCCGAACATGTTATACCACTCATTGTCTTTATGAATGTAAGCACATACGCATGCAAAAATGGCTGCCCCCAGAAGCAGCTCAACGCAACCAAGAATACGTAAAAGTCCAGCCCAAGACTTCATGTAGTCGTAGCGCTGGTTGTATTCCTCGACTTTTTCACTGTACGTCAAAGCTGTGTGCACCGTACGACCGTCAATGGATTCCACAGGGTTGCCCAGCAGCATTGCTTCACGCTCTTTACGTGAGTTATAACTGCCTCCGGATCCGCCGTACGGGTCGCGGTAAGAGCCGGGAACTGACGGAGAGTGCGGAGGAGAACAGCGAACACCGTCAGTGGTGGCGTTCTTGCTGCTCGACCCCAACATTGACTTCAACTTGCTGCTTCTGCTGCTGGACCTGAAGAAGTTCTTCCATGAGTCTGGGATGAAGCGGTGGACGGGTTTGATGTCGATGGCAGAGTCCTCGTTGTCGCTTCCACTGAGATCAATTGGGCCTATTGGTGGTTGGTCCGGTAGGGGAGGTGGTGGAAAAGGTTCGGACCGTAAAGACTCAGACGCCCTGTGATCGTCCAAGCCGAGAAGACTCGGAAGCGATCCTGTGGGAACGTCGTTGTAGTGGGGCATGTTTCAGGCACAATGCCGAATGAAGAATGCGATTATCCCTAGAGCAACATGAAGTAAACATGCTTCAGAAAAGATATAGGAAACTGATTTTTGTTTCTGTTGAGTAGTGGTTCTCAACTGGTGGTTCGTGACCCAAACATTTGTCACATGGTCTGACTACAAAATTGAGCATAGTGCATAGTTTAGATGTGGGTTTTTTCAATTGAATCTCCTCCACAGTTTGGTCGAGTATCTGCCTTTAATTTTCATCTTTAAGGCCTGTTCACACCAGGACGAATTTCGCGCGCGTTATTCGCCGACGTTTAACGCCTCATGACTAAACAAAGGGCGCCAATATGAGTGTGCACACCGACGCGTAAAACACCACATGTAAAAGCGTCATTTTTTTTAAAAAACGCCTCGGGTTCGTTTTTTTAGTTTGACGCACCGCGTCAAAAACTATCCGACCAATGAGATTGGCGCTTTTGCTCACGTGTTTGGAGCTTCTGAAGCTACAGTAAAACACAACTTGGGGGCGCTCAAACACAAAACGGTCTTGCCGAGCACACATGCAACGGTGAAGAAGATCTACGTGTCGCCGTCTACACAGTCAGGAATAAATAAGATGAGGATGAAGGCAAGATGAATGTAGAGCTGCTGGTCTCGCTGGTGTTAGAACATAAAGAACTATATGCCAAACGCAACAGGGACTACAAACATCTTGATAAAAGGGAACTGGTATGGAGTGGTATTGCAGAGCAAATTGGCGCCATCTAATGTCAGGGAATGAATTTGCATGTTCACTCGGCTCATAGTCAGCGAAAATCGCTTGGGTGTGAACACAAAAAACAAGTTGAAAAACGCTGACGAATAACGCGCGCTGATATTCGTCCCGGTGTGTAAGGGGCTTTAGGATAACAAATAAATAGACTTATCAATTTTTAAATAGGAAGAACTTCCCGATTCACATAACCTCCGTTGTTGACGTCGTTACTTCTATATCAATTCTGGGCTGGCACAGTTTTGGGTCATCAGTTAATGTGCAATGAAAAATTAAAATTTGGGTCCTGAACAAAAAAACAGTTGAGAATCGCTATTATAGAGCATATTACAGAAAATGTAGCAAAGTATGCTAAATTGTCTGCTTGTATATTAGTTTTTGGCAATGTTGATGATATAAGGATAAATGCACTTGTAGTGCAGGAAATGCAAGTGTTCTATACAAGTGAAAGAGAACAAGAGAAAGATAAAAAATAAATAAAAACCCTTCTCCAAAGCAGATAAAAGGCCATCAAAACAAATAATCATCATTTAGGATACCAAGAAGAGGTACAAGAAACAAATTCCTGAGGAGCAACAATGTCTTAAAGGGATGAAAAAGAGAACTTGCTCAATTAAATTATATATTAAGTATATGAAGAGTACAGATGCAAAAGCCTCTAAATGCCATTTGAAATTTTCTTCTTTAATGATGATTTTTATCAAACTTGTATATTTAAGTTCAGTAATTTCACTTAAATAACAATTAATAGGTAATTATCATTGCCATTTAAGTGAAATCACTGAACTTAAATATACAAGCTTGATAAAAATCATCATTAAAGAAGAAAATTTCAAATGGCATTTAGAGGCTTTTGCATCTGAACTCTTCATATGTATATAATATTTAAGTAATAAAATGAATAGTCAGTTCTCAGTTGTTCAAATTATTTGTTTTATACTGATTCATATTGCAATTAGTTATTTCTAAATAGGTAAAATGTGTCAAATAAATCTAAATTTCAATGTGGCCATTGTTATGCATGTTATTTTAATAACATATTGTATCATATATATTGGCTCAATATCGGCCACCATGCTCTCCGCATCGGCCATCAAAAAAATCCATATTGGCCAACCACTAATCAGGATGTGAAGTGTAATTACACAATATTTAATCACATAATGCTGTGATTGACCAGGTATTCGAGAGAATCTCAATCTAGTAAAATGTTTTTATACTGATCATTGTAGAATAAATGTTCTCTGACACCGGTGCTCCCCAGGTCAGTCCATCTAACTCTGTAACCTGAACATAGCGGCGACTGTAACAGTAACCCGTCATCCACCAGCAAGAACGTTAACTCTAAACCCACAGAGGATACGACTGCAACCCAAACATTCATGACAGAGAAAGAATCAAGATAAACCACAGAGAGAAATGAACATGCCCGTTCAAGCACTAGATGTCTGATTGAGTAATCATATACTACTAACTCTGAGTCAACAGCATGAAATAAGGAAAACAACAATCTCCATGTTACGTTCTTCCTTAAGCATAGTTTACCTAATGAGAGAAAAGTATAATAAGTATCACAAATAAGGAAAAACAAAATACATTTCATAGAATACCTTTCACACGCAGTCACTCAGCAAGACTTACATTGGCCTCGAGTTCAGTGTGCAAAACTTCATTGGATAAATGTGAATTCAAAGGCCTGGAAGACAGTAACAAGAAGTGTAGTAGATATAATTAAAAGCAATCAACACATTAATGAAAAGCCATCATATGACATCAATGTACATCATATAACACTAACAAAAAAGTACCAAGTTAATGCCATGTGTTTTTGAGACATACCATGTTTCTTTAGACATGCATTTCACCATGGTAATTAATAATTACATGTATGATATATAAATACCATAGTACATGAACATGGTAATCGTTTTTGGTGCGTTGCTGGCAGCAGTTCAACAGTGTAACTAATTACCAAAACAGTTAAAATTCTACAATATATCTATTCATACATTCCATTCCATTCTAAACTGAAACAATGTAGGACTGCAGTCCACGCGCGCTTGAGAAAACACTGCGGGATCAACAGGTTACCAAAGTTTATATGATTGTTAATAATCAAATAGTGAGTATATCCACTCTCGATACTAAGATCACTGCTTTATTTAAGACATGTTTAAAATATAAGGCAGAACGTTTAGTAAGTAAGGTGGACCTAAACGACATGACAACAACAGCACTGACAGACAGATGTGTTTATAAAAATACAACAATGATCAGAAATGTCGCTTATGTTTTCGATACATAATGTTTTTATACGTAAAGATTATATTATGAACATTAATGATGGTTTCGTCTTACCTTTTCCGCTATCAAAGGGGTTTTTGTTTCTCTGCACTTTTTTTCGGGAAACACACACAGGTTTGGAAAGTTGTACCACGTGACGCAGCCTATCCCTGAGTGTGACGTCAGCAGAGACTTGAAGACTTTACCTGAAGAGGGAGATAAAACTTTGACCTGTTCTCCTAATATTTCAGAAATGTATTTCCTCTTCTCGCAGATTGTAATGATGACACACTGACTGAAACTGGTGGCTAATGTCACGCTGATGGTGCAGTCTCCCAGGTGACATCATTTGCATGATCTGTATCATGGACGGGTAGGCTATAAAATCTAAAAGCAAAATATAGGTAAACGTAATAGAAAAATTAAATAAATTGCTCAAATGAAAGTAAAAAGTAATAATAGTGCTCCCTGGAAATAATAGTACTATTAAACAACGATATTTGGCTCAGAAATAGTTTTTGGTTCCTCTTCAATTACAAAGTATAATTTCTATTCAAATCAGATGATGAATATGTTGTTTCCCATTTTTTGAAATGGGAGCCTTTTTTATTTAAACTAGTGCTGTCTTTACTGGCCTAAATGTCTAGGTCTAATATTGACGTTTGTAAATGATGAGGACAGGAATTCAGTATTGGACAGTCGTCTTGCTAACTCTGCATCTTTTGCTGGGAAAAACAAAGTGCTTTTTTTGCTGTGTTTACTGTGTAAACAAGAGTTATCTCTTCATGTGCTTCATTTCCAAACAACATCTGAAAAAAAAAAACAAAAAAACATGGGAAACCAAAGAGATAATGACTCTCAGTCGATAAGCACTTTTTATTCAGTAAATTGAGGAACTAAAAAATCACAGAGGAAGAATCCATGCCACTGCTCAATACCTGTTTTGAAACAAGGATGTATGTTGTACAGGTAAAAACAAAAAAATCTTGCAACAATTGAAGATTTTAAGAAATGTATAGCTTAAAAATGACTTACTTGGGCCTCAAATGAATATGAACAGTAATGAACATTTCCAGCTTCCTTTCTCTTTGTAATTCTGCTGAAACACAAACTGTTACTGAGCTGCATAACTTTTGCAAATTATATCTTTTATGGTCCACCCCACCTTCTTGTGGCAATAATTAACAGGAAAACCTTTTCCTGACGAACTGCTGAGGGATCTTAAAGGGACAGTTCACCCAAAAATCACCTACTGACCCTCAAGTTGTTCCAAACCTGTATGCATTTCTTTCTCCTGTTGAACAAAAGAAGATATTTTGAAGATTATGGTTAACCAAATAGTTGATGGACCCCAGACTTTGAATATGGGGGAAAAAATATGGAAGTCAATGGGTCAACTATTTAGTTACTGACATTCATCAAAATAGCTTCTTTTGTTTTCAGTAGAAGAGAGAAATTCATTGGAACAACTTAAGGGTGAGTAAATGATGACAGCATTTTTTTTTATTTTTGGGTGAACTAAGGAACTACTTTTATTTATGTTCTGCTTATTAGTGTTGCTGTTGGAAACAAGAAAAACAAAACAAAAACATTTTTATATTTTACATTATATTATTTGGGTGTTGATGGTGAGCGACTATTCCCAAAATGCAAAAAAGTTTGAAGAATTCTGCCTTAACTACTTAGGACGTAGTAAGGACACAAATACTCAACAGTTTCTGAATAATATTCCTGATAATTTTTCTATCATACTAATAATTTTGTTCATTTAGTTATAGTGTTTCCATTTGTTTTTGTCCTTAGTCACATTTTGGACAAAGTTTACACACACCTTGTAATTATGCTCAATTTGACATTAAGGCTTAGGCTCTTTATTAAGCCAAAGTATTCTAATATGGATAGTGTTTTGCAAAAGCCTTTTTAAAGGCTTATTAAAATGTTCATTGTAAAATTTAAATTTGTTGTGCTTATTTATTTGATTCTCAGTTAAAACCAAAATCTATAGCATTATAACTTCTATGGTTTTATTTATCTGAAAAAAAAGAGAACATTCAACAAAGAAAGAGATTTATTACTATATAAAGCTTGACTGATCGGATCGGTTTCGACCGATCATGATGACAAAAAATCGGTAAAAAAAAAAAATCGGTAAATCGTATCGGCTACAAAAATCCTGATCAGAGCATTCATTATATTATATTATATTACATTATATTATATTATATTATAGACCATTTCACAAGATGTAAACAACACTGGTCCAGAAACACTTCCTGTTTCAGTTTGTAACTGTTTTCTTTATTTCACATGTAAAGAAAACATCTTAAAGATGTTTGTTTAACTTTTTGATTCCGTTTTAAATGTTCTGTTGATTGTATTTTATCCCAGCTTTTATAGTGTTAAAAAACTGAAACAAGTGCTTCTGGACCAGTGTTGTTTACATCTTGTGAAATGGTCTATATTATATTATATTATATTATATTATATTATATTATATTATATTATATTATATTATATTATATTATATTATATTATATTATATTATATTATATTATATTATTTTATTTTATTTTATATTATATTCTGAGTTTATAAAAAGTCAGATATGTAAGATAAAAAGATCTTTTTTTTTATCCTGTGAAGGAAACTTCCATAGTAGTATATAGTATACTGTTAATGACATTTTATAGACCTTCATTAACGTACTGTAATAAAAAACAATACTTCACAAACAAAAATAGTGCGCGTCCCCTTTAAATAGTGATTCTTGCGCCGGGTGGAAATGGTCGCTCGCGCAAGCGACTGTGGAATTCACTGACTGAGGAACCAGAAAATATTAGCGAGCAGCTAATGGTGAAATACACTAATTCATATGAATACAGCAAAAACGAAGACGACTGAACCATGACACCTATCAAGGTAACGTTAGTTAACGAAGCGGAATGATATCATTAAAAATTACATTCCCGTTTCATGTGTATTTTTGTTTGTGTTTGATTTGACGGTAACCGCTAAAAGCTAGTTAGCAGATTGCTAATGATAATTGAACAGCTAATATAACTTTATGAAAATAATACATTACTGCTTATTTATGCTGTTTTAGGGTTGATTTTAAGATAGTCTTTTTATTGTGTGTTAAAACGGTTTTAATGCTGTTCTTTCTTAGCTTTTGACAGTAAAGTGCTTTAGGTAGGAAAATGATATTCAGATGGGTAACGTTAATTATTGACCATTTATCTTAGTTAAATAATGGTATTACTATTATTAAAGCAGATAATAAGGCTAAAAAGCACAAAGTGAACGTTATCCTATTCGTTTAGATGAATAATTAACAGCCCTTTGGAAACGTTGATATTGTTGATGAATCCTGGACAGTTATCATATTCTGTGTGTATTAAGTAATGTTAAATACATTGTTTTTGTATTCATATTTTCTTGTTTATAGTGTGTTTTTCAAGTGTGATTTGCACTGCAGACCTGGTGAAATCACATTTCCCTTTTTCACTTCACAGTAGCTAAATCAAAACAAGCTAAACATCTAAGAGAGTTAATACAGATGTTGAAAATATTCAGTTACATTTGGTTTTGCTCATTATGCATAATTCATAGCTTAGATATTTCTCCCTACTTATTTGTTACTCATTTATTGAAGCATTGAGAAATGCGTGTCTATTTGTTTCTGATTTTGACTATCCAGTGTTTGTAACTACCTAGTCAGATTTGGGGGAAAAAATGTGTGATTTTTAACTTCTGTCCCATCTGCCCCAGTTTCTCTGCAGGGGTAAGTGAGGTGTATCTTTTCCCGTCCTAGGATGGACAGTTATTTTAAGGCTGCTGTGTGCGACCTGGACAAGCTTTTGGATGACTTTGAACTCAATGCAGGTTTGACATTTTTGCTTTACCCATATAATAGTGTTACAAATATTCATTTTGCAATTCTCAATTGGTGAGGGCACAACAATACATTTGGGGTTAATTCATTTTCATTTCAATGACCAGTGTCTAATTTCTCCTGAATTCAAATTGTAGATACACACACTACATTTATGAAATTCTGTTTAAAATAAATGCTTTTCTTTTGCTCTTTTTATTCATCAAAGAATCATAAAATGTATTAATGTTTTCGACAAAATTATGACGCAGCACAACTATGTTTTCAACATTTATAATAATTAACTGTTATCATGTGACACTGAAGACTGGAGTAATGATGCTGTAAATTCAGCTTTGATCACAGGAATAAATTACAGTTTACTATATATTTAAATAGAAATCAGATTTCACAATATTACAGTTTTTATGTATTTTAGATCAAATAAATGCAGCCTTGATGAACATGAAGAGAATTCTTCTTAAATCTTATAGCTAGTTTCATAAAGCAAAAACTAATATCATTAAAGCAAAAACTATATCTTGCATATATGCTGAATGATCTTATAGTTAATAAATAATTTGCACATTTGCTAGAAAATCAAAGCTATATGTTTAACCAAGTTGTGTTCCAAATTTGAATTTGATGCCACCGCCCAATAGGTAGTAAAATAGTACCAAAGCGAAGAAAAGTACTGTTTGCATGGTTATGGTGATGTCTAATTTTAAAATGGTTTTCCCAGGATGAATTTTGTGTGTTTAAGCATTCGCTTGATACCCCTAATTAGTGATTGATGGGGACAATAAAAAAGTGACAAGTGTCATGTTAAAAGGTTAGCAGTTAAAAGGTTGTCAGTTTTATGATATCATTACATATCGTTTGTTTTTTTATTACTGTTGATGTTTTGACGTAAACTATATTATAAATTAATTTAATGTTTTACTTTGTTCTCAGAGGAGCTTGAGAACAAGCCCACCACATATGCAAGCGCTCCTTGTCCCGAGTCCACGTTCATCCCAGGTCACAATTTGGATATTCAGAGCTTCATACCAGAGGTCTCTCAAACACTCCCAGATGTCAACGCTCTGCACTATGGACTTACATCACAAAGTATTACCCCAAATCAAAAAGATTCTTATTCAAATGAATGGCCACTCACAGGTGTGGACCTCCTGTCCTCCGTCGACAGCAGAGGTATCAAAAACTCGGCTCCTCCTTGTCCGGACCGGTCGCTGAAGCCTGTGTGTGACCTGGTGAATGATACGGGTTCTGCAAACCTCCAGCAAGACAGTAGTCAGGAAGACTTCAAAGAGCTGGACGTTCCTGAGAAGGAAACTAATGAGGAGCTTCTAGTGGACTTCGAGAGTCCAGTAGTATCTTGTCCAGAAGATTTTTCTGGTGAATTACCAAAACATGACTCTGAGGTTAACTCCAACTCCTTCAGTCTGCTGGATGTCATATTACCGGCCTTTAGTGACCCTCATGGGTCAACTAGCACCACAACTTTGGAGTGCAAACAGATGGAAAGTCCTGAAGAATCAAGCTTCAGTGATCAGAACAATTCTCAATGCAATCCAATGAATGAGGAAGATGCCAGTAATTTAATTCCCAATGCTACAGATGGAGATATTACAGTATTGAATGATGAGCATGCTGTATCGCTCCAGCCGGATTCAAAAGATGCACAACTGTCTGAAGATGCTGGTGTCCAAAATCCAGAAGATTTGGCTGGAAGTCCCTCCTCGGAGAAGGAATCTTCCCTGTCTTGTTTGCCGATGGCCGTTTCTATGTGTGGATCTCTCGTGGCGTCTTTAGAGCCTCAAAAGGCAGCAGTGATCGAAACCAAAGATGAGGATGAACTGGAAATAAATTCAGCAATTCGAGAGGCCGAAGAGTTAATTCTTCCTTTAGAAGAGCCTGTAAATCCATTCTCCTCCAGTCGGCCTGATTCCTCACCTGAAGATGAACCTGAGCTAGTCCAGATCATGTCGAACCCCGAGAGGGCGTCTGCTGTCTCGGGCCATTACCCTGAAAGAAACTTTAAGCGCACCTTTTCGCCTACAGATAAACTAACCCGTAGAGATATGTGTGAAAGCAACCTGTCACCACCCTATTCAGAGAGCCCAAATTATTCCTACGAGTTCGGTATCTCTAACGATTACCTTCCTGAAAGTGACCAGACCGGGATGATGGTCACGGATGAGGAGCTGGATGCCTTTCTAATGGGTCAGGGTGTGAAAATCGACTCTGACGCTGATGCTGAAAAATTCGCAGATGACGGTTTTTCAGAATTTAACGGAAATGCCGATGGCTATTTAGATGAGGAATTGCAGAGCTGTAAAGTTGACACATTTGCCTCTCCTGAGAGCGATGGCTCGCTTCAATATCTGGAGGAGAGCGAGGGTTCAAACGTTTCTTCTTCGTCTCAGGACAGCAGCCCTCTGAGAACGGACTCCATTCAAACAATTAGCCATGAAAACATAACCAGCTCTGTTGAGATTCAGTCAGTTTGCTCCCCCAACCGAGAGTTAAATTACGGCGGGGCGAGACCAAAGCAGTCGTCCAACCAAACCGTACGTCCTCCGTCGGAAAGACACAGAAGCACTCGTGCTGAAGCCGATTCGGCAGGTCCTGCTGCGGAGAACGACTCGCTAATTTCGCCCAACCGAGATGAAAATGACTGTGAACCTCCCTCTTATCAGCAATATGATGCCAGTTACGGGCACGATGAGCTCTCAGAGCCTCCACCGTACCCAGGAGAGACTCTGGAGTCATCCGTCGATCCGGCAGATCTCGAGGCCGAGGGTTTGGGATCAAAGCAGCCACCGTGGGTCCCTGACTCTGAGGCCCCTAACTGCATGAATTGTGAACAAAAATTTACCTTTACTAAAAGGAGACACCATTGCAGAGCATGCGGAAAGGTGGGTTTGTTATCTCTCAGTATGTACGGTACAGCAAAATATATGTATATGTAAGATTTTAGAAATTAATACTTTTATTCAGCATGGAAACAAACATTATATTGATCAAAGTGACTGTAAAGATATTCATAATGTTCATAAGAAAAGATTTCTGTTTTAAAAAAATGCTGCTCTTTTTAAACTTTTTGTTAAACAAATAATCCTGAAAAAAATTGTATCATGGTTTCTGCAAGAATATGAAGCAGCAACTGTTTTCACCATTGATAATAATAAGAAATGAGGACCAAATCAGCATATTAGAATGATTTCGGAAGGATCATGTGACACTAAAGACTGGAGTAATGATGCTGAAAATTTATCATAAATTACATTTTAAAAATATATTCACATATAGTCAACAAATAGTTGAAATTATTATAATATTCCACAATATTACTGTTTTTGATCAAATAAATTCAGCCTTGTTTGAGAATAAGAGGCTTTGAATAGTTGTTTATTTATTTATTTTTTATTATGAAGTTTGTTAATAGTTGTTTATTTATAATTTATTATTATTTTATTATTTATTTTATTTATTATTATTATTATGAATTTAAAAAAAAAAAATTAAGTTTGTTTTAAACTCTATATTTGGCAATTGTCCCAGAGAAGTGATTTGATTGTCTACAATATTACTCTGTGCTCTTTCCTCTCAAATAACAAAATAGTTTAAACTCAAATAAATATTTCATGTTCATTTATTATTTATGGTGTGAGTATCCACATAATAAGCAATATATGTACAGTCAGCCGGTCATTATTACAAACTAATCCCCTTTCACCCGGTCAGAGTTTATTTGGCATAAATAAACTTACTTAGACGCTTAGTAATGTGTTTGCTTCAGTTCTTAAAGTGACTTTGTAACTTTTGTAGTTGTTGAATGTGTTCTGACTTTCAGAGGTGAAAGGCAAATAACCGCAGTGTGAATCAATGAATTTACATGCTGTCAGCTGACTTGATTTTTTTAGCACAGATCTGTGACACAGTCCTGCCGTTGTGTTAGTTATTGTCTATTTATAACCGCAGGAAAGCCTTAAACCTGTAGTTCTCTGCCTTAGACAGCAAAAGTATTCATTTTGTCCATTGGTGTGACTGTGAGGTCTCTTTTGTTTTTATTACGTCAGTGTGGGGTTTATTTCTCCACTGGAGGTGCTAAATAAAGATGCAGATTTGCTGGGTCAGCAGGATGTATTTTTAGCGCTGATATAGTTTCCAGCTTGAATTGCTGCACCGAGTTGCCGTTTTCATGACATATTGGGGCAATAAATAAAATGGGCTAAAGGACACTAGAGAGTTTTCTCCAGGTTTATGCTTGATGAAGTACTGCGTTTACCCAGTGTTTTGAGTAAATAATGTTGTCTGCTTTGCAGGTGTACTGTGCTGGCTGCTGCAACCGTAAATGCAGACTGAAATATCTGGATAAAGAGGCCAGGGTTTGTGTCATCTGCCATGTTACCATACAGAGAGGTGAGTGCTTCTTAACCACTTTAATATGCTGCCATTCTGTCTTAATGAAATCTACTGCAATATTCAATATTTAAGTGGATGCACTGCACTCTACCTTTAAAATATCCATTTAGGGGTGTGCGATATGACGATTTTTAATCGTGGACGATTAAAATGTCTCCACGATCTGCTTTTGAAGAAATATCGTAGTATCGTGTTCCAGTGCATTCTATCAGTTCAGTTCTGGCGCCTCCGTCTCTCAACTGTACAACGCGACATAGCCTACACATGATCACACGTTAATGAATAGGTACGGGACACCGCAATTCACAAAAGTTCATTATTTGCATAAGCCTTGCCGGTTAAACATTTAATTCACGCGCTGATCCGCTGTTCTAACGTGCGCTTTCCTGACCGCAAACCCCCGACGCTCACAGGCACTAGAAGTCTGTCAAACAGCGCCTGAATACTGGACTAATGTTCTCTCGAGTCTTATTAAGCTAGTACTGTTTAATACACACAATGTTTACATAAACAGGCTATGTCTAAAGTGAAAGAAAACATTTGAGAGAATATCTGGTGTAATATGCGTCTATATTAAACGTGTCGCGTGCTGGTCTAAAAGCAACAGGAATAAATAGTAGCCTACTGCCGCTTGTCCTTAAAGGGATAGTTCACAAAAAAAAAAAAAAAAAACGGCATTATTTACTCACTCTAATGTTGTTCCAAACCTGTATTAATTTCTTTCTTGTGCTGAACACAAAAGACAATTTTTTTTAATGTGGGTAACCAAACAGTTGCTGGTCCCCATTAACTTCCAGGAGAGAACCTATGAAAAAAACTATAAGGGGACCAGCAACTGTTCGCTTACCCACATTATTCAAAATAACTTTTATTTTCAACAGAAGAAAGAAACTTATTTGGGTTTAAAACATCTTGAGAGAGTAAATTTAGACAATTTTCATTTTTGAGGGAACTATATCCCTTTAGTGTTAATAATAAAAAAAAACACAAGGAGAAAATCACTCACTGACTGAGAACTTAAATATATCTTTAATAAGTATCAATTTATTCAGTGAAGTCTATGTAGTGTTTTAATTTCATATTTGTTCATTTAATTACTTCAATGCAACTGCTAAATACACCTACTGCATTTGAAAAAATAAAGCACTTATTTAATTTGAATATTAATTTGTGTAATGTTTATCTTGTCTTATTTTTTTAATAACAAAGAAAATAATGACAAAGATTTTTATCTTCGCCACTGGCCTAAATGTGTGGCTTTCTTTTTTTCTTTTGTTACCTAAGGCTTTGTTTTTAACATAGGGACATTATTTTGGCTGTAATGAACAGTCACTTAAAACCAATTAAAAATATTAAAACCAACTTGAAAAAGAATCGTGATAAAAAATCGTGATCGTGATTTTCCTAAAAAAATTGTGATATGATATTTTTTCCATATCGCCCACCCCTATATCCATTATAATAACACCCATACATTAAAGGTTAGACAATCTGAGGCAGTAGTTCATGTCAGTGTAGAAATGGGGCACATGAAGCATTGTTTAGTTCTAGCTGGACACAAATTAGGTTGATAAATTGAGTACTTTTGTGGAATAACTACTGTGAAATAATCGTTCTGGACGGACAGAAACTCTAAAGGCCAGTTCACATCAATAATGAAAACTGTAACCATGAAGTTAATGTTCAAACTCTAAGGCCCCATCCACACTACTGCGTTTTAATTTAGAAACTGAGAATTAAAACGAATACGATCTCCGTCCACACCAGCGTTTTAGCTGCATATTAGAATTGATCTCCGTCCACATTAAAACGACTGAAAACACGGATCACGTGACCATTCACCTACACTGGGCATGCTCATGCCGGTGTAAACAGATTGACTATTCCTCAGATTTGACGAGGAAGTTACCTCTGCAAAGAGCGACGCTCCATGTACTGTTGATAGACACCTTTTTTTTTTTATTCTACACAAATTTCATTTGTTTTCCACATGAGGCAAAACAACTGCAGTTGGTCGTTTTACATGTTGGTCAGATATTGTAGAAGGTGTAAAATTTTGCTGATGGTCAAAGGGCAGAAAACAGTCAGTTTTCATGCAATCAATAAACTTCACTTAAAGTATAAGTTTGCAGATTTTTAACCCTCTTTGCGTTATTACAATGTCACTCCATTTTTCTCCATGTTAAGTAGGAACACCATACCTACACTGTGTTTGACCCCCTTTCGCCTTCAGAACTGCCTTAATTCTACGTGGCATTGATTCAACAAGGTGCTGAAAGCATTCTTTAGAAATGTTGGCCCATATTGATAGGATAGCATCTTGCAGTTGATGGAGATTTGTGGGATGCACATCCAGGGCACGAAGCTCCTGTTCCACCACATCCCAAAGATGCTCTATTGGGTTGAGATCTGGTGACTGTGGGGGCCATTTTAGTACAGGCAACTCATTGTCATGTTCAAGAAACCAATTTGAAATGATTGGAGCTTTGTGACATGGTGCATTATCCTGCTGGAAGTAGCCATCAGAGGATGGGGACATGGTGGCCGTAAAGGGATGGACATGGTCAGAAACAATGCTCAGGTAGGACGTGGCATTTAAACGATGCCCAATTGGCACTAAGGGGGCTAAAGTGTGCCAAGAAAACATCCTCACATCATTACACCACCACCACCGGCCTGCACAGTGGTAACAAGGCATGATGGATCCATGTTCTCATTCTGTTACGCCAAATTCTGACTCTACCATCTGAATGTCTCAACAGAAATCGAGACTCATCAGACCAGGCAACATTTTTCCAGTCCTCAACTGTCCAATTTTGGTGAGCTCTTGCAAATCGTCGCCTCTTTTTCCTATATCTAGAGCTGTTCCGATACCCTTTTTCTCTTCTCGATTCCGATACCTGGACTCAGGGTATCTGCCAATACTGAGTACTCATCCGATATCTTGGTGTATATCTGTATCTATACAATTCTTACTAGCCCTGTATGAATTGATAGAATTATTTTATGGTGTGCTTCAGACTTATCCCTTAATGAACAAATACATACAGTGAACTAGAGTATTTTTATTATCTGACACATTTCACAGCAATATATTATTTAAGAAAAATAAATGAAAAATAACTTAAAATGCAGCCACACATCTAATACTTTAAACTAAAAAAAACTATTTTAGATTTACAATATAACCGTATAAAAAAGTGCAACAAATAAATGTAGGAATCTAAAAAAATGATATATGAGTAATATAAGAAAATAACCTCTTTATAACTTAAAGTCCAGAAACAATTTCGTTAAAGACACGGCATTTCAGTTTTGACAGCGGCGTTATATTAATCGCTCGTTGGCTGTCTTTTGAGAACTTTTCTCTTCGTTTAAAATGAATGAAGCTTCCAGAGATTGTTGATTCTGGCGCGGCTCATCCTTCTCTGCCCTTGCCATCGTGTTCTGCGGGGTGACGCATCTTCAAGCTGCTAATCTTGTGCCACCCCTCAACTCCAGTATGGCATATGAGACATGTCACCGTTTTACTGGCTGGTTGGTCCAGTCTTAAATGCTGCCAAATAGCAGTCATACTGCTAACGCGCGCTTTCTTCTTCGCTGCTTTAAAGCATACGAAGATGAATTGATCTCTGATTTGCAGCGTCAAGCAAAGCTGGCGTACATAACTAGTTGTTGTTTAAGAAAAGGGTATCGGATCGGTACATGGGTAGAAGTACTCGCCGATACCGATGCCAGAATTTTTATTGGTATCAACGGCATTTCCGATACAAGTATCGGAATCGGAACAACTACTTCTACCAGCTTGAATCAGTCGGCCCATTCTCCTCTGACCTCTCGCATCAACTAGGCATTTTCGCCCACAGCACTGCTGCATACTGGATGATTTTCCCTTTTCACAACATCCTTTGTAAACCCTAGAAATGGTTGTGTGTGAAAATCCCAGTAACTGAGCAGATTGTGAAATACTCAGACACCAACAACCATGCCACGCTCAACTGCTTAAATCACCTTTCTTTCCCATTCTGACATTGAGGCCCTGTTTACACGAGAACGCTTGCGGGTGAAAATGTAAAAATATTTCATCGGTTGTGCCTTTCGTTTACACGGCGACGGCGTTTTGGGGTCTTTAAAGCGCAAAAAGTGAAACCACCCTCCAGAGTGGAAATCTTAAAAACGCTCCACCGCCGCGTTCCCGTGTAAAGGGTAAAAACGGAAAAGTCTGCTAGACAGTGAAGGTTGTACGCAGGCGCGCGGACTTGGTGGTGTTGTGTGGCAGTGCTTTACATCGCCACCTAGCTGTCTAGAGTGCATACTACATCAAATTTCACACACTTTTGCGTCACCATATGCACGCAGATTTCCCACCCATAACGCTCGTCTAAACGCAGAATAAAAAGTGATGATGCAACGCCACTTTTGCGTTTTCTCTTCAGATCCTTTCCGTGTAAACATAGCCTCAGTTTGGAGTTCAGGAGATTGTCTTGACCAGGACCACACCCCTAAATGCAACCGCCATGTGATTGGTTGATTAGATAATTGCATTAATGAGAAATTGAACAGGTGTTCCTAATAATCCTTTTGGTGAGTGTAGCTGTTGTCAGAAAAAGTCTAACGAATGGGTCATGAAGTTTTTGGCAGAAAGGGAATGCCATGCCTCTAGTTTCTATTTATGCGATCTCTACATTTTTTTTCCCATTTTACTGTATTGACAGCCAAGTTTTATAAAAACTCCCAGTGAATTTTCAGCAGTGAATACCCCATTTAATTTGTAACTATACTTTCACACTTTGTCATTCTTTTAATGCATACTATTTTTTAAATTAAATTAAAGTTGGTGACATTGATTTTCTTAGTGGTGATGTGATGCTGTCATAAATTAAGACTTATGACAATGTTATTTTAGTTTTATTAATCTCATACTTATTAGAATTTATTTTTATATCTTTTTCAGTACATTTTAGTTTGTTTTAGCATTTTTGTTTTGTGCTTTTGTCATTTTTATTAGTTTCTATTGCGATATTTCCACTTCAACATATTTATTTCAGTTAGTTGCCAATGCAACCTTTCTTATTTTTCTTATGTCTTTCTAAGTTTTTCATCTCATATTTGTATTTTATATATTTCAGCTTATTAGTTATTAGTTTTAGGTGACAATAACAACACTGGCTCATGGAGCGCTTAAAAACCTTTTAATTTGTGGCAAACTTTTTCTTGGACAAAACATCTGAAGGACGGATGTAATGGAGAAGATCAAGGCTTTGTTTTTTGTTGTTTTTTTTTCGTCCTGGATGGTCTATAAAAAGAGGTTGGCACACGGTGTGTGGCCGAGCGTGCGGTCCATTTGCACATTAAAAAGGACATTCATCACAGAGCGTCAGTCGCCAGCCAGCCCTCGCAGGGTTTGGTGCAGGGCTGGGTGGAGCCAGGGCACTGGTGCATGTCCTTGAGTGTGTGTGTGTGTGTGTGTGTACAGGACCCACCTGGTGCAGTATACGTGACACTCTCTCTCTCATTCACTCTCTGGGTGGAGGAATCGAGTTAGACACACACACACACACACACACACACACACACATCTTGTCTCCAGCACAGTACTCATTTCAGGAAAGGAGGGTTTGTCACCACTCTCAGCCCAGGGCAGCCATTTAATACGACCTCGTGCGTGTGTGTGACGGACTGAGCTTGCACTCGGAGCCAGTGATATTCTCAGGGCTGGAACCTGGTCCAGGACAGACGAGAACTCAGTGTGAGGTTGCGGAAGTGAGCTGCGCCCCATCCGGGATGAGAGAGGCTCAAGGATGCGCCCTCTATCTCAGTCACTCGCGGACTCTCTCTCGCTCATCGGCAAGATGGACACTTCCTCCTCCGCTCGGTGCACACTAACGCCGTCCTGGGAGACTAACATGCAACCCGTGATTAACCTGGAAGAGAATTTGGGTTGGAGTTAAATTGGGATGAGGTAAGATCGGGATATCAGTGAACTGAATCAAAATCTGCGATTAATCATTCGGTGGCTTGATTTTGTTTACTCTTTTAAGTTTTTAACTTTCACTTTAGTTGTTCCAGTGTGAATTTCCAAATACTCAGGGACATTTTGTCCTGCTGTTTCTTGCCTTCACAGTTTCCATCCGTCTTGTCGTGGTAGCTGTTTTCGCCGTGAGCCAGCATATTTTGCCGTTTGTGCCTCTAGCTGACATGTTTTGCGGGTGTCACAGGCAGTGCCAGTGTAATCAGGTCGATGAGCATCTATGAGCCTTAATCAACATAATCTATTGACTCATGGCTGGAGAGGGTGTCCGCACACTGGGCTGTGGTTTGCACTGGACGTCCTGTTTCTTGAGTTCAGTTTGGTGGCTCGTTGCCCATCACTTTCTTTAATAATAACTTGCTGTGATTGACTCTCAGTCTGTGGTGTTGTAAACATTTGATTTATTAGCATGTGACTCAGCTTGAATGAGGTCTGGACTTTGATTATAACTTGGTTTACCACAATTAAACACTTTTTTTTGCTAAAATTAAGTGTACAGCAAATATATTACCGTTCAAAAGTTTGGAATCTTTAATAATGTTTTTAAAAGAAGTCTCTTATGTTCACCAAGGAATACCGTAAAACATTTATTCCTGTGATCAAAGCTGAATTTTCAGGATCATTACTCCAGTCTTCAGTGTCACATGATCCTTCAGAAATCATTCTAATATGATGATTTGAATTTTTTTTTATTATTATCAATATTAAAAAAATGTTTTGCTATTTTTTGTGGAAACCATAATATCTATTTTTTTCAGGATTCTCTGATGAATAGAAAGTTCAAAAGAATAGCATTTGTTTTAAAAAGTTTTTTGACTGTCACTTTTGATCAAATTACTAATTTCTTAAAAAAAATCTTCCTGACCCCAAACTTTTGAACGGTACTGTATAGGTGCAGTATATAAATATATTTGAACTCGTCTTTCACTGCATTCACAGTGCATTTAAAGGGGCAGTTCTCCCCAAAATGTAAATTCTGTAATCATTCACTTTCTTTTGTGGGTTGCAAACGGCATTGTGTAAATGCTCCTCTTTTTTAATTAAATGAAACCATATAAACCAAGGGTTGTCAAGCTCCATAAAAGTTAATCATACTTGACGGTGTGCTTTTATCTAAAGTCATATTGAAGTTATATGTGTGAGGAACTGACCGAAACATATTCATTCGACTCCAGTGGTCATTAAAGGGTAAGATTTTCAGTAAATATTGACTGTTCATCACACAAAGACATGAGCCGCTTTTCTAGCATTGGGTCAAAAAAATTCCCATTATATTTAATGCCGATCCGGCCCAGCCTGTATGGATTTGGTTTCATTTTCAATGCACGGCTGAAATCAGAGCTCTTTTAAATGTAATACAAATGCGTCAGTCCACTCAGAGTTCTCTCTCTGCAAGAGTTTACAGATGGGATGAGATGTAAATAGTGACCACATTATGGAGGATGACCAGATATTTCTTTTATTTTTATTATTAACTAGTGTTTACTTGGCTCAAATAGCAAGCTTGGCCTGACAACAGACAAGTGACCAGTCCTGAAGGGCGTCGTAACTACACGAATCATTCCACCTGCGCGGTTCAGTTCAGGCCGAAAGCAGTTTGTGATCATGCCATGCCGAACCGAGCTCGAGTGGAAATATAACTGGAACCATTCCTTCGAATCGTTCGACGCGATGGTGGAAAAGCGTCTATCGATGAGTCCACCCTTTATTCAAATATTACAAAATATAGCATAGTTGTGCTTGATATCAATTGTTTTATTTGGGATAATGCAATGAAACATGACACATTGTGCAGAGAATTTTTGGTCAGACTGTCATTCAAAGAAATAATGAACCCAACAAAACATTAATCATTGATTATGTTGTAGTCAAAGTAGGCTTTTTCCAGTGAGCTTTTTGTTTTTGCATAATAAGATAAAACCTGTGGCTGTAGTTTGCCTTTTTTTTTTTTTTTTTTTTTTTTAGGAAAAAATATGTTAAGGGTCTTTAAAAAACAAAACTCCCTTCCAGACATCACTTTTGGCCACTACTATTCATCTGAGTAAAGCACAATTTTTATATAATTTATATATTCACAATGTTTATAAATAATTTAGAGTGGGACTTGTGTATATTAGGCTGTGATATTATTGGTTAATCTAATGTTACATAATTTAAAAAGTTGGATATTAAGCAAGTTATTACATTATGTAAAATAAAATAAAAAAGTTTTACTCTAGTATAATATGCACTGATAAATCGTTTACAAAACCGGGAATATTTATATATAGACTATAATTTAGACTATATTTATATATAGACTATAAATTAAATCAATTTTCACGTTAAATTGTCTTTATAACAAAAGTTATTCCTCATTCATCACAGCAAAATCTATCTACTGTTGGTTGCACTCTATTTTACAGTACGTGCACTTACAGTGTTCTTACCTAAGAACGTACTGGGAAAAATAAGGCAATTACATGGGTTGAGTTTAGCTTTATGGGTAGGTTCAGGGTTAGTACCTAGTTATTACCCAGTTATTGCAATTACTATAATAAGAACATAGTATATTATAGGGGACCAGGACTGTAAAATGATGTGCCACCCCACTGCTCCTTTCTCTCAATCATTCTCTGTCCCAGCATGACCTTTCATTCACTACACTGAAAAGACGCCTGATTTAGAAACGACTGATTTTGTTTGTCTGTGTGCAGCTCAAGCCCATGAGAGAATGATGAGCCCCACTGGGCCCAGTCCCAATCCCAACATCCCATCAGAGTACTGCTCCACCATACCACCCATGCAGCAGGCCCGTGCTGCCGGCACCCTCAACTCTCCCCCACCCACCGTCATGGTCCCCGTGTCTGTCCTCAAACACCCCGGTAATGACGGTACGCACTGCACTCTGAGCCAGAATGCTGAGTTATAGCTCTTATGGCTATAAAGCACAGTGACTTCCACTTACTATAATTAGTTCATGAATGAAAGAGTGACTGCGTCCCAAATTGCGTATACTCCATATCATATAAAGTGGAAGACTAGGCTAGCTTCACTAGCTAAATTAATACTTTTAATCAGCAAGGATGCATCAATTTAAATAAAAGTGACATTAAAGTAGGGCTGGGCGATATGGCCAAAAAATCATATCTCGGTATTTTTTGGTTAAATGGCGATATACGATATATATCTCGGTACTTTCTACGTTTTCTATTTAGATAAAGAAAATCTTTATATTTAAAAAATATAGGCTATACTGTATATATACTGTATATATTTCACATTCTGCCCAATGATATCCTACAAACAATGTTGATATTGAAGGATATGGAAACAAATATAATGTAGGCTATGCAATATATCATTTGCAAAAAGCTTTTGTTTTTAAATTGACTAAAGGCTAAACTAAAAATGAAAATAAAAACAAAAACAAAAGCACAAACTAATTATATTAGCCTGCATTTGATTACCCCATTATAATGGTCACTTTCATTTAAAAATATATACTTGTAGGTTTAAAATTCCACATATGGCACATTTATTTTCTCCAACAACAAATATTTTAGCAATATGTTTATTTTAGTCAGAATTATTGCGTACTACGTAGTACTATTCACGGGCATGCGCGCGGCGGCGCTCGTTCAAGGAAGCATGAATTTTAGCGGAGATTCACTTGCAGAAGCTCGTCCTCTTCTGACATGGACATATTTGTTGTGAAATGGACATATTTGCTTTACTTTCTAACATTTACAGATGGAGAATATACCTGTGAAATGTAAGTTGAGCACTGAGGAAAGCACCACATCTCAAACGCATTAAACAGCGCAAGTATATCTGTCAGTCAGCAACAGTGTCTGTCAAAGCATCTGACAGGGCAAGCTGCTTTAAACTTGTTAACTATTATCTTATCAGTTATTTTGAAGCAATTAATATAAGCTTGTGTGTCATGTTTAGGAAAAATTGTACTATGTAGCCTAGCTACTTTCACTGCAGCAGCTCACACTGCAACCTCCGCTATTTTTCAGATGTCCTCATATCAAACTACTGTATCGATATAAACGGTATTGCCTCATTCCATATCGTTTCAAAAAAATATAACGATACATCGTACAAACTCGATATACCGCCCAGCCCTACATTAAAGACATTTAAATGTTACATAATATTTGTATTTCAAATGTTTTTTTTACCTTCTATTCAGAATCATGAAAAAATGCATCATGGTTTCCACAAACGTATCGCACAAATCAGCATTCATTTCATTTCCTGACCTGATCAGCTTTCCATCACAGGAATAAATTACATTTTACAATATTTAAATAGAATTCTTTTTTTTAGAAATTGTAATGACATTTATCAATATTACTGTTTTTATTGTATTTTTGACCAAATAAGATGTAATAGTACACAAATTTCCTCTTCATCACACCTGATTTCAAGCATACTTTATTTGATTCCCTCTTTCAAGCCTAATCCTAATGACACTGTCGTTTGTGTTTCTATATTTGTTCCTGTAGGTTTTCCACGTGAGCAGAAGCACGTGTGGTTTGCTGATGGTATCCTGCCAAACGGTGAGGTAGCCGACACCACCAAACTCTCCGTACAGACCCGAAGATCCTCTCAGGAGTCGAGTCCAGTAACGCCAGACCCACCGGAGGTGAGACGCCGAAATCTTCTAAACTGATGCTGGAGATAACTCATAGTGACAATTGAAGTCATCAATTGATTTGCTGCTTTTCAGCCTGATGCTAAAATTCCTGGCGAGTCTGATGAGAGTGCCGGAGTCAGTTCTGACAGCGCTACTGAGGTGAGCCGCCCGCCCGTCAGAGGCCCGTGGGACTACGGCCTACTTTGTGGGGTTGGCAACTGCGTAGAGAGAGCGGCCAGTCTGGTGCCGGAGGATGACGAAGGTCTGCCTCCACTTCTCATTACTACAGGAGAGGAGGAAGTTGGGGGTAAGGACTTTTTAAAGGCTTCTACCAGATGGTAGACTTCATTTTGGAGGTCATTCATCTCTAAGGCCTCGTTTACACTGCACGGTTCAAGTGACCCAAATCCAAATCCACTCTCATGTGGCACAGATCAGATATGACCGGTGAACGTGTAAGCAGGAAAAAACGCATGGATTCCGATTTTCTCAAATCGGATTCAGGCCTCATTCATATGTGGTCGTCCGTCATTAAAAAGTGCGCGATTACAGGCGCAATGAAAGAAAGGATACACACAGTGGAGCAATGTGGAGGTTTCATGTCTTTTGAGTGTTTGGGGCGAAGAGTGCAGGGTTGTTACAGAAATAAATCTGTATTTGAAGACATTTCACGAGATATGAGGCATCATTTTAAGCACTCGTGGCTACAGTGCCTCTCCTCCCCTCTTTTTTCTCCACTGTATGAGACAAAATATTGTGGAAAGAAAAACACTGGATAATTTTATTCACATCTGTATCCATTGCATTTTGTGCTGTTTTACTTAATTTCCCGGGTCAGAACGTCTACATTTAGTTTCAGCAGTGTTATCCACAAGTTTCCTACGCCCCATGAGGCCTTGCGTCAAAAGTGGGCGCGACTTCCGGTTCGAAGTAAACAAAGCTCGACTTGACGTGCTTGACACTCGTTCATTCAACAGTTGACAGTCATTCAAGTTATAGCGATCCAAACTAGCTAACGATGTGGGAACACAACCTCAACGAAATTCAAAAGGGTGAAATAACAGTACCTTTACCTCCGCAGTAGTTCATTGGGAGTATTATAATAACATTATTAATAATCAATACTCATCAAGACAGACAGTTGTGCGAGCTGACAAACAATTAAAATAAAAAATACACACTTAGTCATTGTGCTTTGGAGTTTATTCAAAATTATAAATGAATGTGCTACTTGAAGACATTAACTGGCACATTTGGTATTCTGTCAACACAGGCTTTGATCCTGAGTTTAGGTGCAACATCAGTAGAGAACAGCCAAACACATGCTGAGAGAGTTTATAGAATATTAAGAATTTAAACAAACGTACACAGGAAGATTCGTCGTGATGGAAACTACAGTCGTTGGCAGGATCACTCTGATTTCGTTTTCGGCTTATGTCCAAAACAATCACGTTTAAGCCACTGAATTAGTTTAGTCCGGTTATACATGCAACCGCGAACAGCACATGTTGTCCCTGAGCTCCGTAACGACATATCTCATAAAGATTTGCGTCTTTAAATAGTACAATAATTCTCTGAAAAACAGCTAGCCTCTTCGCTAACTAACACACAAAATACCATTGGAATGCTACTTCCGCCGCGTCACCGGAAGTTTCACCCACTTTATTTTTTACAGGAGCGCACCTCGGAAACTTGTGGATAGTGTAAAGGCAAAAACACGGATATGGGTCACTTTTAAAAGATGATGTGAGCAGGTCGTCAAAAAAATCGGATATAGTCAGAAAATTGGATTTGGGCATCAAGACCTGCAGTGTGAATGCAGCCTAAATGGGGGAAAAACGGGGGCTGGGGGAAATAAAAAAATTATGAATGGTAAATTGTGTAATATGACAACTACATTAATGCCTAATGATTATAAAGTTAAGGCCTGGTTTAACAGAAAGGACTTGGATTAAGCCAGGAGTTGGTCTTAGTTACACTACATTATTTTTCTAACCCTGCCTGGGAAAAAAACATTCATCTTAAGGTAAAACAATGACACTGACATATTTTAAGATGTATCAGGGCAAGTAGCTTTCTGTTAAAACAGCTCAAACATGCATTTTGATCTGGGATTAGACTTAAACCTCGTCTGTGAAACCGGACGCATATCATATATAAAAATAGAGCGCTCCTTTTTTTATTTAAAAAGTAAAATAAAGAAAATAAAACAATACAGATGTATATGTTTGCTCTCTTAAAGTCACACACACACACTCAGGTTGCTATTAAGAATCCTTAGATGCTTCATCATTCAACCAAGATGTTTTTATTTACTTTTATTTTATTATTTTTTTTTATTCCATTTTACATTGACTAAAATGTTAAAGGTTTATGAATTTACTTCATTAGACAACATTTTTGAATAGCTTGAATATTTTTTTAATTAAATCCTAAAACAGAATTTAGGGGAAAATATAACTGTTTCATGAGGCCCTGTGCATGTTATGGCAAAACGAGTCTTTGTGTGGCTTTGTTAATGACAACAAAATTTTATTTACTTAGAGGTTAATTAGAATCCTAATTAAATATATACTGGCATCTAAATGTCATAATAAATCAACTGAAGCTACTGCTCTTTAGGTTATTATTTTGTCTCAATAGTCAAATGTGAGAATTCAGAGCGAACTCTTTATAATGTGGTGCTGTTTTTCTTTAGTCTGTAATTTTCTTTTAATTTCATTAGATTTATTAGTTGAGGAACGTCCTGCTGCTTGCCAAATCTTGCTGCTGTTGGAGGAGGGAGGCCCACAACCTCTGATCTTCGTCCTCAACGCCAATTTACTGGTGAACGTCAAGATCGTCACATGTACGTTACGATGTCTGAACTAAATCTGAAATATGTGATTGTGTTCCTCATTTGTTAATTTGATGCTCATCATTGCTCTCTGTCTCTCTGTTTGTGTTGTAGATTGTGAGAAGAAGTGCTGGTGTCTGAGCTCTAATGGTCTTCAGGGAGTTGGCCAGAAAGAGCTGGTGTTTATAATCGAATGTCTCCCAGAGGAAAACAGCCTGCCTAGAGACGTATTCAACCTGTATGTTAGTATATACCAGGATGCACAGAAAGGTACGTCACCCAGAACTCTTAAGGGATGACACTACTGGCAAAAACACAGTACTTTTTGGGCTTTTGGGCTTTTCATAACATGTTATTTCAGACTAGTGGATTTTTTTAAATGTATATTTCAAATACAATACAAATCTTTAAAGGCTGCGAGTTTTTTTTCTTCTGAGTCAGAAATCAGTGCTTGTATACATACACCAAACTTTTCAGTTTTATCTATATTCTGAAGGTTTTTACTGAGGGGTTTGTTCATGCATCCGAAAGTAATGTTTTATCTGGCTGTTGACAGTATTTTTTGGTTTTTGAGAAATCTCTTTTTAACTCTAATATATCAACACAGTGAAACAAGTGATAATGTATGCATATTATCAGTGCATATTTAATTAGATAATGCCTCATTTGAATATTTAAGCATACCATATCAGAAATAGGAAATATGTTTGCAATTCTTTATGTAATCAATCAATTGGGTAAGGATCATGATATCTATAAGTTACTTTTTTATTACCTTAATCACCTTTGGTGTTCTGCCTTAAAGGGTCATAGCATTTTATTTTTATTTTTGCACCAAAACCAATATTCCACCCTCTTTCTGGCCTTTAGAGATTTTTTAACTACTATACTGATAGCAAAACACTAGATTATGCAGGATTTTTCACTGCATGATATTTTATCTGTTTAACCAAAAGTCAAAACTTTCAGTATGTAAATGAGTGTCATATGGTGGCTTACATGGTGTTGTTTCTTATTTTTCCCTCGACAGGGAAGTTTGTTGAGCACCTTGGCAATGTGACATTCACTGATAGTTTCCTGGGCAGTAAAGACCACGGCGGAGTCCTGTTCTTCACTCCAACCTTTCAGCCTCTGGATGGTCTTGCTTTGCCGCAGGTCTCGTTCCTCTGTGGCCTTTTGATTCAGAAGCTGGAGGTGCCGTGGGCTAAAGTGTTTCCCCTCCGACTGCTGCTCGCTCTAGGGGCACAATACAACGGTGAGCCCTCATTAGAACATCCAGAGAAGAAAATGTTGTTATTAAAGCATTATTGTTATCAGAATATATGATATTAGCTCAGTTCCACCCCTCCAGTCATGTGATCTGTTTTTTATTTTTTATTATTTTACAGTGTATCCCTGCCCATTGGTGAGCGTGCGTTTCCGCGACTCAGTTTTTAAAGAGACAGGACACACCATCATGAATCTGCTCACAGTACGTGTTCACATTACACCCTCACTCATCTGCCCTGGCAGTATTTTAATCATTCATATAAACTTGAATGAATTGTTCAGCCATGTACACTACTGTTTTGAAGTCTTTTTTTGTTTAACGTTTTTGAAAGAAGTTTCTAGTCACAAAGGCTGCATTTATTTGATTAAAAACACAGTGAAAACAGTAATGTTGTGAAATATTATTACAATTTAAAGGAACTATTTTGTATTTGAATTTAATTTTTTTTTATTCCTGTGATGCAAAGTTGAATTTTTAGCATTAGTCTTCAGTGCCACATGATCCTTAAGAAAAATATTATAATATTATAATCATATTTGCAGCTCAAGAAACATTTTCAAAACAGTTGAAAACAGTTGCGCTGCTTTATATTTTTGAGGATTTTGATACTTTTTCTTCAAAGTTTTAAAATATAGTGTCTGTCTGTGAAAAGACTGTATTTGCATGTATATATCTGTTTAATTTGTATATGGATTAATGGTGTGCAGCTGAGGTAAACATCATAGTTATTTGATTCCAGGTTATTTGGTTTTAGCCTTATACTCAATATGCACATTTTTAGGTTTATTGTGGTTTTATTTAAAATGTTCTAATTTGTGAATGATTCTTCCCTGAAAGATTTTAAATTATTTCAAATGTCTGGAATCAAAGAAGATGGTTGTTTGTAGCTATTTGTCCACCTACTGTAAGTAAAACCCGAGTCGCGAGTCGAGGGTTCAGCTCAGGACAGTTAATGAAGGAGATTAGAAAGCGCTGAGGACTGAGACCTCTTAAAGTGTACTTTAGCTCTGAGCCACTCTTCATGTCTGAGAATATAAGAGCTTCTTTGGTCTCCATTCTAACGATAGTGTTTTCAAGTACGCTCACGGCCACTTTCCTGGACACAGGCATGGAAAAATGTGCAAATTAAGTTGATCAAAATTGGCTTATTTCTGGGTATTCTTCTTTGCATCCTTTTTAGTCTGAGGGTAAATGTAAGCCGGGTGCACACTGTAGGATTTATAATAGTCGTTTACGATTGATGCTTGTTATACTGTGCGAACATGGAACACAACGTGGACCAAAGACATTTAAATGAACTAAAAACAGGACGTGATGTCACAAGATACGACCCTAAAAAGGACAGAATGCTCAAGCATACCTGGTTCCTCTCATCTCAGGAGCTCCGTTGCCCATCACAGTTTGGTACAGGCATCAGAACCACTTCTCCTTTGAGCAGATCTTTGCTTTTAGCCGATACCGATAACCGATAATTCTTTATATTTGAAAGGCGATAACCGATATATCGGCCGATTAACTTAAATCCAAATTATTATCTAATTTTGAGAGCCTGATTACAAATACAAAAGTCTCACAATTAAATCCATGTCCCAAGCGCACAATTATAATAATGTTCTCATTATAGTGTTGTATAGCCGATATGACAGATTTGCGCTGCACATGTTGTACCGAACCGTATTTTCATTTTTTGAAGAGATTTCAATCATATTTCAAGAAGTTCAAAAACATAAACAGTGCTCAACAAGTGTCTCAGCTGAAGGGAATAATACATTATTTATCGGCTTCAATATATCGGCCACATTTTATTACCAGGCCGATAACGATAACATTAAAAATGAACATATATCGGCCGATACCGATATACTGGCCGACATATCGTGCATCCCTAGTTATGGACCAAAAGTAACAAGAGAACCGAACTACAAGTGTGAACACACTCCGACTTTGGAGACTTTAGCTTATTCACCATATCCTCCAGAGTTAGATAAGTCCATACATACCTTTTTCATCTCCGTGCGTGCTGTAACTCTGTCTGACGCACACCCTGCTAGCCTAGCTTAGCACAAAGACTGGATGTAAATGGATACAGCTAGCATACTAATCCCAAAAAAGGGACAAAATAACGCAAACATTTTCCTATTTACATGTTGTGATTTGTATAGTCACAGAGTGTACAAATAACAATCACTCCGCCCAAGTAGCAGTGCTTCGCCTTTCTGAGAATATAGTTCCCAATATTTATACGTTTAAAAGATGGCTATGACCTTGTTATTTCTACACTCTGTGACTTTACAGATCACAACATGTAAATAGGAAAATGTTTGTGTAATTTTGTCTTTTATTGGGATTTGAATGCTAGCTGTAACCATTTACAATCCAGTCTTTGTGCTAAGCTAGGCTAGCGGTGGGTGCGTCAGACAGAGTTACAGCACGCATAAAGATGAAAAAGATATGTATGGACTTATCCTACTCTGTGGGGTATGGTTAATAAGCTAAAATCCCAAAAAGTCGGAGTGTTTCTTTTAAAGTGTGGTCTAATGTTAACTTTAGGCCTTGTATCTCCAAACACTTTGTATCCTCCTTCATTCTTTTGTTTTGCTGATTTTAACACAGGATCTGAGGAACTACCAATACAGTTTACCTGTGGTGGAAAGTCTGCGAGTACACATGGAGCTGGGAAACAGCTACATCGAGATTCCCAAGTCCAGGTTTAATGAGGTCAGAATTATATTTGAGTTGTGCACCAGTCAGGCTGTTGTTATTGTGTTGTTGTCATTGATTGTGTTGTTTTGTTCTGGCTGTTGCAGATGCTGAAGGTGGTGAACTCCTCCAATGAGCATGTGATCAGTTTCGGTGCTTGTTTCAGCACAGAGGCCGATTCCCACTTGGTTTGCATGCAGAACGAGGACGGAAGCTACCGGACTCAAGCCAATAGCATTCCAGGGAAAACCAGGAGAGGTTTGTCAAGCGTTGCTAATGCTGGATGATATTGGGCTAAAATGTTTGGTAAAACTTGTATTATGCATTATATTTAAACGCCGGTAAAGTATTTTTAATGCGTCAATTATGTCTTGATATGCACATTATATATGGACTTATGAATACTAGGGCTGGGTATCGATTCACATTTCAATTTCGATTCGATTTCGATTCACAAGCTCTCAGTTCGATTCGATTTCGATTCTCGATTCAATTTTCGATTTCGATTCCTGATTTGATTCTCGATTCGACTATAAAGAAGATGTAATACAAATCCTATATTTATAAAAAAGAACAGTGGACGTAAGTTTACTAGTGGTTAATTAATACAAGGAAATTAAGAGCCATAAACCTGTATATAAAACTCTTTTTATTTTAGGTACACTAAATGCATACAGAGAATAAACAGGATTTTGATGCAATATGCAAAAAAAGTCAGAACAGTCGCACAGCTTGATCAAACAGTATCATGTTATTTTATGTTTAAAATAGATATAGATAAATAAATATATAAATATTTAGACTTTTTTTTTTTACATTGATCTTACCTAAATGGTAATGTAATTTTTTGTTTATTTTTGTTTTAAGAGTTTATGTATGGAAGCTTGATTTCAATCTTTGAATTAAATTGAAAAAAGTAGCACAAATAAATACAATAGAATAAAGACACAAATTAAGAGACATTTTGGGGTATTTTTTGGGGTATGTCAGAAATACTACAGAAACTGACTAAAGTAATCCAATGTAAAATAACACTGGATAGTCTTTTTAGTCCAGACTGAATTAAATACAAAGGCTATTAATTCTGATTGCTTACAATTAATACTATATTCTGTTGTTATGACAACAGAATTAATGACTGACACAAATGGCTGCGTTCACTTTAAGAACTAGTGCGCGAATCCATTACTGTTTCATTAACTTTCTGTTACACGCGTTTAATGCTAATTTAAGACATTACCGACTGTCTTTACGAGGTTACTCACCAAGACCAGAGTTTTGACATAATGTCGCGTGTTTTAACTGTTAAAGTGATATAATCCAGGGATAAAACTTTTGTTTCTGGCGAGCTGTTTGTGAGGCAGATTTAGGCTGTAACGTTACTGTGCACGCAGTGAAAGACATCTCTGAGAGTGCGCGAGCACGGGATAGTTTAACATTGCTTGTAAAACTTAAAAAGACGTGAAAATGATAAACGTTAGTTACGATCATAGGTTACGATGCAATGCTGGCCCGATTGTTAAGTGAATATTCTGTCATGTCCCGACTCCTAAACGCGTGTGTGTATCGACAGCTGCAGCGCTTGGCTAGTGCAGAGAGACAAGAAGATGCAGCACCGCGTCCGCAAACCCTTTATATGGAAAAAATCGATTCGTGGCCATTGACAATCGATTTTGAATCGAACACATTTTCAAAAACGATTAATTGAAAAATCTATTTTTTTGCCCAGCCCTAATGAATACCCATAGTTATAATAATTGTAATATGTATTTTAAAAGTTCTAGAGGGAAAACACTCATTAAGTTTGTTGCATCATATTTGTTATCTGATGTCAGTAGATGACAAGTCTTTCTTTTGCAGTGACTGGAGCTAGTTTTGTGGTGTTTAATGGTGCTCTGAAAGCCTCATCAGGATTTATTGCCAAATCTAGCATTGTGGAGGGTAATGCTTTTATACAAGTCAGTTTTTTGAAAACTACATCTGATTATTACTCTCAAAAAGCAGAGCTGTATCATCACGCTTTCCCTTTTCATCTTTAGATGGGTTAATGGTGCAAATCCCTCCGGAGACGATGGAGGGTTTGCGACAGGCCCTCAGGGACCAGAGCGACTTCCAGATACCATGTGGAAGGGCAGATTCAGAAGAGACACGAGAAAATGTGAATGTACGCTGGGTCGACTGGATCGCACCTGTCAACACTGGGTACCAACTAATTATCATACATTTTTACACTTAAAAATCTTAATTTTTCTAAACTTTTGATAATGTTTTTAAAAGAAGTCTCTTTTGCTCATCAAGATTTGTTGCTTAATTATTATTATTGCTCTGTTAACAATGGTTCTTCTTCTACATTGCATAATTATTATTATCATCTATGTTGAAAACATTTTTGTTGAAGGAGTCATACTTTTTTTTAAGGATTCTTTGATGAATCGAAAACTCAAAAGAAGAGCATTTACGTAACATAAATCTTTTGTAACATTTTAACCCCTGGTTTCACAGACAAGGTTTGAGTCTATACCCACACTAAAATGCAAGTTGAGCTGTTTTAACTGAAAGCCACTTTCACTGGCATATCTTAAAGGTGACATTATTCCTCTTTTCACAAGATCTATTATAAATTATAGATGCACCTGGACGTTTCTGAATGGTTTGTGGATACATGGATATAGTTGTTGTGCAGATACATCGATTCATCTCATCGACTTGTGTGTACCGTCATATTTGACTTTTACACAAGTTCCCTGAGGTCTTTATAAGACAGCTGTGACATTTTTTGGTCAAATAGTGTTCTGTGCTCCTCTGTGCACCAACGTACTCGTCTGTGCACTGTTGTCGCTTGCGAAAACCAAATGGTGGCGCTGGGGGTGGAAATGTGCAGATTAAGGGGCGGTAATATTACAATAAAATCCCCTTCCTACATCAGAAGGGGAGCGAAATCAGATCGGCTTAATTTTTGACACAAGAGAAAGGCTTACCAAAACAAAGGTGGTTGGTAGATGCACAGGGAACTCGATTATAGCACTTAAACATGTAAAAAGTCTGATTTCCATGATATGTCCCCTTTAAAATAAGTAATGTAATCAGTAATGTTTCTTTCTATGAACATTTAGTAAAGCAACGGTACAATAAAGGTACAATATGCAAGATTGTTTCGCCACCAGGGGTCGCTAACCTCTATAATACTAATAATAAAGGCGTATATTAATGACGTATATTCTGCATTAAGCGGAATTATGGATCTTGTCGTCAAGCTGATGGATCTTTTATGGATGAGTGAATACTTTGATGTTTGGTATAAAGCAGGGCGCGATTGCTAAACGTATACCAGCGCCACACGCAACGCTAGTCCCGCGGATATAAAGAAATAAAGACATTTTGTTCTACTGAACTACACGCTGAATTACTCACACAGGTCAGTTTATTAGAGGAGTTAAACTTGAGGTAACGCAGCGCTGCTTTAGTTACTCAATCACACTAAACGGCATTTGAGTGTGTTGAATGTTGTTAGTTAGGTTGTTTGTTGGCTGTATGAGACTAAGCTAGATCAACATTAGAGGATAACATACAGATCATATTCTAACTTTTCATCATGTTGAACTACATAACATTGATTAGTTTTATATACATTGATTTGCTCAAGTAACATGCAACACTCGCGTCTCTAAGTCGAAGTTAGTCGCGGACATGGAGCTCTCGGCATCTCGAAAGATGTTGACCTTCGTTTTAGTCTTCTTTTTGCGTCAAAGTCTGTTTGCCATGGTCCATAATGTTTGAACAAAACCCTGCTAGGGACGCTCACGCTGTTGAGCACACATAATGGGCATAACCGACTCAGTTGTCCACGACACGTCTGTCGCCATGGTTACTATTGCGTACGAGGTCAAACCTGGCGGAAACCGGGGGTAACGCGGATATGACGTCATTGACTGGCGACTCCTCACCCCTGCTCACACCCCCCGTTTCCTTGGTTAAAAATCGCAATTTTCTCATGATTTACAAATATTTGGAAACATTTGGGATATTGTAAGTAATTACAAAATTAATAAACTGAACAAAATATATAACATTGGTCTAGTGGTGTTTGGATATTTTACTGCAAAAATCCTGCATATTGTACCTATAAATGCCCTAATTGATCCTAATTTAAGCAGTGTTTATGTCTTTCACTGTTGACTGTTATTTTTAAACAATTTAATCCTTGTTGAATAAAAGTATATTAGTAAATGACAGTTTCCACAAAAATATTAAGCGAAAAAAATAATCAGAAATGTCTCTTGACCAGTAGTGTATGTTCTTATCAGATTCTTGACTATGGATGTGCAATATGCCAATACTGTACTGATTAATCACCTTACTGAGTGATAAAACACTATTGATCGGTTTGGCTGCTGCTGCAAGTAACCTTGAAAATGCACACTGCATTAATTGGGCACTATTTAAAATTCATTCTTTCAGCTTCCTTCAGTGGTTAAAATGCTGTGTCAGGTCAAAAATAATTCCCCTAAGAAAGTATAACATGTTATGTGTGTTTGCATGTTTGCAGAGTCTCCAGTCCAGTGGATGGCAAGTCTCTGGAGGGAGTGTCCAGCATCAAGATCCAGCAGGACTCTGAGTTTGAGATGGATGGCCAAACCATCAGGTGTACTGAGGTGTGTACTGCATGGTGCCCGCATAATGATTTCCTCGTTGTCATCTCTGGTTCATGTCCCGTCTCTCCCATCAGGTTTTCTATCTGCTGAAGTCTTCAGACGTTTCCCTATCTGCCATCCTCACATCATCAGCTCAGTTTCAGAGAGAGATTGCCACCGCCAGCTGCGCTGCCCTCTGCCCGCACCTCTCTGTGCTCATGGCCAATGGATTCAACTCTCTCGCGCTCCGAGTCTCCACCGACTCGGACATGGTAAATCATTTCCAGCTGTAAATTACACAGGAGTGTTGATTAAGCAATTCTGAAACTCATGAAAATTGAGCTTTTGAACAAAAGAAAACCTTTAAATTGAGAGTTTTCCCAAAAAGTTTCTTATCAATTTCTCACCCTCATGTCATTCCAAACCCATAAGACTTTTAGATCTTTTGAACACAAATGAAAATATTTTAATGAAATCTAAGACATTTCTATCCCTCCATTGAAAGTCTATTCACCCAAAAAACTTAACGGTTCAAAAGAAATTGTGAGAGAAATCTATGTGACTGGAGTTGTTCAATCCAAGTCTTCTGAAGAGACTTGATCGCTTTATATTTGAATTGATTTAACTTGGGTTTTTATTCACATATAAGCATGTCACATATTCTTGACGTGCAAGAACAAAACTCATTGGTTTTTGCGGAAGCTCAAACGTGCGGCATAACACGCGAGAATGAACCTCATTGGTTTTCACGCATCAAACAAGTATGTTTGAGGTTCTGTGAACAAATTTGAAAAGATTTTTTTTAGGGGGGGGGGGGGAGTAATAGTTAATCAATTTAACATTCTAATTAATTCTAATTTGTACAATTTAATTAATAATATTGATTGTAATATGTTGCTACAATTTTATTGATTAGATAAAGCATTTTTTTTTTCAGTGTAAGGTAAAAAACCTGCATAGTTCACCTTTAACTCGGTTCATTGAAACCACCTGAAAGACCCAGTTCACTGAAATGAATCTTGATACTTGAGCATTTGATTCCCATTTTTAAGTCTGCGGCCCAGTATAAGGTGACATTTAACATTTTTTCTCTACTGCTTTTCGGGAAAAAATGGTTTGCCACTAACTCTCAAGACACTGATTAGATGTAGATTCTAATCATGTGTAGATTAAATACATAAGATGCATTTGTAATCCACTGATTGTGTTTTTGTAGGTTGAGTACCAGGCTGGCTCTAGTGGCCAACTCCTGCCTCAGAAGTATATGAACGATCTGGACGGGGCTCTGATTCCCGTCATCCACGGTGGAAGCTCCTGTGTCCCCCATCAGACCATGGACATGGAGTTTTTCTTCTACATCTCAATGAGCATTTGAACGCTGCTGACTTTCCAATCAAAGGCAGCCAGTGGAAACTTCACACTCGTAACCGATGAGTTGCAGATGCATAGAAACTCCTTATCTGATTTCTGACAAGGTATGGAGAGTTTGATGCATTTTAAAGAAAATTAAAAAAGCACTTCACTAAAGTGGAACTATATTAGCGATCCTTTTAGAATAAAGCAGAGGTCTTGGATCAGCAGCAGAAATAAAAACGTGAGAACTGTGCTTTGCTTCTCGGTTGTGTTTCCGGGGTCTGTTCGGTGGATGCTGGTCGATGAATGTTGGTTTGAACTCAAAACTGAATTGTTTTTATAGTATGACTATGATGTCAGATATACAGAGAATTATAATCATGACTTGATTGCGTACACCATGACCGAGCATGTGAAGTCAAATTTAACGTCCGTTTTTCTGAGCTGGAATCTGCTGTGTTTTTTCTTTTTCCATCCGTCATAATTTAATGTTACCATATGAAGTAGCTTCGTGTGGACGTAAAAATCCACATGAAGATTTTATGTGCTGATTATTGTACTTTCTAAGTACTACGTCTTATGATTAGTCAATGTTCGTCGATCTGTAAAATACACAGAGGTTAAAATACTCCTCAGTTTGAATATTTAAAACGTATAGATGAAATCATCTGCTAATTCAATTAAGCTTTTATTAAGCTCAAATACTATTTTTGGAACAGTTCATGTGTTGTTTAAAGGTGATATTTTTGATAGGGCGTTAAAATTACAAAACATAACTCATTCTGCAATTATAAATGCGGTTGAGTGTATAACTCGGTGTCATGCTTTCAAACCACATATATTTACTAGGGCTGTCAAACGATTAATCGCGATTAATCGCATCCAAAATAAAAGTTTGTGTTTACATAATATATGTGGGTGCACTGTGTATAATTATTTTGTGTATATAAATACACACACATGCATGTATATTTAGGAAAAAAATATTATTTGTATATAAAATATTTATATATAATATAAAATAAATTATATATAAATCTACTTACAGTACATGAAAATATTTCTTAAATATATAAAAGGATGTGTGTGTATTTTTATATATATATATATATATATATATATATATATATAAAATAATTATACACAGTGCACCCACATATATTATGTTAACACAAACTTTTATTTTGGATGCGATTAATCGCAATTAGTCGTTTGACAGCCCTAATATTTACCAAAAATACAGTTCAGTGTAAAGGAAAAAGACTGTAAAATCATCTCTATAAAACAATTTGCTTTAATATTTATATAATTATTTTCACACTACTCTGTTGATTAAAGAAAAGGTCTTTTATTGAAACCTTTAAATTACGCTTAATTTGTTTCACTGGACAAGCTGAATAACAGCCCCCGACTATTAACACTACAGATGTGTTGTTGGTGTGACCAACCAGGAAATGAAAAATCGTGCTTTTTAAGTTGGCCTGTAAAATCTCAACACATCTGAACACTTTCCATATTTACACTTTGGTTTGCCAACCATTATGCCAGTTAATGAAGATGCCAAATTTCCTCACCAGTGCTTAATTTGTGATCTTTTTGTGCGGATCCAGTATCTCTCATCGGAAGAGGTGTTTATGGACGCTCCTGACGAGAGTTAAACACACTTGGTTAAACAGAATATTGGTTGTAGTGACAGAAAGGGAAAGATTAGCGATACAAATGCTAACAGTGAAGAAACTAAAATGTTATTTTTATCCCTCCCGGCCATAAATATGCTATTGACATTAACGCAATATCAGTAGAGAATGTGAATGACACATCCCCTGTATTTGATGATCTTTATTTTGCTCTGCTACTCTCCATTGAGCTGTACTCTATGTGTGGGTAGGATGTCAAGAAGTTTAAAGTTAATTTGTCAGTCTGGTCTGCCTCTAATTACAGCGCTCGCCAATGTCAAAATGATTAAAACGGCCAATAAAATCAAAAACATCTAGCATGATGCTTAGGTTTTAACACAGAAAGAGCGCAATGCAAGCAGCTAAACATTGAATCATTAAATGAGTAGTTCACTTAAAAATAAACTTTTGCTGATAATTTACTCACCCCCATTGGGTCTTCATTGGGAACCAAACGGTTCAAGGTCCAAAAGACAGTTTCAAAAAGCTTTAAACGACTCCAGACGATGAATAAGGGTCTTATCAAGTGAAACGATCGGCCATTAAAAACAATAAAAAAGTTTAAATTTTATTAGCTCAAATGCTCACCTTGCTCTGTTCTGTGATGAGTGTTTGTGACTCTTCTGTTCAAACTCGTTTATCAAAATGAACAAATCTTTTTTCAAGTCATAACTTGAAGGGTCCTAGATAAGACCCTTAATCATCGTCTGGTGTCGTTTAAAGCCCTTTGAAGCTGCAATGAAACTCTCATTTGGACCTTGAACCGTTTGGTCCCCATTGAAGTCCATTATATGGAGAAAATCCTGGAATGTTTTCATCAAAAACCTTAATTTCTTTTCGACTGAAGAAAGAAAGACGTGGACATCTTGGATGACTTGGGGGTGAGAAAATTATCAGTTTTTTTTTAAAAGTGAACTACTCCTTTAAATGTTTATTAAATTAATGTCTGGCATATCTTACGATAGAAATGTTAAAAGACTGGCACTGAAATTAGTCAAATGTTGCCTTTTTGATTGGAAAATATATTATTTATGTAATTTGTGTAACTAGTAAATAAATGCGAGTAACTTAAAATTAGCCTTTGAGTACATGGCATGTTATTTTTATTATTCTGGTACCTTATGATTTACAAATTAAGCACTGGTTCTCACTAAATTACAGAGGATCTGTTACTTTTAATGAGTTTCACAGATTGAAGAATCTCATGAAAATGCATTCCTTATAAAATATGCTGGACGATGTTTCTGAATTAAGCAGCCATTTTATAAATGCAATAACCTTTATTCCTCTGTTCACTAGACTTTGGTGACCCCCCCCCCTCCCCCCCTTATGAATTAAGATTATGTTCATGCCAAGTTTCTAAAATCATTCATTTTTAAAAGCTGCATCTGAAAAAATCAAAATGTATTAAATTGCAAAATGCACTTTTACTGTGATTGGTGACATGAAATACAAGACAAGTGATTGTTACTTATTTTTTATTTCATTTTTATTAATAGTGATAAAACACAACATAAACAGTGATGAATCAGTTTATTTGATATATTGACTTGTATATTAAAATAATCTGAAGGCTTCTATAATTCTGTCACAAACCAAATACAAATATTCTTAAAATACAGATGATTGTTACGGAGGAATTGAGATTAAATGTCTGAAATGAGTCAAGCATTTTAGACATCTCAGATCTTCTGACTTATATTCGTGCTTTGTGGAATACTTTGGGAGTTAAATTATTTTCTCACTGTTACTGATTAATTAAATCATCACAATTAAAAGTATTTTTTATGCTTTACAAAAAGCTATTAAGATGTACCAGTGTGCATAATGTATATCTATTTATTCATGAAAACCAGATTTATTTGATTAATTATCTGGTATGGGACCTAAGGATGTTCTTCAAAACAACATTCATTTCTAATATGTATCTCATGTAGAATAAAATTTTTATAAATATGCAAATTCATTGTCTCATGCTCATTTATAACAACATGTATTTCTAACATCCTTTTGTTTTGTTGTTTAGATAAACTGAGCTTTTCCAAATGGACGAGTGATTTTCTGCACATTTACTGCTCACAAAATACAATTCTGTGTTTTTTTAAAGACATTGTGAGCATCAAACAATACATAAGCAAAAATATGTTCTATACACAATTACTCAAATGTATTACGGATGAATTTGTATGTTGACAAGCTGATTTTCTATGCCGTTAATGCCTCAACCACCGGTTGAGTTGTTTATTTCAAACCATATCATTTGTATCCTGTTTTCTTAGACATTGAAGCACTAGCCACATTCTTAACCATTGATTTCTATTAAATTGTCTTTAATTGTAGGGTGCGGTCACATTAGTGGAACTTCATGGGCAACACAAAGGTCCATTGTCAATAGCATAGAGATATATGAAGCACAGTAGTCACTTTCAAACCAAGCAGCTTTCTATTGGTCAGCATGGACGATTTGTGTTTTGAGAGGATAAATCTTCCCGATACGATCGTTTAGATTCCTATTGTAATGACTTGATGTTGCTGAGCAATGTGACCGCACCTTAAAGGGATACTCCACTTTTTGGGGAAATAAACTTATTTTACAACTCCCCAGATTTAAACTGTTGGGTTTTACCGTTTTTTTAATCCATTCAGCCGATCTCCGGTTTTAGCTTAGCTTAGCATACATAATTGAAGTGCACAAGACCATTAGCATTTCTCTAAATAAAATGACCAAATTGTTTCGATATTTTTCCTATTTAAAACTTGAGTTACATCGTGCACTAAGGCCGACGAAAAATGTAAAGTTGCGATTTTCTAGGCTGATATGGTTTGGATCTACACTCTCATTCCTGAGTAATAATCAAGAAACTTTACTGCCGTATCATGAGCGCAGTCCCGGTCATGTTGGAAGCTGGGAACTATTTTTAGGCGCTGGGTCATAACATTACGCATGCTGCACTCATGGTACGACAGTGAAGTTTCTTGATTATTACGCAGGAATGAGAGTATAGTTCCTAGTCATATCAGCATAGAAAATCGCAACTTTACATTGTCTTAGTGCACGATGTAACTACAGAAGAGTCAAGTTTTAAATAGGTAAAATATCTAAACACTTTGGTCTTTTTTTGAGAAATGCTAATGGTCTTGCGCACTTCAATTATGTATGCTAAGCTAAGCTAAAAGTGTACTGCCAGAACGGGATATCGGCTGAATGGATTCAAAAACGGTAAAACTCAACAGTTTAACTCTGGGGGAGTTGTAAAATGAGTCTATTTCCAAAAAAAGTGGAGTATACCTTAAGGATGCACGGTTGAAGTTGTTCATTTTAGCTTAGATGCAAGATTATTGATGATATTTGTTCAGTTTCACCAACCAGCAATGAATTATTGTCAGTGCAAATTGGTGCCTTTCTCGCAAACTGTTCAGTAACCATTCAGTGTCCAAAAATCTCTGTGAAGTCACCAACCCGCTTAAGCTGTTCAGTTTGCATTGAGTGTCTTCTTAGCAGCATCCTCCTAGTCTTGAGATCCTTAGGAAAACCTGCAGGAGCCGAGGGTATGCAAGGCTTCGTCCCTGCTGCTACGCCACAAACTGCTTTGTTGCTGGAGCCAATGCTGCTTGAATTTACACTTCCAGTGATGTTTGGGATCAGAGCGTGCTGGTTTAGAGGAGGGAGGAAACCAGCTCGAGGATGGGAAATGGGATCCAAAAGCGCCCCAGAGCCCCGACGCTCGTAGCTAATCGGATTCCTCCTGTGCATGTGCGTCAACGAAGGGCTCTCAAGAGATTCCCTTGAGCCTACCAAGGTAGGAGAACGTGAGTTAGCAAGCTTTCTCTTCTCCAGATGTCCTTTACGGTCTTCCGGTGAGTTGGCAAGCCTCACCGAGAGTTGAGAATCCGAGCTGTAGTGGTCCATTCCTAGTTGCCTTCTCTGGATGATGTTGCGGAGACTGGATACAGCCAAATTTGGCAGGGATTTGCCCGGATCCTTTTCAGCATGTAAAGCTTCCACGCTGCTTTTGCTATGAAGATTGGGATGGGATAAAGAGTGCAAGGACGATAAGCTATCAAAGGACATGTTTCGGCACAGTGCTCCTTCCGGTCTTAGACCTTCACAATTGCTTCCCCGACTTAGAGTTTGACTGGCTTCCTTCAAATCAACACTGGAATGACGGGATAGCGGTGTATTACCGAAAGCCAATCTCTTCATTTTGAAAGTCAACTCCTCTTCGAGTGTGATGTCCGGGAGTTCCTCCGTAGCCGAGGTGGTTTTGGCGTGCTGTTGGGCCAGGAGAGACTGCGGGATTTTTAGCCAAGGCTCGGAGTGTAACCTTTGGAGATTGTGGAGTTTGCTCACTCGACTGTGCAGGGGAGCCTGGTGGGATGGGGAGGTTGGCTGAGAATTCGTCATGCTTTGTAAGTCCTGGAAGGAAAACATATGCTCTGTAGGACTAGACGAAAGAGTCCCATGTGGAGATGTACTGAGGAGAATATCGGATGGAGAAGCACAGGGAATGATGGTGGAGTTTTGATTGTCCCATTGTTCCATCATTGCAAGTGGAGGAATGGATAGATACTGTTTTGCCATTTGCCTTCCACATGCAAGTTTATCAGGGGTGATGATGATAACTTCTTTTCCTCTGGCTTTGCATGCATCTATCAACATTTTAAGAGTTTCTTCATCGCTGGCATTGATGGCGTATATCAGAGCCGAAGAACCAGTGTGGTCCTCGAGACATGGGTCCGCTCCGCTACCCAAGAGCAAAGCCACCACCTCAGGACCAGCTTGCTCCAAGCAGGTGTGCATTAAAGCAGTCTTCCCACTCTTATCCTGGATGTTCGGGTCAGCTCCACTTTCAAGCAGGTACCCCACCATTTTAACCTTCGAAACACTTAGGTGGTCCGTATGCCTGCTCCTGCAGGCGATCATCAGGGGTGTTTCGCCACACTCGTTGCTCTCGTTTATGTAAGCGCCGCCTTCCAGGAGTAGTCGTGTGAGACGGAGACGACCCAAGTAGACAGCCTTGAGCAAGGAGTTGCTGTCAACCACTTGTGGACTTTCCATCTTCACCTCTTTCACTGTGACTCACACCTGCGGATCACGGATGCTGCCATGACAAACCTGTGAACAAGATCAGCCAGAAGAATGTGAGAAATCGAGTTTTTCGAAATGGAACGGAACCTTTAGATAAAAAAATATATCACGCTTTTAAAGGAGTTCTTCACTTTTCAAAAAACTTTTGCTGATAATTTATCCAAGATATCTTTCTTTCTTCAGTCGAAAAGAAATTAAAGTTTTTGATAAACATTCCAGGATTTTCTCCATATAATGGACTTCAATGGGGTCCAAACAGTTCAAGGTCCAAAAGACGGTTTCAGTACAAACTGCAAACTGTTCAAAGGGCTTTAAACGATTTCAGACGACGAATAAGGGTCTTATCAAGCAAAACGATCACTCATTTATTAAATAAATAACAAAGTTTAAGTTTTATAAGCACAAATGCTCGCCTTGCTCTGTTTTGTGACGCATGATTGTGACTCTCCTGTTCGAACTCATTCATCAAAATGAACAAATCTTTTTCCGAGTCAATTCGTTCGTTGAATTAACCAAATGACTAACCAGATTCATTCATTTTGATGAAGCCCTTTTAAAAGCCCTTTGAACAGTTTGCAGTTTGCACTGATAGTGTTTTTTGGACCTTGAACCGTTTGGTTCCCATTGAAGTCCATTATATGGAGAAAATCCTGGAATGTTTTCATCAAAAACCTTCATTTCTTTTCGACTGATAAAAAAGAAAGACATGGACATCTTGGATGACATGGGGGTGAGTGAATTATCAGCAAAAGTTTTTTGAAAAGTGAACTACTCCTTTAAGACTCTTATAGTACCGAATGATAGTGAGAATATGAAGGGGAAAAAACTGTTTTATTCAGAGGCCCAACTCTGAAAACGGAATAATAATCTAAATGCAGTCAAAAAGGCATGTATAAAATGTCAATCAGACAACAGAAGGCATGTAGTGGATGTGTGCAAGTATTTCAGTAACATTTTGGCCTTTATTTGACATTTAGAGGCCTTAGAAATGTACATATCAAATATGATACAGTAGGCTGTATAACACTTTCCTCTTGAAAAATGTGCTAAATGCATAGCATTGAGCATAGCTTGATTTGGTTGCACACATGCTGCAAAATAATAAAATGGAGCCAAATGCACTTTCCACTTTGCTACGTTTTTTTTTTTTTTTTTTTTAATCCAGCCTTGCTCGGCAACACGCACTCTTTCTGTAGAATTACAGCTCCACTACTTTTTTTTTTTTTTGAGAAGCTAAATTCAATAAACCGAAGCAGAGACCTTGGCTTTATTGTTTGCCATCCCCGCCAGACAACATTCTTTACGGTGCCGTCCTTTTCAGCATGAGCGCAGAGCTCAGCCTCCCTCACGCTTTCTTCAGCAACTGCAATCTTTCTAAAGGCCATTGTGTTCGCTGTCCTTGGTGTTACTTTCTCAGAGCCTGCAGTACATCATCCCTCTGATGGGGGTTTATCAAGTGTCCTTTCATACCCTTAAAGTCAATTACAGAGACAGTTAGTGGTGCTTATGTAAAGAGAGTATAGATACTGTACTCTATAAGCTTCGTCCTAGAAATGCATTATAAAGAAAAGTCTCCTTACAATCAGTTTTGCTTAAACCATTTAAAATTTGTTTGCTTTTGCAAACTATTCTCAGAATCTGGCCTTTTGAATCACAATGTTGAAAACAATCACTTCCAGACATCAGTACAGCTTCCATGCTTCTCAACTGGAAGTCCTTTTATATGTATTTTTCAGTCAACGTGATATGAATATCAAAATTTATTATTAAGGGCAAAATGTATTAATTAGAGCACCTTATTTCTATATTTAAAAAAAAAAAATCCCCTAAAATGCAATGCTTTGCCTCTCAAACGACGTCTCGAATCTCAAATATAAATTCATGCTGACTATAATCACATTCGCATGATGTTAAAATCAAAGCAACAACTCTGTCAGTGGAACCGAGTGCCATTGTGCATTTCCTTTATGTGAATACAAGGCTTGAGCAAGTTGCCATGAGCAGCTTGAACACTGTTACCATGGAGGAAATGACGATTGCTTCGCGTAGCGGTGATTTGAGCATGTCAGCGATGTTCTGCTCAGCTCTACTGGGAGCAGGGAGAGAAGATCCACTTAGAAAGAGTAAAGTGGCCTTTAACAGAAAAAATCCTGTCCAGCTGTTCTGCATTTCAGTGTAAATTAAAAGAGCAAAAATTGTCATTTTTGTCATTACGCTTCAAGCCTTTGTAATGTACATGGAAAGATGGTATATGAAACGGCATATTCAGAATGCACTTGAGATTTTGAAGAGGTTGCAAAGTGTTTCTATTATAATCAAGGCAATGAATGTTCTCACTGAAACAAATGAAAATAGATCTAACCATGCATTAAGCAAACCTTTATTCAGTGCCATCAACTTTGTGGGAAGAACATGTTCTCTCTTTGCAGTTTGCGTTTGGGATAAATGAAAGGTGTATTCATCAGAAGCAGCTCGTTTCATTAATTGATGTCTAATGCTACTTTATTACACATACTTAATGCAAAGGTATATGGTTAAAGAAGAGAAAAAAACAATTTCTTACCGTACAATCTCAAACCGAGTTTTGGAGGATAGAGGCTGAAGTTGGTTATGTGCAGCTGCCTGTCTGTCTTCAGTGTAAATGCGTTTTGAGTGCGCTTGTATTGCAGGCATGACGTTGATCAGATCTGCGACAATGAGAGGTGTTCATATTATTCACATGCTGAGAGGAGAAACAGTCAGGGAGAGAGAGAGAGAGAGAGAGAGAGAGAGAGAGAGAGAGAGAGAGAGAGAGAGAGAAAAGCAGGAAAACATCAAGACTTAAAATAACCTTGATTTAGAAAAACTTCAGACACACATTTGGACCCTTTCAGGATTGAGAGAAGGGACTTAGAAACGATTGAAGCGAGCAATTTTGTAAGATTTTGAGGGGCCACAGCGGCAATATTCTTTCTAAGGAGGGCCTAGAGTGAATCTCTCTAACTGTCTATCAATCCATCTATCCGTCTTATCTATCCATCAATCCACCATCATCAATCTATCTATCTATCTATCCATCAATCCACCATCTATCCATCAATTCATCAATCCATCAATTTATCAATCCATCTATCCATCATTCCACCATCAATCCATCTATCCATCAATCCACCATCTATCGATCTATCCATCAATCCATCTATCTATCTATCTATCTATCTATCTATCTATCTATCTATCTATCTATCTATCTATCTATCTATCTATCTATCTATCTATCTATCTATCTATCCATCTATCCATCTATCCATCAATCCATCTATCTATCTATCCACCATTTATCCATCAATCCACCATCTATCCATCAATTTATCAATCCATCTATCCATCATTCCACCATCAATCCATCAATTTATCAATCCATCTATCCATCATTCCACCATCAATCCATCTATCCATCAATCCACCATCTATCGATCTATCCATCAATCCATCTATCTATCTATCTATCTATCTATCTATCTATCTATCTATCTATCTATCTATCTATCTATCTATCTATCCATCTATCCATCTATCCATCAATTTATCTATCCATCTATCCACCATTCATCAATTCATCAATCCATCTATCCATCAATCCATCTATCCATCCATCTATCCATCCATCAATCCACCATCTATCCATCTATCCATCAATCTACTTTTCATCAATTCATCTATCCATCTATCGATCAATCCATCTATCCAACAATCCATCTATCCATCTATTCATCCATCAATCCACCATCAATCCATCTATCCATCTATCCATCTATCTATCTATCTATCTATCTATCTATCCATCAATCATCTATCCATCTATCCATCCATCAATCCATCTATCTATCTATCCACCATTTATCCATCAATCCACCATCCATCTATCCATCAATTCATCAATCCATCTATCCATCTATCCAACAATCCATCTATCCATCCATCCATCCATCAATCCACCATCTATCCATCTATCCATCAATCTACCTTTCATCAATTCATCTATCCATCTATCGATCAATCCATCTATCCAACAATCCATCTATCCATCCATCAATCCATCTATTCATCCATCAATCCACCATCTATCCATCAATCCATCTATCTATCTATCCATCAATCATCTATCCATCTATCCATCCATCAATCCACCATCTATCCATCAATCCATCTATCTATCTATCCACCATTTATCCATCAATCCACCATCCATCTATCCATCAATTCATCTATCAATCAATCCACCATCTATCCATCTATCCATCAATCCACCATTCATCTATCGATCTATCCAACTATCCATCCATCAATCCATCATCTATTCATCTATCCATCTATCTGTCCATCTATCCATCCATTCCATCCCTCCATCTGCTGGTTTTTGTTTTGTTTTTAAATCCTCATTCTTAATGGTTATTCTAATGAAAACAGTCATTTTGTACTACAGTAATAGAAAATTGTAGTACAATGTTTTCTATCTTTTTTATATAAAAATATATTAAAGGCGGTAAATTAAACCTGATGTATAAATATTACCATAATGAGACTTTAAATGTGCTCTATTGTTATAGAAAAATAATGCAAATTTCCGATATAATAATGCAAATGTGCTTAATTTTCTTAATGCAAAACATAATGCAAAATATATGCTAATTATTTCTTTTAATTTTGGGATGAACATTACCCAACCGGTTTCATGAGATTAACCCTTGTGCATCACCCGCATTCAGTTATGAGTATAGAAGTGATGCTGCTGCTGTTGTTAGTAGTTTTTGTTAATTTTAAGTATTGCTTCACTGTAGAGACTCCAAATTTCTGTTAGAGATACTTTACCTTTCTAGTAGCCACACATAAAATGTTTTTCAATGCTTCTACCAAACAGGAAGCAACTCCTGAGAAAAAAAAAACACCTTACAGCTGTATTTTTTCCATCATCCGTTAGATATAATGCTGTTTATACATCGGTCTGAAATAGTAGCTACTTTACATTTGTGAAAAGAACTGTCGTCAGTTTGATTGGAAGGTGAGATGGCGTAGATTCAGTCCACTTAAGCAATGCTATCTCCATGACAACCAGTGAAATAAAGAACCGCTGCGTATGTCTTGTGCACTCACAGGTCTGACTAAACTCTCTGTGAACTTCCACACAGACTGAGGGGATTTGATTGGTCGCCGTGATTTTGACATGTTCCTGGATTAACATTGTGAAGGCAATTTTTAATTAATCATAACTAACATTTATTTTTCTTGCAGGTGTAACATTTGTATGCTTTTGAGAACAACAAAAAAAGCACTTCTCAGTAACCGGAGCTTCTAACTGCGGCCGTAGTGATGCAATGACTTTACTCATCTGCAATTGGCTCTTTTCTTTAGAAGGCGGGACTTGTTCCGCCATATTGCACTTTCTCCTATTCACAGATTCACACTCCACTTTTAAACATGCACTCACAAACCTCCCATAGCACTTCTTCTTTGGGAAATCCCTGCCGCTATTTTGAAGTTTGTTCCACTTCGTAAAGTGAACGAGGGAAGTTTATATGGACAGACCCTCGTCTCCTCGATTTTGACCGAGGGAGCAAGTCTACTCAGATGTGCAGATCGCGCTTAACTGAAATGTATGCTATATTAATTATTTTGATATTTAATCGCATAATAGTGCATAATTATGTTGAGATTTAATTGCATAATAGTTGTAGCTACCTTATGTTCACAGTCAAAGTTTTTATACTAATGTAATTTTATTTCCCTCCAACAGCTCATATATCTGTAGGATTTTACATATTTTCTCCTACAACTTACATACATATACAATGGTGCATAAAACAAATTCATAAGTAAAAAAAACGTATTAACCAGTTCCATAGTGAAGTCTAAGGGCCCTATCATACATCTGGCACAACTGATGCAAGTGCGTTTCGCTAGTTTCAGCCCGACGCAGTTATCATTTTCACGTCCTCCGCCACGTTGTTTAAATGGCAAATGTACGAGGTTTGTTTAGGAGCATCATTGGTGAGTAGGGTTGGGTATCGTTTGAATTTGAACGATTCCGATTCCTTGTTTCGATTCCGGTTCCTAACGATTCTCGATTCCGATTCTTTTAAGAGGCAGGGTCAAAAAAGTTTAGCTAACCTTGCTAACCAACGGCCTTTCTGAAGGAAATACTCCTTCTGTAAAAATTCTCCTTTTGTCACAAATTTTGCATTTTGCAGAGATTTCGTTATTTTTTAGAAAAGTGAAGCCACACTTTGGACCGCCGACGTAAGATACTCATGTTCGACTCGCGTGGTTCTGCCAACACTTCCGGTAGACCCTTCTTCGTTGGTGTTGTTCAGCGGTTTCTTCTTCCGCTCGGCGGACTGTGAATATCGAAACTAGGAATCGAAATTTGAACTTTTGAACGATTCCGGGAAAAACGAAAAGTTAGTCTCGGTTCCAATCGATACTCGATTCTCGATACCCAACCCTATTGGTGAGTTGCTGTTTTGAGGAAACTGAAATAGACTGCACCATTGACAAACTCCAACCCTGTCTAAAGTCTAGCACACAACGCACGTACACTTTGTCCCGTAGTCAGATGGTCTGCTCGCACGCTTTAACCTCGCTCACAAGCAGATCCGTTTACTCCTTTCCTTCCGCTTGCAAATTCTGCCATGTAAATACGAATCCGCCATAGTGCGAGCGCAACTGGCTTTTAAAGGGAATGGGAGATGAGACTCTGATTGGTTTATTTCATGTTACGCCAAAACACACCCATTACTCATTAAGAGAGTAGGGTCAACACTTTTAGACCATGCGCCGGGTGCGCCGAGCATTTTTCCCATCGTTAAACTAGCAAAAGTGGATTCGGACACGTCCTAAGTACACTTGCGCTGTGCGTGTTAGACCATGCACTTAGATGGTTAAGTGATCAAGGGCTTTGTGCGTCTCATTTAAACCTTTTGCAAGTTCCACCAGTAGTGGGAACTCGTGCAACGTTAGCAATGACGCACATCCGAGTGAACGAGACGGAGGGAAGTTTGCGAGTGAAGGGCATTCAGATTTGTAGTGAAACGCAGCCTAGGGGTTGTGGGTTGAAGCACCTAACCCTTGAGCCCCTTTCACACAGCGCGTTGATCCCGGGAAATTGCCGGGAAATTTCCAGAACGCCTTCTGTGTGAACGCAAACACGACCCGGGATTGATACCGGGACTGATCCCGGGTTGGGGACCTAGTAACATTGCCGGGATCAGTCCCAGAACGTGCGCTGTGTGAACAAAAGCCAGGACCAATGCCGTAAGGGGTGTGTCATCGAGCGACTCTGTTGCTCTTAGAAGAAAGTTTGTGTTCGTCATCAACAAAGAAAGGACGAACAAATACCTGCAAACAAAGCATAGACCAGGAGCTCCTCACTATCCGATTCCGTACTGAAGCTGAGATCGTTTTGTGCTTTGTGGAACGGTATGCGCGTGTACATGTTTTCGACGCGTCCGTTATACGTCTCATCCTGACGTCATGCGTCTTCCCGGGATTTTTACGGGTTGTGTGTGAACGCATTCACAGATCCCGGCAAATCACTTGTAGTGTGAATGAACCGAAATCAAACAATCCTGGGACCAATGCTGGGTCACATTATCCGTGTATTTTCTGGAATCTCTGTGTGAAAGGGGCTATAGTGATGACGCTCGTGCCATCGCGCGACTCTGTTGCTCTTAGAAGAAAGTTTGTGTTCGTCATCAACAAGGAAAGGACGAACAAATGTCTGCAAACTAGAACGAAGTAGAGACCAGGAGCTCCTCTCTATCCGCGCTGAAGCTGAGATCGTTCACCAGGTTTGTGGAACGGTATGCGCGTGTACATGTTTTCGACGCGTACGTTAGACATCTCATCCTGACGTCATGTGTCTTTCCAGGATTTTTACGGGTTGTGTGTGAACGCACTCACAGATCCCGGCAAATCACTGGCAGTGTGAATGAACCGAAATCAAACAATCCTGGGACAAATGCCGGGTCACATTATCCGTGTATTTTCCGGAATCTCTGTGCGAAAGGGACTTTGGTGTAACCCTAAAACAAAGAAACTATCCTTCAAATCTGAAGTTGATTGAACCGGTTGTTCCAGGATCAACAAGGATGTTGTACTTAGTGAAATTACTTTAACCGCATTGGATTACACAGCTTATTACTTCAGCAACAAATTGAGCAGTTATCCCCATGCAGGCAATAATCTCACAAATAGAAAAAAGGACACTTAATAATTTATTTGTTTAGTGTGATTGACTTTAGCAGTGATTATATTAAGTGTTCTGCTGTCTAAAGTATATGTATGTATGTATATGAGTGTGTATGCATGTGTACCCTACTAATATATATATATATATATATATATATATAAAAGCAGTGTGTGTGTGGCTGTGTTCTACATGTGTCTGCTGTTAGTAGAAACCATGAACCTGCTTCACTGCGGACAGTCTAATTGTTGAGCCATCGCATCGTCATGGCAACTACTCAAGAACATCAGGTGAAACTTTTTTTTTCTTCCAGTAAACTGAGTGACATTTAGGGTTGTTTTTCCTCTATTAACAGTCAGCAATGTCTGCTCAGAATGATGTACAAAATACATGTGCAATCCATTATACAATATACCAGAGTATGCAGTTGCTAGTGTGTTCTGGGGGTTTAGGATGTTGCTGCGGTTGATGGTGTGATTGATAATATGTTAGATGGTCGATAGGATGTCAATAGAAATCTCTATGATTTTCAGATCAGTATGAGCAATGCTTGGTTTATCAAGCAGCACTAAAGTGACCTATTGATTCAGACGTGCCACCAGATGGCACTCTATGAGCAGTTTTAACACATTTGTATGTATAATAATGCCTTCATTTTTTTAAGACTTTTGTTTTTATTTTATTCTTGGGAGGAAGTTGCTGACAGAATCTGTGTTTGTCAATACAAAGCAATAGAAATAGTTTTACAGTAACACTAAAAGTAGCAATGTAAAAGTAAAATGTATTTTTCGTGTTCATTTAATGTTTTGCACTCTGTTGTTGAAGTTTCAGTTTAGTGGTGCAGATAAAATTGATGTTTGTTGACTGAAAATGCCCTTTTCAAAATCCATAAATCTTTGATCTCGGTTCTTCATTCCATTTGCATTTGTTTAGAAACAGACCATCTACTAACAGATTGCCACACTCTCCCTGTTTTTGAGATTTATGATAATGCTGCTATATTTGGGATTGACAGACAAACCACTAATCCCCCATAATCCCACAGGGTTGCCCTTGCCAAAGCATTCCCTGACCGAAAGGCTATTTGGAGCTTTATATATAAATATTGATATATATTTATACCCAAATTTATACCCAAATACACTACCGGTCAAAAGTTTTAGATCTGTAAGATTTTTTATGTTTTTAGAAGAAGTCTCTTCTGCTCACCAAGGCTGCTTTATTTGATTAAAAAAATACAAAAAAAAAGAGTAATATTGTGAAATATTATTACTATTTAAAACAGTGGGTTTCTATGTGAATATATAGTGAAGTGTAATTTATTCCTGTGATCAAAGCTGAATTTACAGCATCATTACTCCAGTCTTCAGTGTCACATGATCCTACAGAAATTATTATAATATGATGATCAAGAAACATTTAAGATTATTATCCATGTTGAAAACAGTTTTTTACATATTTATTTCAGGATTCTTTGATGAATAGAAAGTTCAAAAGAACAGAATTGATCTGAAATGGAAAGCTTTTGTAACATTAATCACTACCATTCAAACGTTTGGGGTCAGTAAGAATTTATTTTTTATTTTTGGGGGAAAGAAATTAGAAAATACTTTTATGCATCAAGTTAAATTGATCAAAAGTTACAGTAAAGACATTTATACTGTTAGAAAAGATTATATTTTAAATAGATGCTGTTCTTATGAACTTTCTATTCATCATAGAATTTTTTTTTTTTTTTGGGGGGGGGGGGTGGTACACGACTGTTTTTAACATGAAAATAATAATTTGTTTTTTGAGCATAAAATCAGCATATTAGAATGATTTCTGAAGGATCATGTGACACTGAAAACTGATGTGTAATCAGCAACAGTAATGATGTTGAAAATTCAGCTTTCAAATTACATTTTAAAATATATTAAAATAGAAAACAGTCATTTTAAATTGTCATAATATTCATAATATTTCACAATATTCACAATATTATACACAATATTATTATTTTTTTTTATCAAATAAAGCAGCCTTGGTGATATATATAAATAAATATATATATATATATATATATATATATATATATATATATTAAAAACGGAAAGGTTTTTTGTCAAAACCACATTGGTATCTTTATTTTTTAGGAGTGTTGTTATTTTTTTCTTACATTCAACCTCTTTCAGACAGTTTTCATAAAAATTTATATTTATCAGAGGCAGACAGAGTACACAGCTTTATTACTTGAGTAAAAGTACAGATACCCTTTGCTAAATTTTACTCAAGTACAAGTAAAAGTACAACAGTCAGATGTCTACTTAAGTAAAAGTACTGAAGTACTTGTTTTTAAAAAAAACTGTGCTTACATTTATGGAGAGAAATGTCCTACATGGAGTTGTTGTAACAAAATGTTTATGTTAATACCTTGAAGAATGTAAAAGGAATTGAAAGTAAATTTTATCTTTATCTTTTTACCATGTTGCTTTGTTTAACATATAAGAAAATTCGAGAAATATCAAGAAAATTAAGTCTGGAGAGAGGGGCCACTGGTTGACATATTCCTGGGATGGACCTGCTGCTTCTTCATCCATTGTTTTGTCCATGGTTTCGTCTCTTATCTAAATCTGACCAATGAGTTGACTGGCAGAAACCTGAAGGTGATTTCTGAGGCTGTCCCAATCAGTGGCGCCTGCACAATCCAATGTTCCCTAGTTTGAGCTGAAAAACGCTGGATTTTTATGGGCGTCTCGCACTGAAGACTTGGAAGTAAACGCCCACTGCTGTGAGCGGAGAACAGTTTTGCATATTATAATGAATTTCACTCTTGCATATTTATTGCTTGGTAGCTCGATCTGGTTTGTCATCTATGCATGTAATGTTCTGAAACTTACAGGATATTGTTATAATATGATGACCTCTTAGATGTCAAAAGCTCAAGGAAAATTTGATTTCTCAGTTCTTCACCCCTTTAAAATCATGTCACATAGTGTTTATGAAATATTTTTTTTACATTTTATTCTAAATTTATTGTTAGATAGCGTATTCAAATAGCTATCACAAACTCACAAAAAAAATTTTGTTCAGAAATTGCACTGTCACTTTAAAAAGTGGGTTTGTAATATTTGTTTGTATTGTCGATTATTTTCTCATCCAAATGTTTTCCCTTGCCTCCTCATAAGACCGTGTCAAATCACGAGTGAGGCGTCTCAATCTGACCCCGTGTGCAAGTTCCGACTTTGACCATATAGGACGCTTTTGCAAAAGCGTAAATATCCAACGCACATGGCACCCTTTAACGTCTAATGAGACGCTTCGGTTAATGGTTAAGTTTAGGTATGGTGTGGGGTAAGGGTTAGACCACTAGGGGGCGCCATCTGCCCAAATATATCTGCGTCTCATTTCACGTTAAAGGGTGCCATGTGCGTTGGATATTTACGCTTTTGCAAAAGCGTCCTATATGGCGCTTTGGGATGAGAACGCGTTGGTAGATCCCGTGCTCGATGAAGCAGTTTATCCTTGTTTTGCCGATCATGAGGCGTTTTGCGGCATTTAGTCTCTTGGGCTTGTTGGGATTTTCACTTTGTTACCATCACACACGCCCATATGTTTGAAGATTAAGGGTTTTGGCTGTGAGGATGTGCAATAATAGCAGCAAATAGTAATGGTGCACTTTCAGCATGTTCCCAAATAAGTCTCAAAGCATGCTGGGTATGTTCTTAATGTGGTTACAGATGGGCCCTGCAGAGGTTGCGTTCAGGTGGGCGTCTGGTACCGTGGGCTCTTCCTCCGTGAGACACAAGTTCACAGCTTTGTAGGAGTGAAGTCACATACAGCCAGGAGGAGGAGATGAAATTAGAAGCGTTGTGAGTTTTCCCTTTTTTTCACGGGCACGAGCTTTCACGAAATATGAGTTTCTGATCACAGACTTCTTATGAAACATTGGCTCTGTTCCAAAACTCAGTTAGGTAATTCACAACTCAAAGGCATCACAAGAGGCATATACAACTCATCCTTTACAGAGAAGACAATCCCAAAATGCATCACTAGCTCAGTAAATAAATAATAAAGATTCTTGTGAAAATTAGTCAGATTATTTATGCACAGCACAGGCACCAAATAATCCTATTATTTAGATGTTTAGTGCTTAGATCATCTATCAAGAGGTGATGATGTGTGTCAGTGCAGTTGTAGGTGATTTTGCACATTCGCCACCAGGGGGCGTACTTCGCAATATTTGTACAGTGGTGTATCCAACTTTAAATTTAAAGTCCCCCTATAGTCAATCATTTTAGCCTTTAAAACTCATCTTTGATCACCAAAATGTTATATTTAACCATTTTTTGCTTATATGTTTTATTCATGCCTTAAAACAGCTCGAATGTAACTCGACACCCTTGCCTCATTTAGTAAACGCGCTTCTATGAATATGCAAATGAGCCCCGCCTCCACTCACTCACTCACTCACTCACTCGGCTCAGAGATCCACTGATCACACGTTGATCTGATTGGTTAAAAGGTCGATTTCAAGCCGTGTTTTTGAGACTGTGTTTGGTTCACTGCAGTTTTAAGGAGAATTACTCAGCGTGCTGTCCATTTATTTACTCGTGGTATGTTTCAAAGCATATTAAAACACCACAAAGACATTTAAACAACATTAAGCTTGATTTTCAAATGAATCTTGTTACAGTGTTGAAATTATTTCCCTTTACATAGTGGATGAAGCTTAACTCACTTATTGTAAAGTCAGTTATTGTAATAGCCTAAAGTTTTAGGGCATAATGGGATTGAGGACTGTGGAGGATTGAGATCCCCTCAATAAAAGTGTATGGGATTTTATGATTTTTAAGCTTGTTTTTTTTTTTTAGGAAAAGTTGGATCAGTTTGAAAAGTCATAACAACCCGATCAGAACAATGTGAAGGTCTGACTCTGAGCCGAGTTTGCTGGTTGTAGCTCGAAAGCTAGGAGTGGGTGCTGTTTCAATTCAGTAAATAGGCCTATAGATCATGTTGGCTTGACAAAAAAAAAATGCTTGAAACTAAAAAAATTTAAGAACACACTAATTTGTATACATAAAAAACAGCAGTATTTAAATATTTTGGTACAAATGACACGCAAATATGGGCAGCGAATCAAATGGATTGGTGAATCGTTTTAAATGAACTGATTCGGTACTTTGAATCAGACCTCCGAACGCTACTTGCGAGAGATTATAGGAAAACGTGTTTTTTGTTATTATTTTAGTGGAAAGCGTGTATTATTTTCTTCAGGTGACTTAACACACAACACAGGCTACATAACACAACAGCGGTGCAGTAGCATTACTAATTTTATAGAAAAATGGAAAAATGACTCTATTTTTCTTTTAAGCTTCTGAAAATAAAGATACATTCGTTCTAGCATCTGCAGTGTTTCCGATAGAAGCGTGAAACTAACTTCAGGGAACGTGATAAAGATACTCGAGCGAGTCTCTCGTGACCGTGAGGTAAATAGAGACTGAGAGGGTAAATAGTTCTGTCTCTTTAAGTTGGTGTCAAAGCCGATTAGCGCTGATCTCGGTCGTGATTCTGTTGTACCGTCTGCTCACTCTATGTATTTTTTGTCTTACGTCCCTGCGCGCAGTTTAAACCATATTTTTAAGAATATTTATTGACTCTTTTACTGTATTTTCGCTTTTTTTCCCCTACACGCGCACTCGATTATACAGCTGTGCGTAATTACGCGTTACGCGCGCGTCTAGAATCTCCTTTACGCGCTTTTGGTTGGACTTTAGATCATCATCTCTGGCTGCTGTGTGTGAGGATGATGATGATAATGGACTCAGTGTGACAATCGGGGCTTTAAGATGCAGAAGAGCGTGCGTTATAATGAAGGACACGCGCTCTTTCTGTCCATGGTCGCGCGTAAAGAGGGAATTAAACGTGGGTTCTTGAGTAAAAAAGCCGCAGAAAACAACCGCTGGAACGAGAAGTACTTCGCGCTTTACCAGAACGTGCTGTTCTACTTTGAGAACGAGCAGAGCACCAGACCATCTGGGATTTATTTGCTCGAGGGATGCTCCTGCGAGAGGATTCCGGCTCCAAAAGTGTCCACCGTTGGGAAAGAGAGCTCCGATAAACAGCAGGTATGATCTGACCTCACATTCACTCTACATCTCATCTACTCTGTGGTCTAATTACTCGGGTTTATGATTAAAGCCACATTCGTGGTGTGAATGTGCCAGCTCTGAGGAAGTTGGGTTTTACACACACCACGTGTTTGTGTCTGTTTATCAGTGTTTGTGTGTCATTGGACACAGTTGTCAGTAATGAAAGTTTTAAAGGTCTTATATATATATATATATATATATATATATATATATATATATATTTCAGCTTTCCTTATTGACTTCTTTTGAGGACAAACCCCCCAAAACATACAATTAGTGTTAATAAGGAAAGCTGATATATATATATATATATATATATATATATATATATATATATATATATATATATATATCAGCTTTCCTTATTGACTCAAAATGTATGAAATATAAATGTGTTAGTGTGGTTCTATTTATATCAATTAGTGTGGTTTTATTTATAAGTTGACCTGTTCTGATATTCTAATGATATTAGAAGTTGAAAAAACTTCGTTTAAAAAACAAAAAGAACTTGAAGGGCACAATTAAAAAAAATATCCAATTTTAAACTAGATTTGTGAAACCAAAAACACACAAAACCACCCCTCCAGTTACTCTAAACAGTCCAAACGTGTTGGTAACATCACTTTTGAATGTTCTCTGAACATTTTATAACAAGTGTTAACATTTTAAATGATTATAGTTGGATGAACCAGAGTTATTATAATTGTCTAAACCCAGAAACATTTAGGTATGGAGGTTAAGGCTAAATAAGGTGATTGATTAGAATTGCAAAGTTTTTTTTTTTTTTTTTGTATTGCAAGTTATCTGAAATGTTTGTATGTTTAAATATGCAAATTATGCATTTATTTGCAGATATTTCTAGAAGAAAACTGTGAAGATTGGATAAAGCCATGTTCAAAATACATGTTTAATTTTTTTTTTATAAGAAAATACTGTCAACATAAAATATTGTATAAAATCAGTAAAAAATAATATCAGCAAAAATAAATATATAAAATATTATATATGAACAAACCCCTCTGTTAAAAGCTTCCAAATATAGGATTTCTGACTGAGAAAAACTCAGTTTGAGAAAACGACCTTTAAAGATATGCAGTGTAATTGAAATCTACAGACGCAAATAGATGAAGTGCTACAGTAGAAATAAAAGATCCTTAAAAGTGCATTTTGGATGTTTTCTTTCCACTAGTCTGAAAAAAACACCATGGAAATGAATCTAAAAATTGACAGTTGCATGAAAAAACAATGTTTTTGCCTGTAGTGTCTCACCTTAAATAAAGCTGAAATAAAATAAAATACAAATATTGGTTGAAAAACTTAAACTAATTGAAAATAAGAAAACTCCTCCCTCTGCAAAAAGACCTGAAGTGTGAGTTGAAGGACTAAATGATTAACTGGAAATGAATAAAAACTAAACTAAAATTGAAATAAAAATGAATTGCCCAAGAAAAAATTATAAAATGACGAAAGCATATAAGAATGCTTGCCTTCCTCATGTGACAACTAGCCCCAGACAATGTGTTGGTGTAAAGATGTTAAAACCAACAATAACAGCCCATATATTGCAATTAAATATGTCAACTTTTAAATGAGTCTATAAATGTCTGTGCACTGATGTTACGCCTTCAAAATTGTATTTTATGCATGCATTTTTTACTTCTTAGTTCTTCATCAGAAAAAAATTAAATATAATGAAATTACAGCTCCAAAATACAATTGTGGACTAATAAGTGTACAGACATGGACATTTCTACAGTGAATAAGCAATTTTTAGTTATGCTCGGGTCGAAAACCCTTCATGGTAACACTTTACTTGAAGGGGTGTGCATAAGACTGACATGACACCTTCATAATCATGACATGACATATGAAGTTGGGTTTATGCATGTTTATGACAACTGTTATTAAGTGTCTTTTGCTCAATAATGACATTTTGAATGCAAATATGATTGTTTGAGATGTCTTTGTTATGACACCTTGACATAAACCAATACATCATAACCTGTCCGTGTCTTTGTCATGACATCTTGACATCAAATTAAGTTAAACTGTCATGTGGTTGGCTTTGACATTGGCTGTCATGAGGCCATTATAACTGTCTTGAATATGTTTCGTGAGCTCAACTACAGTGGTACTGATTGAATTTGTCATTAAAAAGTTATAATGGCTTCATGACAGCCAATGTCAGAACCAACCAGCTGACAGTTTAATGTAATGTTAACCAATAAAGGCTGTGTGGTTTCTTAAGTTTGATCATTCATCTTCTATGTCATGTTTATGACAGGTTGTGTTGTCTTAGTTATGTCAAGTCTTCATGACAAAGACATTGAAAGGTTATGATGTATTGGTTTATGTCTAGGTGTCATAACAAAGACATCTCAAACAATGTCATATTTGCATTAAAAATGTAATAAAACTGAGCGAATGACACTATCAATTAATCACGGAAAAATCCTGGAAATTCACTGGTCAAGAGGTGTGGAATTTAATAATTTAAGATATTTCCCAAGCCTAAAAACAAGCATGCACATAGATGAATGGTGTTAAGCAGCATCTTGCAGATTAAACACTCATCTTCTGCTTGTGAAGCAGATATATCCTGATCCCGGGACCACACTCATCAGCACGACACGCTCTGTCCCGATTAAAGCCTCAGCCTGAGGTTCCTGATGAGCAGGACCTGCCTCAGTTGTGGAGTTTCATGTCATTTCTTCTTTTATAACCAAAATTCAAATTACCCACTAAAACATAAGGGGTGCAATTTATTTATTTAAAGGGATACTTCACCTCTGGAAAGATGGATGTGTATTTAAAATGGGTCATTTATGTAGAAAAAAGGTGAAATTATTCTAGACTGAGAAAAGCCAGAAAATTCTGTGACAAATCTTTTTCCGAGTCAATTCGTTCGTTGAATGAACCAAATGACTCGGATAAAGATTTGTTCATTTTGATGAACAGGAGAGTCACGAACGCGCATCACAGAACAGAGCAAGGTGAGCATTTGAGCTTACAAACTTTGTTATTTATTTATTAAATGAGCGATCGTTTCGCCAGATAAAATGCTGGTGTGGACGGAGATCGTATTCATTTCAATTCTCCATTTTATAATGGGAAGTTATATTAATGTTAAAAAACCTCAGAAAGTGAAAATTTCATGTCAAGGGACCTTTAAGAGGGAAAAGGAGAAACATCAATTAGTCTATTTCCTGATTAAGCTCTTTGGGAAACAATGTGGCTAAAGTAAAAATCCCAAAACGTTTCTCTGGATTTATGACGCACATCAATATGATGAGTTCAGATGCAAAAGCCTCTAAGTGCCATTTGAAATTTTCTTCTAGAATGATCATTTTTATCAAACTTGTATATTTAAGCTTGTACAATTAATTACCTATTAATTGTTATTTAAGTGAAATTACTGAACTTAAATATACAAGTTTGATAAAAAATCATCATTAAAGAAGAAAATTTCAAATGGCATTTAGAGGCTCTTGCATCTGAACTCTTCATATCTCCTCCTGATAGTTGTGAATAACTGACATAAAAATTAAAGTGTAAATGTGACCATTATACAGAATACACACACACACACACACACACACATATATATATATATATATATATGGAAAAATGTATACATAAATACATATTTTTTTTAGTATTATTTTAAAAATGCTAGAAATATATATATATATATATATAGAGAGGGAGAGAGAGAGAATTTTTTTTAAATAATACTAAAAAAATATGTATTTATGTATACATTTTTCCATTTATATATATAGATTTCTTGCATTTTTAAAATAATACCAAAAAAATATGTATTTATTTATACATTTTCCAGTTAAGGACATCCCCCTAAAGAGAAGTGTTGTCATATTTAGCTAAGCAAACCCATATGCACACACAATCTCTTCTGTTATGTTATAGCAGATGTTGTCTGCCTTCACACACACACACACACACACACACAGATTATCAGCTGTTGGCTGAAACACGCTTGTGTGTGTGTGTGTGTGGATGCCCTCTGCACCACCAAATATTTGACCTCTAAAGTGCAACATGCCTTATTGTGTGTGTGTGTGTGTGTGTGTGTGTGTGTGTGTGTGTAGTATTGTGTAGTTCAGGTTTTTTTTTTTTCATAATTGCATTATAATATTTGATATGTTTTTGTCTACACCCTCTTGCATAATTAATTCAGTGCTTTTATCGTTGCCCATCACAAGTTCTTCAACTGCATTTTAAACACAAATGCTGATTGAGCTTTGATTTCTAAGCCAAATCAATTAAACCAGCCTTTGTGATATGCAAACTAACCTGGATATTTATAAAACAGTCATTTATTGATGGAAAAAAAAATATATTTGGCTTGAAATGGCTGCTTTTCATTTAGAATAAAATTTATAATTGATTATGGTAATGTGACTCTAAGTAGTTTGCTCATTGGCCGATATTTACTCCCGCTGTCCACTAGTAGGTTTATCTCCCGCTTTGAACATGTGTGATCAAGATTCAGATGCATGTGAAATATGCTTGAAACAAACACCAGTGCCAGTGACTTGTGTTGCCATGGAAATGGGGTTTGATGTCATGTTGAAGTGCCGCTGTATAAAAAAATGTGTTGAATTAACTTATAATTACTTATAATAACTTAAAAATAAAAAGTAGTTGTTTAACTTATTTTAATGAGATAAAGCATATGTTAAAAATAGGGCTATCAAACAATTAATCGCATCCAAAATAAAAGTTTGTGTTTACATAATATATGTGGGTGCACTGTGTATAATTATTTTATATATATGAATACACACACATGCTTGTATATATTTTAGAAATATTTTCATGCGTATACTGTATATATATATATATATATATATATATATATATATATATATATATAATTGATATTATATATAAATATAATTTTTTTATATCTAAATATTTTTTTTTCTTAAATATACATGTGTGTGTGTATTTATATATGAAGAGTTCAGATGCAAAAGCCTCTAAATGCCATTTAAAATTTTCTTCTTTAATGATGATTTTTATCAAACTTGTATATTTAAGTTCAGTAATTTCACTTAAATAACAATTAATCGGTAATTATCATTGCCATTTAAGTGAAATTACTGAACTTAAACATACAAGTTTGATAAAAATCATCATTAAAGAAGAAAATTTCAAATGGCATTTAGAGGCTTTTGCATCTGAACTCTTCATATATATATATATATATATATATATATATATATATAATAATTATACACAGTGCACCCACATATATTATGTGAACACAAACTTTTATTTTGGATAAATCATTAATCGCGATTAATCATTTGACAGCCCTAGTTAAAAAACATAAGTTGTCATAACTTATCGATCATATAATTGTGCTTTTATATGTATTAATCACTGTAAATCAGTCGTTTTATGTTGTACATTTATTTGTGTCGATAGTTTTAAATTGTACTGATTGGATCATATTGATATGTTCATCACTATGTAGGAATCAAGCTGCCTTTCTTGCCGTTTTTAAATATTTTTTCAAATATGAAATATTAAAAAATAATAATATTAAAATGGGTTGTGAATGCCATTGCATGTTGATTATATGATTTTCTGTATTCTTCCAGATGTAGTCCGTCTGGAAGGAGTGATCCCTGTTTTTTGTTGTGCTGTTTCATGAGCACACACATGCCAGTGTCCTTTTATTACAGTGCTGGGTTGCCTTTCTAAGAATAGTAGCCCTGCTGGCAGTGTGTTTCTCACAGACATGGCTATTTCAATGAAGGGCACATCTGTGTACATGCATGTGGGGCTGCTTGAAGAAATGAACCCGTGGAGCATTGTTCCTGTGATGATGTGCATGAGTGGGGTTCAGTGGGAGAGGATAGTTCTGTGGGTCAGTGAAAGTGAAACAGAATCAGGATTTGTGGGCCGGTCGAGTCTATTGTTGTCTCTGTTTAAGCAAGGCCTAAGGCCCAGGACAGCGCATTAAAGACATAGGAGAAGCTCTGCCGGTTACATAACCACACACACACACACACACACACACACACACACACACCAGCCGTGCTTCATGAGAACACAAACGAGCCCTTAAGCGAGCCTACGTCCTATAAAACACTCTCAGTCTCTCGCTCTTTCACTTCTATGAGGGTAAACCTGTCAAGAACATGTGCAGGTCAGAAAATTATTTTTTTTATTTTTCTCTTACAGACGTGATCTGTTAAAGTGACCTATTATGATGACCAACGTTTTTGGGCTCTACTAGAATAAGTTTTTTATCCTTGAATGTTCATTATTTTCCTCATATTCTCCATTGTTGCGGCTCCTCTCTTCCCAGTCTGTCAGTAACGCTCTGTTTACTTCCTGTCTCTATGAAGCCCCTCCTTCTGAAAGCACACTGTGCTCTTATTGGTTGACTGGATCAGTGTGCTGTGATTGGTCAACCATTACAAGTGTGTTTGGGAAATGTCCCGCCCCTTTATTCTGCATATGAATTATTTAAATGAGGAATATTTGTGATGTGTTTGTTCCCTGAAGAAACTCGAGACTACAATGGAGGCGTTTTAAGGAGTTCAGAAACACTGACACTGAATAACTCACTTTTTTGTACTCAAACAGCAATATTACACACTAAAGAAAGCTGAACATGTTAAAAAGCATGATTGAACCCCTTTAATATTTTTTTCTTGATGTTTTGTTATTTTATCTTCTTCTTTTCACATGCTGCTTTATGATTTAAGGCAAAATTACTCAGTAACACGTCTACTGTCATTTCCGTTGAACGAGTGCATGCGAGTTCAAGCGTCTGTATTTAGGTCAGAACTCTTCTAATGCTGCCCACCGTGGACCGAACGCAATGCTTCACTCTCTGATGTTTCATATCTCATCTTTTCCAGCATTATTTCCTGGTGATTTTCGGCCACGATGGGCAGAAACCTCTGGAGCTGCGGACGGAAGAGGACGCTGATTGTAACGAGTGGCTGGAGGCCATTCAACAGGCCAGGTACAACACAGAGACAAAACACTCTTGAGACTTTTGAGAACAAAAGTGATTTTGCTGAGCTGGTTATTAGCATGTGACGGAACAGCGTTTGTCTGTAGGAAATGGAAATCACTTCATTGATTCTTCTAGATGGCAATGTACACAGAGACTTTTGCTTCTCTTTGTTTGTATGAGTCTTGAGAAAGAATAAAATAGGCTACTTGTGTAATTTCACACTCATTTCAATAATGCTACAGACTATGACAAGATATCAAAAGGTATACTCGAAAGTCACATGAACTATCTGAGCTGCTTTTCACATTAATGTCAAAAATTATGTCTGTTTTTATTCATCCAAAGGGATTTTAGAAGAAACATCTGAGATGAAGTTGATATTAAATTGAAAATAACTCAGTAACTCTGCTGGTTTTCTTCAAAACAAACCCATGCAAATCGATGCATAATATATAGACATGCTGCATGCCATTGTATGCTCAATAAATGATTAGTTTGAGGCTTGCCACAGTCGTTCCAAGCAGTTTTTTTTTCTTTTTTGAAGGAGTTCAAAGTCTGAAACCACTGAAAATGCATTAATTCTCTTTGCATTATTTTCAAATTTTATATTCTTTTATTGAAAAAATGGTGTTGTATTTTACCAATGCATCAATCATCACTTGGTAAATTTGATCAAATCAGACACGTGTAACATGGGCAAGTTGTGTGACACCCTGATTCTCAAAAAAACATAAAAATAAGGTAAAAGAAAAAAGAAAATGACCCACACTGCATTTAAAGCGATAGTTCACTTTGAAATTAATTTTTGGTGTGTTTTATCTTACTTCATGGGCATCCAAGATGTAGGTGTTTTTGTTTCCGCAGTATTTTCAATTTTGATATTTTTAGGTCAAACCGTTCCTGTCTGTCAGTCATATAATGGAGGTCTATGGTCACCACCTCAAAGAGCATGCACAGAGAAGTCCAAATTAAACATGATTTATTGACTCGTAAATGTAAGTACACATTGATGGCCTAAGACACGAAACGAGCGGTTTGTGTGAGAAAACGAACAGTGTTTATTTTGTTTTTTCCTCTTGTAACCACAGCCACATTCAAGCGATCTGAGGGCGTGGGCGCTTCGACCTGGAAAGCACCGGAAGTGATCTCTCGCACGGTTGCGGAAAAAAAATCAACGCTGTCTGTTGATATATCGAAATCGTCTTCCATTGTGATTTCCTGTATATCTAAATATGTTTAGATCTTAACAGTGAAAGGATAACACTTTCGAAATCTCTGTGTAAATAATGAGTGACGTACACGCGCGAGAGATCACTTCCGGCGCTTTCCAGACCGAAGCGGCCGCACCCTCAGATCACTTGGACATGGCTGTGATTATAAGAGGTAAAAACTATATAAATACTGTTGGTTTTCTCACACAAACCGCTCGTTTCGTGTCTTAGGCCATCAATGTGTACTTACATTTACGAGTCATTAAATCACGTTTAATTTGGACTTCTCTGTGCATGCTCATTGAGGTGGTGACCATAGACCTGCATTATATGACTGACAGACAAGAACGGTTTGACCTAAAAATATCAAAATTGAAAATACTGTGGCAACAAAGACACCTATATCTTGGATGCCCTTAAGGTAAGATAAAACATATCAAAAATTTAATTCAAAGTGAACTATCCCTTTAATTAAGGAGGGTTCATTATGAAATGAGAATAAGCTTTTGTTTACTTGCATAGAGTTTGTTTGTATCCGTCTTTTAAAAGGCTCAACTGGCTCATTCATTTATTTAGCTCTGTGGTTTTCTCTCTAAAAATGTTTCTAACCAGCTTTGTTGTTCTGCCGTCGCTGGTAGTTATTCAGACCTGATCATAGAGCGGGAAGTTCTCATGCAGAAATACATCCATCTGGTGCAGATCATGGAGACGGAAAAAGTGGCGGCAAATCAACTGCGGACACAACTGGAAGACCAGGATACAGAGATCGAGAGACTGAAGGCAGAGGTCAGTTCATCGTCTGTGTGCATTTAACAGTTTTACTAAATGGTAAACTGAATAAACGCTCTCATGAATAATTGTAACCACACCTTTAGAAAGTATAAAACATGACAAACTACCAATTTCAGATGTAACAAGGAACATGTGAATAATACATTTTAACTTAAAAGATATAATGCATAATGGTGTTCGTTATGAATATTTTTATAGTGCATTAGAGTTAAAGACTTTAAATAAAGCATTATTATTATATTATATTATATTATATTATATTATATTATATTATATTATATTATATTATATTATATTATATTATATTATATTATATTATATTATATTATATATCTTCTGCTCACCAAGGCTGCATTTATTTGATTAAAAGTACAATAATTTTGTAAAAAAAAAATATATATATATTTTTTATTTGATTATATTGCAAAATATAATCAAATAATATGATTATATTTTGAGCATCGTTACTCCTTCAGAAATCACTCTAATATGATATGCTTCGTTATCTGTTATAGATCGTTGTTCTGAATAAAACAAAAGAGCGAATGTTGCCCTATCAGTCCAATCAAGAGGAAGAAGATCCAGATATCAAGAAAATCAAGAAGGTATATGATTGTCTCATTTATTTTTGTTATTGTGTGTAGGGTAAGTGCAGTTACTCGGGTGTTTTCTCGCAGGTGCAAAGCTTCATGCGTGGTTGGCTGTGCAGAAGGAAGTGGAAGATTATCGTGCAGGACTACATCTGCTCGCCTCACGCTGAGAGCATGAGGAAGAGAAACCAGATCGTCTTTAACATGGTGGAAGCTGAGACGGAGTACGTGCTCCAGCTCTCCATCCTGGTCAACTGTTTCCTGAGGCCGCTCAGGATGGCGGCCAGTTCCAAAAAACCGCCTATTAGTCATGACGATGTCAGCAGTATCTTCCTCAATAGGTATATATGCACTTAAAGGGCTCCTGTTATGCTTTTCCTTTCATGCAGTGTGTAATATAACTGTTGAAATGAGTCATCAGCAATTCCAGTCTCACTTTCTCCTCAAACCTATACGTAACAATGTAACACATTTGCATAATGCCAGCCTATGGTCTACTTGCCCCACCCTCAAATACTGTAGTTGTAGCTGAGACTGGATTTGATCTGTGTTGAGATTGATCTGTGTTGTCAACATGTCAAGAAGACGATGTTTTCGAATCCACTCTGCATACACTTCAAAATGAGGACATGTTCTGGTGTTGAAATGGAAAATCCTACCGCATCGTTTGTTTCACTGTGTATCAAATTCTAATCCTCCAGAGCTGAAATTCAGATAAAGAAGTTTTGTTTCCAATGTGTAGACCAATCAAAACAGACTGGGCCATCTGACCAATCAGAGCAGAGTAGACCAATCAAAACAGACTGGGCCATCTGACCAATCAGAGCAGAGTAGACCAATCAAAACAGACTGGGCCATCTGACCAATCAGAGCAGAGTAGACCAATCAAAACAGACTGGGCCATCTGACCAATCAGAGCAGAGTAGACCAATCAAAACAGACTGGGCCATCTGACTGATCAGAACAGAGTAGACCAATCACAACAGACTGGGCCATCTGACTAATCAGAGCAGAGTAGACCAATCAAAACAGACTGGGCCATCTGACCAATCAGAAAAGAGTAGACCAATCAAAACAGACTGGGCCATCTGACTAATCAGAGCAGAGTAGACCAATCAAAACAGACTGGGCCATCTGACTAATCAGAGCAGAGTAGACCAATCACAACACACTGGGCCATCTGACCAATCAGAAAAGAGTAGACCAATCAAAACAGACTGGGCCATCTGACCAATCAGAAAAGAGTAGACCAATCAAAACAGACTGGGCCATCTGACCAATCAGAGCAGAGTAGACCAATCAAAACAGACTGGGCCGTCTGACCGATCAGAACAGAGTAGACCAATCAAAACAGACTGGGCCGTCTGACCGATCAGAACAGAGTAGACCAATCAAAACAGACTGGGCCATCTGACCAATCAGAGCAGAGTAGACCAATCAAAACAGACTGGGCCATCTGACTAATCAGAGCAGAGTAGACCAATCAAAACAGACTGGGCCATCTGACCAATCAGAGCAGAGTAGACCAATCAAAACAGACTGGGCCATCTGACCAATCAGAGCAGAGTAGACCAATCAAAACAGACTGGGCCGTCTGACCGATCAGAACAGAGTAGACCAATCAAAACAGACTGGGCCATCTGACCAATCAGAGCAGAGTAGACCAATCAAAACAGACTGGGCCATCTGACCAATCAGAACAGAGTAGACCAATCAAAACAGACTGAGCCGTCTGACCGATCAGAACAGAGTAGACCAATCACAACAGACTGGGCCATCTGACCAATCAGAGCAGAGTAGACCAATCAAAACAGACTGGGCCATCTGACCAATCAGAGCAGAGTAGACCAATCAAAACAGACTGGGCCATCTGACCAATCAGAGCAGAGTAGACCAATCAAAACAGACTGGGCCATCTGACCAATCAGAGCAGAGTAGACCAATCAAAACAGACTGGGCCATCTGACCAATCAGAGCAGAGTAGACCAATCAAAACAGACTGGGCCATCTGACTGATCAGAACAGAGTAGACCAATCACAACAGACTGGGCCATCTGACTAATCAGAGCAGAGTAGACCAATCAAAACAGACTGGGCCATCTGACCAATCAGAAAAGAGTAGACCAATCAAAACAGACTGGGCCATCTGACTAATCAGAGCAAAGTAGACCAATCAAAACAGACTGGGCCATCTGACTAATCAGAGCAGAGTAGACCAATCACAACACACTGGGCCATCTGACCAATCAGAAAAGAGTAGACCAATCAAAACAGACTGGGCCATCTGACCAATCAGAAAAGAGTAGACCAATCAAAACAGACTGGGCCATCTGACCAATCAGAGCAGAGTAGACCAATCAAAACAGACTGGGCCGTCTGACCGATCAGAACAGAGTAGACCAATCAAAACAGACTGGGCCATCTGACCAATCAGAGCAGAGTAGACCAATCAAAACAGACTGGGCCATCTGACTAATCAGAGCAGAGTAGACCAATCAAAACAGACTGGGCCATCTGACCAATCAGAGCAGAGTAGACCAATCAAAACAGACTGGGCCATCTGACCAATCAGAGCAGAGTAGACCAATCAAAACAGACTGGGCCATCTGACCAATAAGAGCAGAGTAGACCAATCAAAACAGACTGGGCCATCTGACCAATCAGAACAGAGTAGACCAATCAAAACAGACTGAGCCGTCTGACCGATCAGAACAGAGTAGACCAATCACAACAGACTGGGCCATCTGACTAATCAGAGCAGAGTAGACCAATCAAAACAGACTGGGCCATCTGACCAATCAGAGCAGAGTAGACCAATCAAAACAGACTGGGCCATCTGACCAATCGGAGCAGAGTAGACCAATCAAAACAGACTGGGCCGTCTGACCGATCAGAACAGAGTAGACCAATCAAAACAGACTGGGCCATCTGACTAATCAGAGCAGAGTAGACCAATCAAAACAGACTGGGCCGTCTGACCGATCAGAACAGAGTAGACCAATCAAAACAGACTGGGCCATCTGACCAATCAGAGCAGAGTAGACCAATCAAAACAGACTGGGCCATCTGACCAATCAGAGCAGAGTAGACCAATCAAAACAGACTGGGCCGTCTGACCGATCAGAACAGAGTAGACCAATCAAAACAGACTGGGCCGTCTGACCGATCAGAACAGAGTAGACCAATCAAAACAGACTGGGCCATCTGACTAATCAGAGCAGAGTAGACCAATCAAAACAGACTGGGCCGTCTGACCGATCAGAACAGAGTAGACCAATCAAAACAGACTGGGCCATCTGACCAATCAGAGCAGAGTAGACCAATCAAAACAGACTGGGCCATCTGACCAATCAGAGCAGAGTAGACCAATCAAAACAGACTGGGCCGTCTGACCAATCAGAACAGAGTAGACCAATCAAAACAGACTGGGCCATCTGACCAATCAGAGCAGAGTAGACCAATCACAACAGACTGGGCCATCTGACCAATCAGAGTAGAGTAGACCAATCAAAACAGACTGGGCCATCTGACCAATCAGAGCAGAGTAGACCAATCAAAACAGACTGGGCCATCTGACCAATCAGAGCAGAGTAGACCAATCAAAACAGACTGGGCCATCTGACCAATCAGAGCAGAGTAGACCAATCAAAACAGACTGGGCCATCTGACCAATCAGAACAGAGTAGACCAATCAAAACAGACTGGGCCATCTGACCAATCAGAGCAGAGTAGACCAATCACAACAGACTGGGCCATCTGACCAATCAGAGTAGAGTAGACCAATCAAAACAGACTGGGCCATCTGACCAATCAGAGCAGAGTAGACCAATCAAAACAGACTGGGCCATCTGACCAATCAGAGCAGAGTAGACCAATCAAAACAGACTGGGCCATCTGACCAATCAGAGCAGAGTAGACCAATCAAAACAGACTGGGCCATCTGACCAATCAGAGCAGAGTAGACCAATCAAAACAGACTGGGCCATCTGACCAATCAGAGCAGAGTAGACCAATCAAAACAGACTGGGCCGTCTGACCGATCAGAACAGAGTAGACCAATCAAAACAGACTGGGCCATCTGACCAATCAGAGCAGAGTAGACCAATCACAACAGACTGGGCCATCTGACCAATCAGAGCAGAGTAGACCAATCACAACAGACTGGGCCATCTGACCAATCAGAGCAGAGTAGACCAATCACAACAGACTGGGCCATCTGACCAATCAGAGCAGAGTAGACCAATCAAAACAGACTGGGCCATCTGACCAATCAGAGCAGAGTAGACCAATCAAAACAGACTGGGCCATCTGACCAATCAGAGCAGAGTAGACCAATCAAAACAGACTGGGCCATCTGACCAATCAGAGCAGAGTAGACCAATCAAAACAGACTGGGCCGTCTGACCGATCAGAACAGAGTAGACCAATCAAAACAGACTGGGCCATCTGACCAATCAGAGCAGAGTAGACCAATCACAACAGACTGGGCCATCTGACCAATCAGAGCAGAGTAGACCAATCACAACAGACTGGGCCATCTGACCAATCAGAGCAGAGTAGACCAATCACAACAGACTGGGCCATCTGACCAATCAGAGCAGAGTAGTTTTGCAGAATGGCAGAGTTTAGAGAAACTGAATCTTCAAAGACTCTTTAAGAAATGAGGTGATGTACGTATGAGTGAACCTTGGATGCATGTAAACCTGTTATAGGAATCTTTAAAATATCATAATAGGGGCACTTTAAAACAATTCAACAGTTCTTTATTTGAAATTTTGGCCCACTGTTGACTGTTAATGTTACTGTTTTGAAAGTACAATATCTGATTTGAAACTGATGCACCATGCATTTCTCTTCTTTGTCTTGTCTTTATTGGTAAGTGAGACGATAATGTTTCTCCATGAGATATTCCACCAAGGCTTGAAGGCTCGGATTGCCAACTGGCCAACCTTAGTTTTAGGTGAGTTTGTTCAAGCCGCATATTTTTGTATTATTTTTAATTATTTTGAATCGTCAGACACAACCGTAGAATGACGTGCAGTGAAGCGCTTCTCGACTCTCCACACATAGAATAAAAATGAACATAATAATAACCGAAATAAAACCCCAAAAATTACATTCAGATTTTGTTTGGCTGAGACTAAAATAAATGTGTTATTTGACTTTCTTCCAGCGGCCATGACCACTTATATATCAGTTTTCTCTGACAAATTTCACTTATATAAATATAAATATATGATGAAAAAGCAATCTGTCATGTTTCAGCGGATCTCTTCGACATCTTGCTGCCAATGCTGAACATTTATCAGGAGTTTGTGCGAAACCATCAGTACAGCTTGCAGGTTCTGGCCAACTGTAAACAGAACCGGGACTTTGACAAGCTTCTGAAGCAGTATGAAGCAAACGCTGCCTGTGAGGGCCGAATGCTGGAAACCTTCCTCACCTACCCCATGTTTCAGGTCGACCTTTGACCTTTCAGCAATGTGTCAGCTTACAAACAGTAGTAGTTCTAGAGTACTGCACGTTGCATTTCTTTTAATCGTGGTTGATTGTGTAAAAATGAGTGTTTTTGTATTTTAATTGTTGATTATTACCTTTATTATTAGATCCCACGATACATCATCACCCTTCACGAGCTTCTCGCACACACACCTCATGAACATGTCGAGCGCAAGAGTCTGGAATTTGCCAAATCCAAACTTGAGGAACTGTCCAAGTGAGTAAAAGCTTTAAAAAAATCTAAAAAAGGGTATAATATTCATTTTATTATATATTTTTAATATTATTTTTTATATTCAGATCAGTGTCTTGACCTTTAATGTGAGTCAAATGAGATTATAGAACTAGAGAATTAAACGTTGTTTATGGCGTTCTTCTATTGCTTTGAGTCAAGATTCTAAATGTTCTAAATTCTAAATTATTTTTATTGTTTGTATCAGTTCAAAAATAAACATTGATTATAAAAATGTATTATAAAAATGTTTTTTTTATTTTAAAATACAAATTATTTGTTTAAAATAAATATATATTTATTTTATAATATTATTTTTTTAATTATATATATATATTTCTATACTATTTTGTTCTTTTCTCATTTATATATGTATAAAATGATTTAAAAAAAAGTATATATCATCTATTAAATTTATGTTATTTATGTTATTCTAACATGAAACTATGATATGGAAAAGCCACATCAGTTTCCTGTATGGAAAAAGTGATTGTTTTAAAGGCAAACAAGGCTTTTGAATTTTATTTTTAACATTCATGTGATCACACTTGACTTGCTTCAGTGTTGTCCAATTCACATTTACATTGACTACCATTCTGCCTTTATAAACATATATATTCTACATTTTAAATCTATTTAATGTGTATTGAGATGTGTTTGCATGTTTCTCCTCAGAATGATGCATGATGAAGTGAGTGACACAGAAAACATCCGCAAGAACCTCGCGATCGAGCGAATGATCGTGGAGGGCTGTGATATTCTGCTGGACACCAGTCAGACCTTTATACGGCAGGGTGAGACGCTTCATTAAGGGTGTGAGCGGAGATGTTTTAATTTCAGGACACATCCTTTTCAAATAACTCATTTCTACCCATAATCCTCTGTGAGTGATGTCCAGTGTGTTCTGCCGTTCATTGCTAATGCTGCCATAGTATCTGTTCATTTATTTATTTGATAGTTTGATTATTTAAATTAATAAATATTACTGAATACCGACCTATTTATCGTGTAACGCAAAAGAAAGTATTTTTTATGGGTCAGATGTTCAGTTTTAGTACTTAAAATATTAATTATTTCTCTTTTAATTTTTTAAACATATATAAAACGTGTTTATTTATTTGTTTTTAAATATATAATATTTTTTCAAGTATTTAAAAACATTGAAATGTTTACAAAAATGATACAAAAATATTTACATATATATATATATTATAAAAACAGAATTTTTAAATTTCAAATGTAAAAATGTATTTAAAATAAATATAGATTATTTATGTATTTAGAATTTGTATTCCTTATTTTTTTAAATATATATATATATATATATATATATATATATATATGTATTATGCAAAAATACTATTTTGTTTTGAATAAAAATAAAATATTTGTTTAAAATAAATATGTATTATTTATTTAAAAGTACAAAGAAATTTTTACAAAACATATACCAAAATATATCTTTTATTTTAAAATTCTTTATTTAAGAAATAAATATTTTTATATGTATAAAATATTTTAATTGTTTTAAAATAAAGAAATGATTTTTTTTATAAATATGGATTAATTTAAAATGAACATTATTAAAATTATACACATATATGTATTTTAAAAAAATATAAATGTATTTGTTTTAAAATAAAAAAACGATTTATTTCAAATACATATGTATTATTGTTTTTCTTTATTTAAATCATAAGTTGAACAGCTTAGCTGCAGTCAGTCATTAGTTTTGTATGAATATCAGTGTGTGCTTGTTTCACTGATCTCATTCAGCGCCGCTCCCCACTGACAGGAAGGTGTGAATGTGCTCTAATGAGACCCAATGTGCCATTTTAGTGCATCATGTCTCGTAGAGAAGCTTTTCTCGATGAGACAGCGCTGCCCTCTCTCCCTGAAACGCTGTCTTTAATGTTTTGTTTAATGTTCCTCTCGGTAAAGAGCTGATGTGTGTGTGTTTCCTGTAGGCTCTCTGATTCAGCTGCCCTCTGTGGAGAAGGGTAAACTGAGTAAGGTGCGTCTGGGCTCGCTGTCGCTCCGGAAAGAAGCTGAACGCCAGTGTTTTCTGTTCACTAAACACTTCCTCATCTGCACACGTACATCCGGCGGCAAACTGCACCTGCTCAAAGTGAGTCTGAACGGACTCAAAGTGAAGTTCACCCTAAAATATTCTCATCTTTTAATCACCGTCATGTTGTTCCTATCCATATTTTCTCATTTAATCTGTCCATCTTCATTGAAAAGATCAATTCAGGCTGAACTATTACTGTAACCAGGGCTTGACATTAACTTTTTTACTTTTTTTCTGTGACTAGTGGTTTTTCAAAGTAACTAGCCACTCAGCATTTTCACTGGCCACAGTTTTGACATCAATACCACGGGGAAAAACTGCCATATAGATATTTAGCGGCAGGAATATTAGGCTGCTGTCACTTTATGACCCGACGCACAGATCCATTATACTGTTACACATGCGTTTTCTTTCTCAACTGTTTACGTTCACTTAAAACATCACTGACTGTGTTTACGTGAATACTCAACAAAACCAGCATTTTGGCATTATTTTGTGTGTATTTAAATGTTTAAGAGCAATAAGCCGTGAAAAAGCACTCAATTTGGCTTAATTTGGAGTATTTGAAACGTTTCAGATATTTCAGTATCGATATGGATTTTGATTATTGAATTGTTTTTTTTAACAACATACATTGCACCTAGTTTATCATTTTAGATGCCTTAAAGGGGTGGTTGATTTTATGATTTCACTTTTCTAACTTTAGTTAGTGTGTAATGTTGCTGTTTGAGCATAAACCACATCTGCAAAGTTACAACGCTCAAAGTTCAAAGCAAAGGGAGATATTTGCTTTAAAAAAATGGCTTTTTAAGGACTACAACAAAGGAACTACACAAGCTTCCTCCTGGGTTAGTGACATCACTAACCCTAATATTTACATAAACCCCGCCCCTGGGAACATGCAGTCCATGTTAAGAAGAGCTAGAGCTGTTGTAGTCAAGCACATTTGTGAGGCATCTGTCTTTTCACATGCAATAGAGAGTAGAGTATTTATAGATTACATGACAGAATATGTTAATTTAAGATAGTTAACTCCACATCAGCAACATTAATCCATCAACTAACCATTCAGAGACGTCCTGTTGCACTCTACACGTTGTCACTTCTTCTTAGTCTCTCCATTTTTGTCTGTCTCCGGTTTAAACATAAAAGGCAGAATAGTTTCTGATATTTTAGCATGTGTCTGCGTGAGGTAATCGGAGCTGCTAAAACACACACTCTTGAAGCTCCGCCCACTGTGTCGGGAGCTGCAGCTCATTTGCATTTAAAGGGCCAGACACAAAACGGTGCGTTTTTGCTAACCCTCAAAAAGTGACAACTTTAACATGCTATATAAACATATCTGTGCGGTATTTTAAGCTAAAACTTCACACACACACACTCATGGTGAAATCAGAGATTTATTTCACATCTTGTGAAAAGGGCAGTATACCACCCCTTTAAAAAACTACAATTGAAAATGTACACTGTAGAAAAAATATTTTTAAGATTTGTTATCACAACATTTTTTCTTTTGTCAAATCAACTTAAATAATTTATTTAGTTGAGATAACTTATTATTTGGAGTTTCTGATGATTAAATTAATCTCCTTCATTGTATTAACTCACTTTTTCCAGTTCAATCAACTTAAAATTTTAAGGCAACCAGGTAACTTAATTTTTTAAGTTAAACCAACAATATTTTTTACAGTGTATATATAAAATTCAACCGGCCACTGGGAGTGGAAGTGACACGCCACTGCTGAAATACACCCGAGTGTTAATGTCAAGCCCTGACTGTAACCGTTTCATGCAAACGCATAAAATAACCGAGTACCTTTCATCAAATCCACAGCAAGGAGGCACGCTGTCTCTGATCGACTGTACGCTTATCGAGGAGCTGGACGCCAGTGATGAAGACTGTAAGACCCAACATAGCAATACCAACAACCCGAAGCAAGCAAAATATCCAAGATAAACCTTATAGCAATGAGCACATTTATTAAAGAAGTAACCAGAGTTCATTTTGATTCCGCATCTCCTCAGATAATGCTGCTGGTCAGGGATTCAATCATCTGGAGTTTAAAATAGTGGTTGAACCTGCCGATGGTCCGTCGTTTTCTGTGGTTCTGCTGGCTCCGTCTCGGCAGGAGAAAGCTGCCTGGACCAGCGACGTGAGCCAGGTACAGTCTACACGCTACATGCTGGAAGTCCGTGTGCAATGCATGTTATAGTTCCTATTGTGAACAATTCATCCGTGTGTCATTATTCATCAACCTCGCAGTCTTTGAAATAGACTTGGAACGGAAGTTGCAATCAACTTTTCTTCCTTAGTGTGACGCATATACAAGTGAAACGATGTTATTCTGATTAAAGATTACAAGGCACATGAATTTGTGTACCGACACATTTTTTATAATAAACTTCAGTATTTCATAAAAAAAAAAAATAAGAATTGTCCGATTTGATTTCATGGTGACTTTAAGGCATATTTCACCCAAAAATGAAGATTCTGTCATTAATTACTCACCCTCATGTCGTTCAAAACTCGTATTCGTTTATCTTTGGATCTCTTTGATGAAATGTCTGTCTATTGACAGCTACACAACTACCACTTTAAAGGCCCAAATAGTTTTTTTTTCCCTCATAAATGCTTTATGGGTGACACTTTACTTGAAGGGGTGTGCATAAGACTGACATGACACCTTTATAACCATGACATGACATATGAAGTAGGGTTTATGCATGTTTATGACAACTGACATTAAGAGTCTTTCGCTCAATAATGACATTTTGAATGCAAATATGATTGTTTGAGATGTCTTTGTTATGACACCTTGACATAAACCAATACATCATAACCTGTCAGTGTTTTTGTCGCATCAAATGAAGTTAAACTGTCATGTGGTTGGCTTTGACATTGGCTGTCATGAGGTATTATAACTGTGTCATCAATATTTTTCTACTACAGTGGTACTAATTAAATTTGTCATTAAAATGTTATAATGGCTTCATGACAGCCAATGTCAAAACCAACCACAATTAATGACTTAATTGTAATCAAAATATCAAATGTCAGACTTTTCTCTGGTGATGTATGCAGGGTTTCTCCAATCATTTAGTGTGTTTAAAATCTGCCCCTGCAAGCTTTCTTTCTTCTGCCACGCCCACATCTCAACATCCAATCAGCAACTGATGCGCAGAGCCATGCAACCCCACCCTACATTTATCTTTTTTTTTAATAATCCGCTACATTCAGATGTATGTCACAATATATGGAAAAAAATATCTGTTGCCTCCTCCATTTCGTGATGACTTTAACACTCCTTTTTTAGACCTTTCACAATATGTACATCTATAGAACAAGCTTCAAGAATATTACAACTCATAAGAATCATACAGAGTATATAGATAATAAAGAGATTCAGTCAACCCAGTTTACACACAGCTGTGTGTTGTTTTCTAGAAAGCAACGCAAGTGAGAAGTTTCGGTTATATTTGCATTGACACAAATAGTTTCACTGACTTGACAGTTTTTGCATAGTATATTTATCAAGAGCTGTCTGTTATACACTTTGCCCTGTAGACATGAACCAGTATACACATTTGGGTTAATTTATTTGTCTACAATTTTATATGTTTCAGATGAACTGTTTAATTAAAAATAGTTTGAAAAGGTAAAATGTGTCATTTATTTGATTTCTACACAGTGCATTGACAACATTCGCTGCAATGGCCTGATGACCAGCGTGTTTGAGGACAACTCTAAAGTCACCGTGCCTCACATGATCAAGTAAAACACAATCAGTCCAGTGTTATTTTAGTACATTTATATTTTACGTGTATTCATTTAGCAGTATTATTTATTATATACTACTATTGCATTTATTCATATTCTGAATTAGCTATTAGTTTTATATTTTCAGTTTTCATTTTAATTTGATTTCAATGGAAGCTTGTTTCCGCCACTGAATAAAAAAATGTTTATCTCACAATTCTGACTTTATATCTTGCAATTGTGAGAAAAAAAGTCAGAATTGTGAGATAAAAAGTCGCAATTATCTTTTTTATTTTTCAGAATTGCGAGATATAAAGTCAGAATTGCGAGATATAAAGTCAGAATTGCGAGATATAAAGTCAGAATTGTGTGATATAAAGTCAGAATTGCGAGATATAAAGTCAGAATTGCGAGATATAAAGTCAGAATTGCGTGATATAAAGTCAGAATTGTGTGATATAAAGTCAGAATTGTGTGATATAAAGTCAGAATTGCGAGATATAAAGTCAGAATTGTGTGATATAAAGTCAGAATTGTGTGATATAAAGTCAGAATTGCGAGATATAAAGTCAGAATTGTGTGATATAAAGTCAGAATTGTGTGATATAAAGTCAGAATTGCGAGATATAAAGTCAGAATTGTGTGATATAAAGTCAGAATTGCGAGATATAAAGTCTGAATTGCGAGATATAAAGTCTGAATTGCGTGTTATAAAGTCAGAATTGCGTGATATAAAGTCAGAATTGCGTGATATAAAGTATGCATTTCTGACTTTTTAACACAATTGCGACTTTATATCTCGCAATTCTGACTTTATATCTCACAATTCTGACTTTATATCTCACAATTCTGACTTTATATCTCAATTCTGACTTTATATCTCACAATTCTGACTTTATATCTCGCAATTCTGACTTTATATCTCAATTCTGACTTTATATCTCGCAATTCTGACTTTATATCTCAATTCTGACTTTATAACTCGCAATTCTGACTTAATATCTTGCAATTGTGAGAAAAAAAGTCAGAATTGTGAGATAAAAAGTCGTACCTTTTTTATTTTTCATTCTGTGGTGGAAACAAGCTTCATTTTATTTATTTATTTATTTATTAGATATCAGATATATAGATAGATAGATAGATAGATAGATAGATAGATAGATAGATAGATAGATAGATAGATAGATAGATAGATAGATAGATAATGTGTGCATTTAAACATGAAAATAAAACTTGATTCGTTTGTTCTTTCGCCACTTTACACTAAATGTGCGCACCCGTAATCTGTGATCGGCAGGTCTGATGCCCGACTGCACAAAGACGACGTGGACATTTGCTTCAGCAAGACGCTGAACTCCTGCAAGGTTCCTCAGATCCGTTACGCCAGCGTGGAGAGACTCCTGGAAAGACTGACCGACCTGCGCTTTCTGTCCATCGACTTCCTCAACACCTTCCTCCACACCTACCGAATCTTCACCACCGCTGCTGTGGTGATGGACAAACTGGCCGACATATACAAGAAGCCCTTCACCTCCATACCGGTCAGGTTAGAGTTCCTGTCACTCAGTTTAAGTGTGATCTGCAATGCAAAGGAGATGCAAAAACGATTCATTTCGCTCGTTCTCTCATTCAAAACATGTCCTTCATCCTTGTCTGAATGCCAATCATTATTGTGATGATTGTAATAACCTTAATTTGAAGTTCATTTTTATTGTGTACATTACCCTTCAAAAGAATCACAGATTTTTTTTTAAAGAAATTGGTACTTTTATTCATAAATGTATAATTTAGCTAGTTTTGGTAATTTATTATGTTTTCTAATAATAATAATGATCAAATGATTACCATTTCTTTTTCAAACTGGAGTAATGGCTGCTGAATATGGAGCTTTGGCATAACAGAAAAAAAAAAAAAAAATGATTTCTATCGTAATTCAGAAAACAGTCATTTTAAATTGTAATAATATTTCATTAAACTACGTTTATTATAAATATAAAATTATCAAATAAATGGAGCCTGGCTGAAAAATGTACTGATCAAAAACTTGTGAACGATTTTTAATTAATTGAATATTAGGGCTGCAACTAAGAATTATTTTAAATAATAATTAATCTTTTCTCTTAATTGTTTAATCAGTTTTCAATTAGCTACAAATACAAATTTGATTTAGAAAAAAAAACTATTATTCAATGATATGCCAAATGAACTTCTTCAAACATGCAAACTGAATGAAATACAAAAAAGAGATTATATATATATATAAATTATAATGTAAAATACAAATAAATGCTTTGAATAACTGGCTTTGCTCAGTTTTCTCCTGTAAAGTGACGTCACTGATGAAAGTTCCTCATTTCGAAGCACACAAACCTTTGTTGATGATTGATCATGATTGTAATTGATCAGTACAGTACACTGAAAGATGCACACAGGATGTGAAGGTTTGGCTCCATCTGTCTTCAGACCGCAGAACTCACTCTTTTCCCTCGATCCTCCTGTTCACCTGTCCTCACTGTCACTCGCAGGGTTCAGTCTCATTCCTCCGACCGGTTGTCCATCT